>CM076576.1:381139612-381372457 GCA_034641835.2 Pinus albicaulis | reverse complement strand
CTTGAGGAGGTAACCTCTCGCGATTGCAGGCGATCCCTACTAGCCCAGCAGGGGTCTAGCAACAAACAAACAATGCTATGACGCAAGCTCCTAGTTACGAATGAAAGACTTGGGATAAGAGCCTACCTGGATTCCAACGCTAGATCTGAAGAAGAAGATGCCCCCGTCCTTCAGCCCTGGCAGATCACAATCCTTCCACGATCTCCGTGGACGAACACCTGCACACAGAAGAAACGAACAGATACATGCATAGGAACCAGCATACGTAACTAAACATCGGTCAGAAAAGATATTACTCGCATTAACATGATAGAAAAAGGAGTGGAACCATAATCATAGTCATCTATTAAAGTGATAAACGAACAGAAGTTACAACCAAGTTCTGACGTCGCAGCTTCCTTCGAACGGGTCTCCGGTCGTCCACGTCTCGCAAAGCTCGCCAAGGAAAGGGAAACCTCTCCAGAGTCTCGCAACAATGGTCTCCTCGCTTGAATGGGCCTTAAGGGAAAGAAGGGATTCTTTACAGCACAAAGGCACTTGGGAATAGGGAGATGCAAAGCTTCAGCACTTCCAGACTAGCTTGCCATGGATCCGAGCAAGCTTTTATAGATGGGGAAGGAGGGAGTTGGGATCCCTATTATTATGGGATTGGCCCTATCAACAAGGAAGGTTCCATAGAAGGTGGCAAAACTATTTCCTTTCCATAGAACTCCCGTAGCCAAACCTCCCAACTCAAGATAGGCAGTGGTTGTGAGTTTGTTTGAACTCAACTTCCGCCATCCATATATAAAAAACAGTCCCTAAAATGGGTGGCGCGATTGCCGCTCTATGACAGAGCGCCAAGTGGCGCGACCTCTTTACAGGATTTCCCTGAGTGGCGCGAGTACTGAACTGTCTACCCGCGCCAATGCAAAAAGAGCTGTTTTTCATGGATTTGCAAGGAGATGTCTCAAGGGGAAATGAAGCTCATACTCAGAGGGATGCAATGATGATGTTTTCAGTGCATGACAGTGTTCACAGGTCACATTATGGGTCCTCCATTGTGCGGGACGGGGAATGGTAGGGACGGTGACAAATTACTGTGTAACAGTAAGGGAAATTCGGCCAACCAGTTTGGCTTGTTTGATTCAGCCATGGATTTGAAGAAGGAAACGATTGTGGTGACCAGTTTGTAAATGGGGGTTGAGATTGATTTTGCCACATACCATATTGTTGAGCATTATACTGTGGGGTTTGAAAGAAAGAGGTTGAGTCCGGAAACATACCAGGTTGTCTCGGCTGCCACTGGCGGCGCGGGTTGATCGAATTCACCGATTCTGGTTCTTCTTCTGCTTCCTTGTATACCGCTTTCAATCCAGGAAGTGAGGGGCAGCTCTCCGTAAGGTGATCTTTTGTACAGATGGCGCATGTTTGGACTTTATCCAGTGGACACTCCTTGTGGCTATGTTTTTTTCTGCATCAGGGGCAGAAAATTGCCAAATTCTGTTCTGCCTCCAGCTGCTTCTGTTTAGCCTGCACAATATCAAGTTGTGTAGTTAGTGTCCCCATAATATCAGTTTTAAAATTTTCTAATAAATTTCCAATTTCTGCACGTGTTACTCCTTCTGCTGATACTTTGCTATCTCTTGCAAACCGATCATATTCTGTCGGTTTTATTCTTGTGCTGCCTCTCAAACTCCTGATACATAAGTCAATGATGTCAGCAAAATTCTCTTGATAAATATCCCCTTTTCCCATAATGTTTAATGTTTCAATCCATTGTTCCTTCATGCCCCTTATTAATGCAGTTTTTAACACATTATCAGGTAAAGGTAGCGATGCATAAGGAGATCTTTGTAGATTGTACTGAAAACGTTCCACATACTCCTCTAATGTTTCATTTGGTCTGGCTGACATTTGAAATATTTCGTCTTTTAATTATCTAGACCTACAATAATCCTGATATTTTTTTAAGAAGGATTCTTTCATTTGATCCCAATTGTTGATAACCCCGCCACCTAGCCCCATAAACCATCTTAAAGTCCCTTTTAATGTAGAGGGAAATAATTTCAATTTTTGGGGATCGGTGGTGTAATCATACCCCCTACATAACACATCGAATTCGAATAAGAATGCATCCGGATCTTCTGATGTGAGTCCGTGAAATGTCGGGATATGCTGAAGAGGGATAGCTTTCATGGGTGCATTTGCTGCAGAATCCACTATAGGATATTGTAATGTAGAGTTTTGAGTATTTGGCTGGTTTTGAGCATTTGGTTGGTTTTGAGCCATGGGATCGAATATATGCCAATAACCTTCTGGGATATCTAGGAGGGTATTCCTAGGTTGAGTGGGAACGGTTTTGACAGGGATATTTTTAATAGCGCTTCCTTTATCTGGAATAATGAGAATACCAGGTGTCTGAGGAGATTGAATTCCTTCAACAATGACTTTCGCAGCGCTCCCCTTATCTGGGTTATCTAATGGCTGATTTGTTTCAATAGGGGATTTTGGTTCCTTGGTTTCCCCTGTTTCTCCTTCTCCTTCACAAAAGTTGCTAGAGTTCCCTTCCTGCAATAATTCTGGAGTAGAATTTTCAATTTCTTGAAAGTCCTGCTCTTTAGTTTGACTATGCACCTCAGCGCAGGCTACAGATGGTGATCCTGTGGCCTGAAGGGAACTAGTAGGCGGTTTAGAAATGTTTTTCTTGAGGCCTACTGATGGCTGAGATTCCGTTTTCTTATAGATTTTGTCTATGAAGGTCGTTCGGCCAAGGGTCACCGGCCCCTTAGCTTTTTCAGGCTTGGATGGGGGTTTGATATTCTTTTCTGGTCTTTTCTGCTTAGTCATGCACTCAAAAAATGAACTACCAACTTTTATTCAAACAAAGCAAAAACAAATCTGTTAGGAAAGCGGATAGTGGAGCAGGGTTTTTACATGCTCCGCACGTAGGTTCTTACCTTCCGTTTTTAGGATCCAACTCCTCCCTAGCAAGCTTGTACACTACTCTGAAAAGGACAAATGGCTACACTCTTTCCCCGGCAACGGCGCCAAAATTTAGAGCTATAAAAAGGGTCTCTTTCACCTCTAATTACCTCACATTAATATGTCAATCCGGGAGCGTTTTGTTATTACAAAGAGTGACTCAATCTGAGGCTATCATTTGTCAGAGTAATGCTAGTAGTACAGTGCTTAAGAAATACAAGAGTAAACGGATGCTTGTCTGTAACTAAATTACTCCAAAGAATAAATCACACACTCAGAAAACTCAACAGCTTATCAGTCAAGGGTTCGGCAGTGATAACCCATCCCTTCGGAAACTGATGGAAAGGAAATTAGAGCATAGACCACGAGCCTGGGAGCTAGACAGTGACTGCCAATGCTCACTACAGCCTTAGATCATCTCTCACGCCAAAACAACAAATGCAAGTAAATGGAACAGCAAAGCAAATAAAGGATTGAACAACAATTCTGGAATAGAACAGCAAGTCTAAAATGGAACAGCAATTGAATAACTAAGTCCTGCGGGTTGTAACCAAACTTAATCTATTAACTCAAATGCACTCTTTGCAATCAAATAACATTCTTTCACTCTAAAGGAAATTCACACAAATCACACTAATGGAACAACAATAACTATTAATGAATTATGGAACAGTACTGATAAATCAGAAACGCGCACAACACACTGGAATAACAATCTGAATCAACGGAAATACGACTGTGCTTCCAAATAGAACACTATTATTTCTGAATCCAGCGATTATGAAGAACACTACCTCAACAAATGTATGACACGAATATTCAGTATAACAGCTCCGTAACAGAACAGTAAGAACATGCAATTAACTTTTAAAAGGATTAATAACTTGATGCGGAGTCAACACACGATTCTGTCTGTAAAAACCTCAATGATTCAATCTTTAACAGAGCATGTAATATGGACTTTATAAAGCATATCAAATTATCAAATAACACTGATAAACAAACCACACAGAAGTCAAGTCGTAATGGTACAAAAGCAAGTGTCCTCCGGGGCCGGGCCCTTAGCCTCCAAGGATACACCGCTTTAAGTTAATCCAGACGCAGAGATGAAATAATCACCAAGATTTTATTAATGCATCGGTCAAAAATACATTGAACCAGTTCTCAACGAGACTTAATAATCAAAGCTGATGTTTTACAAAAAATTACATAAAAGCGTATCCCTATATATCAAGCTAACAGTGCTGTCCCTTTATATAAAGGCGACGGCGGAGATGTCCAAGTAACAAGATAAATAAAGCAGCGATCCCTCAGGATCGAAGATCCTGAGGGATTCGCCAAACTGTTAATTCTTCATCCTTTCCTTTCTTTGGCGCCGAGCTGGTGTCTTCTCCTTCTTTTCCGAGCCGATTTGTTGTAATCTATTTAGCCTTGTTTGCATTCGGTTCACCTTCAGAGGGACAACAGTTATCTTGACTTTGTCTCTTCCTTTGGAGCGGAAATTCCTCGTTTTCTCCTTTTCCTGTGCAGAAAATAACCATTATCAGTGGCTAAGTCTTGCATATCAATTCTCACATGTTTTGTTATAGTTCCTTATTACTTTCCAAATTCATGATACAAAAAGGTTCACAAAAAAAGCTGAAGGTGACTTTCTAAAGTTAGGAGTTCTAATGTTTCTATGTTTCATTGGCATGTTCATCTTACATGTTTATCAATTTGAGTATTATTTGTAGAGATTAATCGTTTGCCCTACCTCATGAGTTATTTCTTCAGACTATATATGTTTAAGACCTCTTATTTTTTCCCAAAATTGATGTTCATTACACCTCATACATCACCCAAAGGATCCATTAACCTTGCTATATCGGCCCTGCAGTACACTCTGTTTCATCATTTAGACACCCTTGACTTCATTTCACTCCATATCCCTATTTATTTGATAACCTCTCATTCCACCTATTCCTACTTGATCATCTTACCCCAACCCAAAACAAACAAACCTACACTTAACAACTAGCCTAAAATCAATCATCCAAAGCGAAACAAGTTCACATCCTTCGCATAATAGAGAGAGCCCTCTCTGAGTCTAGGAAGGCTACGTCTTAGGACTCCAAAGACTGGTCTAATGTTACCCTGTCATTTGGTTTAGCCAATCTACCAAATCATGAGACACTAACATAATGGCGATCACGGTGGGACCTGAGTAAGTAACAAACTTAGATATCCTTAAGACCTCATAAAACACACAAACATCCTTATATTGATATTCAATTATTGAAGGTGGACATCGACCTGCCTTAAAACATTTGATATCATCCACTTGGTGACTCCACAACTCTCAATAGAATTAAAGACTCCACTGGAGGAAGAACCTGAAACATGACCAGTCATCCTAGAAAGAAAGAGCACTCATGCCTAAGTTGGATTCAAGAAGTTATTGTTTTCTTCTATAATTATGTTCTATTCTACTTTAAGCTTAATCAAGAATACACTAATGAGATCTACATTTATCATTGGAAAGATCTTAAGCCTCAAATTTTAGAGCATGAGAAGACATATGCATCTGTGCTTACCCCAGATTCACCTGTGGAAAACCTAGTGAAACATGAGCCTCATGCTACCTTTCCTCCTCTTGCTGAAACCTCAAATAGTCATAAATCTCTTTTTATAGTACCTATACCCACAAAGGTCCCAGAAAGATACAAGCCTCTGATTTTACCTCGTATCTTCCAAGCCCTCCCTGCGAATCTTGCAAATAAACTACCCAGATTTGATGGAGAAAACTCAAAAGTCACCGTTGAAGAACACATTAAAAATATTGAGAATTTACTTGACCTTTTTGAAATAGAAGAATATGATGTATGTATTAGAATGTTTGCCTTATCATTACAAGGAAAAATTAATAGTTTGTTTAAGAGCCTTCCAGCTACAAGCATTATCAATTTTCATCAATTCACTCAAGTATTCCTAGATAGGTGGGTGATCATGGGAAATGAAGTTCTCATCATAGAGGAATACAAGAATTTAAAAAGACAACCAGGGGAGATAGTACAAGACTTTTCAGCTAGGTTCAATAAGGTATACAATGCAATACCTGCTAACATAAAGCCACCTCCAGGGTGGGCTCTCTTGCACTACCCAAGTACTTTTGACCCAACGATGGAATTCCAGATAATAGAAAAAGAACCTTCAAACTTGGAAGAAATGCAGAATATGGAAATTACTATGGAATTCAACATACTATAAAGAGAGGAAAAGTTAGAAGAAATAAGGAAGGACAAAGCAGCTCAAGAGAAACTGACTTCTTTAGAGGTAAAGCTAGAGATGTTGACAGATACAATCAGCAAAATGATGCATATACTTGGTAGGAAAGAGGAAGAATACAAGGTTGAGGTTGGTGCTGATTATTCAGAGCAGCTGGTAGCATTTTCTTTGGAGGAACCAAATCAGTCATTTCAATGCAAACATAGCTATCAAAACATATCGGCTGACCAAGGTTACAAAGGAGAAGATGAGAAAAGTTGTAAAGTAAGTAATATATGCCTTCCTACATCTTTTGCTTCACTATTAAGAGAGTATTACAAGAAAATTAAAAATAGAAACAACGTAGAATGCTCTAAAGAATTAGCAAGTGAGGAAATGGATAATACAAACCCTTTTTCAAATCCATGAGTTCTCCGCTCAAATCATCTTGGTATGATTTTTTGGATTACAAAACTAGAAATGGAATATGAGCCAGCACCTCTTGAGTCCCTACCCTTGTGCTTTGAGTCTTTTTAGACTGCTAAAAGAAAAGATATTGGCCATGAATACTCTCTTTTTCATATGATGGAACAATCTACTGATCAATTTTGTATAATGGATGACATTCCTCCTATGAACATGTTGCCCAAATATGATCAATATGATGATGATTATGTTCTCCATACTCAATATAACACTACAGAACAATCAGTGATTAGTTTTTGGGACAAAGACAGTCATTGTTGACAGCTCAAATATAGTGATCAGCAAATACCACTTAGCTATGACATTGAAGAAGAAAGTGCAGAAAGTTTGGGAGAAAGGGAATGGTATTTACCTCTTTTTTGTGCTTCCTTTCAATTCATTAAAGACAACCTTAATGCAATCAGAAATCATCAATCTTTGGGTATTTATTTTAACAAAAAATAACACATTCAGCCCTATGTCTAGGCTTCACAAGAGAAAGAGAACAACTATGGCTCTATTCAATCAGGTTTGCTAGAAGACAACATTGCAATCTACGATGAGTCTACCAGTTTAGATGATCATGAGGAAGAGGAAGATTTTCTTTCCCAAGAGAGTCTCAAACATATCCAAGTGGAAGAAGGAGTAGTCTTGAATGAAACTTATGTCTCAAGTCCTCAAGATCAAGTATCATTCCAAGATCCATTTGATTATTTCATTGAGAAATATAAAAGAGGAGTATTTTTTGCCAAGAAAATTCTATTGCAACGTGTGAGAAAAATTTTAGGCACTACTGCTCAAAAACAAGTGAGGTGCAAGTGGCCTTTTTATTTCTTCATCATCCTCAAAAAGCTGAAACAAGATCACCCATGTAATCATCTACTTGACTGGTTATATTGGAAAAGAGAGTTCACCAAATGAATGTCTATCATCTATATGTTAGGTTAGGATAGATAGGCATGCAAAATAAGCTCAGCCCTATGAGCATAATTTTAGTTTCAGATTGTTTTGAGAAAAATGAAAAACACAAAAACACATTGAAATAGAGAAAAGAGGGCAGATTTGAAAAGAGGTAAAAGCCCCATACCCAAAAAATAGTTGTACTAAAAGTGTGCAAGCCTAAATGCCACTACTTGTGCCTAAAATTCTTGTTCAATCATCTAGCCTAATCATGGTTGAACATGTTTTGAATTTATGTCCATAAGTTAGTGAAAAAATGTTGGTCAAATCATTTAAGCTTGACTTGTCAAAAAGAAATAGATTAGGAGAAAAGATATTGGTTCCACATGCTGAAAATAGAACCAAAGAGAAAAATGGAGATGCATCACAAATGATAGATCACAGCCCTTATTTTTCTAGTTATTGCTTATAGAAAATAATGTTTGTGTGCAGCTTGTTTTAATGCCACAACTCATGATGAATCAAACTGTGTAATCCTGATTTGGATCATGTTTTCAATTTCATGTCGATAGCTTAAAGAATGAAGTCTGCCAAATAGTTTAATCTTGGAAGTCATATAGTCTAGGTAGAGAATAAAGGAGTTCACTAATTTAATCTGAACTCTTGGAAGACATACGATAGAAGTAGATAATTTATTTTTCTTTAAAAAAACAAACAATGTCAAGGTTGCTAGTCTAAATGCACCTGAAGAAGAAAAAATGTTAGGCAAGTAGGTTGGGAAGGTAGAGATGGATTTAAGCTAATCATGTCTTTCAGATTATTGAGATCATAAGCTTTGAGCAAGCATCAACAAGATAAAGAGGTAAAAATATGCCCAATGGATGAGGCACTAATCTTCATAAAGCCAGAAATCTGAAGTTCTGGACACCTCCTGAAAAGAAGCTACCCTCCCCAAGCAGAGCCACTATTAGTCATCAGTAATTTTTTCCTGCATATATGACTAAATTTTTTCCCTAGATTTCTAAAAACAAAGTTCCTGAACATTGTGAGTTCTAGAAATCTCATTGCCTTCATCATCCTTCAAGATAATGTTTCACTATTTCATCTTTTCACCATGTCTAGCATTGCTTACCAGTCCCAGAAAAACCATTAGTGACTTATGTCACTCTTCCTATCTATGTGCTTTCACCTTTGACCCAAATCATCTATCTTGTGTTGCCTAAAAAACCCCCCACTGCTACCTAGGCCCACCAATCAAACAAATTTATTATGTCTCCCAAAATACTCTCAAACACTGATGATCTCAAACTATCTTTGTACACTCTTTAGATATATCAAGTACATTGGATTTTTGATCTTCAATACATTAGTCTATCATAAAATCTATCTTGCACTTGGTAATCCCAAATTCTAGGTCTTATTCCATAAACCAAGTCCAAGAAAACCTCCACTAGGTCACCTAGGGTTTTCACAAAGTCATAGGATGGATTTGGTGCCCTAAAAACTCTATTGTTCCTGTATGAAGAAACTACATTCAAAGGAGAAAAGGAGAGGTGATCTTGTCCAAACTAATCAAAAGGTTATTCAAGTAAGGTTTTTGGCCTAAAAAGAATGAATCTTGCAAAGGGATAGCTGCCCTTTGCTCACATTTCTGCAAGAAGATCAAATAGCCATCAAACAAGCAATAGGTAAGGTAATGAGAAGATCATCACAAAAATACCATTCATAGCAAGAAGAAAGCAACAAGCATATGTTTGATGAAAGTCGGGATTTATTACTATTTTGACCAAGCACGAATCAGTACTAGGGTTACAAGGGCAAAGGTCACCTCAAGTAATTCAAGTGCACATTGAAAGACTTTAGGAATAATTAATGAGTTTGAGAAGTTTCAGAGAACTTAGAAGACAACACTATAATTTTTCCTAAGCAGCCCTAAAACCTAACAGTTTGGGAAAATGGACAAAACTGGTCAAAGGGTGATAACATAACCTCCTTCATAACAGCAGAGGGTTTCAGAGGGTTTCAGACTAATCCTCTAAGGTTTGGCCAAGAGGCACTAACTCCACGTCATCAAAGGTTAAAATCAGAGAGCTAAAATGATCTAAGAAGGCAAACTCAAACACCAGTACCCCAATTCACCAAAGGGTATCAACAAAAAGAGATAGAAATATTAGTTCAAGGCTTGTCTTCTCGAAGAAAGGACACAAACATATTCAAAGAAGTCAAGGAGGCAAGCATGAGAGAATAAATTCCCAAAGGAAGCAACTATGGCAAACATGGGTCATTACTGGTAAAATGAGTTTTCCAAGTTCAAAAGAGAGAGTGATCAAAGGAAGAAATTGCGTAGGCACCTACAAGCACAGAAGTGGCCGTGACAGACACAAAAAAGGATTTAAACTAGCTTGCCCCTCTCAATAGACCTACATCATTGTCAAAGTGGTCTAAAGAGAAAATATGCCACTGATTTACAGCAGAGCAGTAAAACCTCCAACAAAGGTCACCCTATCAAATGAATATTCTGCAAGATTTGGATTATGCCATAAATAACACTTCTACAAACTGTCAAGGATGGCTACCTACAGGAAGAGTTAATAAGAGCATAAGTGCCAAATGAATGTTTGTAGTGATACCAACACATAAAGATTAAAAATTTCATTGATGCTTACTGCTATGGTTTTTCTCCCACCAAGGGGTTTCTCCTCACTACTTCACAAAAAAACAGGACATAATGTAAATCAGAAGAAAAAATGGAAAAATATGACAAAATTTGTTGTGTATAAGTGGTAAGAATCATGAAAGGGTTTCATTTTCCAAATATAGATGAGAAGCATAGTTTTGGCCTCTTCAAGAAGTTTATCAATATTAAAAGAACATTTAAAGGATTCTTACAAAGAAAAAGCCATTTTTTCCACCTACATGACCAAAAGGCTAAAAGAGCACAGTGACAAAAATAAAGAGAAAGAAAACATTACAAGAATGGGTTTTGGCTTTCAAATTTATTTTTCAAAAGGTTGTAAATTTTTTTTTGAGTATCTCCCCACCTCATTTATCATTTTCAAAAGAGAGAGAACCGTTGAAGGAAGTTTCAGGTTTTTTGTGCAAAACTGGTGAAAATTTGTAGGCGCTGCACACCAAGGCTAATGCTACGCACCTGGCCCTCAGCGCTGTGGATAGAGGAGGCAATGGCAGTGTTATTTAACATTGCACTGCGCACCTAGAGAATGGTGCTATGCACCTGGGCATGCACTACGCATAGGCTCAGAGAAACCTGACTACCCACAAAATTAACTCGGCACTATGCTCTGACAGGCCTGACTAGCCCTTCTCTGACTCGCTGTTGTGCTTCGAATAACCTGACTGGACCTGAATGTGCAGTTGGGAAGGCGCTACGCACAGGTAGGGTTTGTCCCAAAATGCTCAGAAAGGGCCAAAATCAATTTTTTTTGCCTCCAACTCTTCTGCACATAGTCATGTGAGGTTGGTAACTCTTGTTCCCCCTTTCCAAGTACTCTTTTCATAATCTAGGAAGGCATTGCTTGGCCTAAAAATATCAAACCCTAGTCTCCATACAATAAAATTTTTGACCTTCTAAAGTAGGATTTGTAGTATGGATAGTTATCATTTGCTTAAAGGACACCCAATACAAGCTAAGCCCTTTCCTAGAAGCTTTGAACCTTTCCTAGACTTACTTCACTTTGCCCTCCATTGCTGAAAGTTTTGCCCTCACCATCCCTCATTCTGTCCTTCCTAAACTTAAAGGTTCCCATCAAGAAGACTGCCAGTTTTTGCATACAAAATCTCAAACCTCCATTCACCATAATTCGCTTTCCACCTCACACTCACTCTCTTCCACTCATTCATATCCTTACCCTTTGCTTTCTCCACAAATAAACCTGCTTGTTTCCTTTTACTCCTAAATACATCCAGTCAAGATGGTGATAGGGATAATGATGAGCAAGGAAATAGAAATAACAATAAAGACCAAGCAAAGTGTTACACCATTTTTTGGTCATCTAACCTTTTATCATTAGATGGACCCAAGTACACCATGTAAGACCAGTTTTACCCCTAGTAAAACTGCTTTCACTATGTTAATTAGGAAGCCCCAAAAGGAATAATTAATTAAACCATAATTTAATTATTATTCCCAGTCATGTCTAACCCAAAAACAAAGAAATTAATGAGATACACCCATAGTTATCTTATTATTTTCTAGGAATAATTATTTAAATAATATTCCTTGTTAAATATGACCAGATCAACCACTATTAATTAAATAAATCATTATTTATTTGATTATATCCCAACCACTTCCTTAAAAGGATAAATAAATCATTTATTTATTTATTCCTCACTAATCAAGGGATTTGACCCAAGTCAAACACCCTTTCCCTCCAACAAATAATAATAAAATATTCCATAGAGGTGGATCTAGATTTGATTAACATTATTTTAATCATGCACCAAGATCTACAATGACCCAATATTTTGTTATAAATAGGAGGGTTTTCCCCTTCATTCTTGACCTTTTGTTGCCCATTAGATCACTCTGGATCTATACACTTGGTCTCATTTTTCCTCCATTTTGCTCCCATTGAGCTCTACCTTCTACATTGGGTTTTCTATATCTACAAGAGAGAGAAAGCTTAGATCTGAAGTGCTGAGGACTACAAAGAACCCATCCCATTGAGGAGATCTGGATACACCTTCTTGTTTCCTCCCAGGTGCCCTGTAATATAAAAATTCATTCGAAAATCGTGTTCTTGTCTTGTCTGTTGGATGCATGGAGCAAACTCTTTACTTTACTGCTTAATGTCTTTCCATTTATAGATCTGTTTGTTGCAACACTTTAACTACTAATTGCAGATCTGAAGATGTTTTGCAGCCATTATTGTTGTTAGGGCTATTAGTTATGCGTAGCTAAAGTGGTTCTTTTTCGTACACTTCGACGAAGAATCCATACTAACAAATGGCGACTCCACACGGGTTTTAAATTACGACCGCTGTCGTTTTTCATATTCCTGCATATCCAGCTACTTCAGGCCCTAGGGCTTCTTTTCAGCTGCTTAGTTTTCCTCTTTTTATGTCATTTTTCTCACATAAAACCCTAAAAACTTAAAATTTCTAACTTCCGTGTGTTTCTGGCCCTATTGCGCAGGTAAGCGACACCAGCCGCAACTGAGACGGCAACTTTTCAGAAAATCTGCCGCCGAGACAACCGGAACAGGGGGGTTGCACCTTTTGGCCCAAAACCTGCAACCTGGACGCACTTTTCAGCCTGTTTCCTGCGACCTCAACTCAGATCAGGTCAGAACCTGCGACCTGCCTTTTTTCCAGCATTTTTTCTGCAATTTTTCTGGGTTCTGCTGCAGCCTCTGCCAGGGTCTTCCGGCCTCTGTCTCAGCCCGCCTTGACCAAGATCTGATCTGTTTTTACTCACCTAAGTGGGAACCCAGCCCCTTAGGGCTTTAGTACCCTCCACTTTTGTGGAAGAGTTTCAGCTGTTTCAGCCGTCGGTTTCAGAGCTTCAGCCCCCTCTTTTTCCAGATCTGTTACCTCACTTTCAGATCCATTGAAATCAGCCTCTTTTCCTTTCAAATCACCTCTTGTCGTTTTGTTTGGACCTCTTCCAAAGGCCTCTGCCTTGCCCCGCCCCGGTTTTTGCTGATTTCCTTTTTCCAGCCACCTTGCCTCTGTCTCTTGGCTGTGATCTGCACCCCTTGTCTGCAGCTTTATCCTCCAGATCTCTGTCCCCTTTGACCCTAGATCTGTTGAGCTTCCTTTGTGTGTGTTTCCATAGTTTTTCCCTTTATGTGAGAGACCCACCTTCTTGGGTTAGGTAGATGCATACGCAGCTGTTATTTCTCTGTTATTTTAGCATTTCATTCTGTTCTCTGTAGGTTTATTTTCAGCTACGCAGCACACTTTTTCTTGCTCTCAACAACGGAAAGGGTTTAAAAATTAAAATTAACGCACGCCACACACTGACCCTAAGTGAAGAAGCGCCTGGTTAACACCGCCCGGCAAAAACTCTAAAATCAATTGTCACTGCACCTTTTCTGCCCTTGACCGTAATTGATTCTGTCCCCTTGTTGCCCCTGTCGGTTTCCTTCTTCCTGTCATCATTGCGCCCCCAAGGCGCCTTTCCCGGAGACTTCTTGGCCTTCACCCTCAGTTTCCGGTTGATCGACCTGCTCCGCACCGCCGTCGTCGAGCCAGTCCCCCTTCGAGTCCGCACTCCGACTCCTCTCCTGATTCATCGGGTCCCCCTTCTCCTTCCGGTTCTCCCCCTTTTACCTTCACCATGTCTGGACCAGGGCCTAACGCTAGCGGCTCTCCCGGCCCCAATGCCGGCCCTACTTCTAGCGGAACCGTCACAACCACTACTCCGGCCACCCCTGTGCTGCCGTACATTGCAGGCCTCAGCCTCCCCGATTTCCATCAGTTGATTAATGACCCCATTCACCATAATACTACCTGGCCCGCTATGCCCACCAAGCTACCCTCTGATATCCCTAAGTTCGAGGGCCTTAATGGCGAAGACCCCACCAATCACGTCCGGTCTTTCCACATGTGGTGTTCCTCCAACTCCATTACCGATGACCCCATCCGTCTTCGTTTGTTCCAACGCACGCTTACCGGCGAAGCTTCTAAATGGTATGTCGAACAGGCCACTTCCTCCCATACCACGTTCGAGACTCTTGCCCAAGCCTTCTTGTCGTACTTCCAGCTCCCCCTCCGATACGACACTGGTACGGAGCTCTTGACTTCATTTAAGCAATCCTCTTCCACACGCCTTTCTGCCCATGTTCAGGAATGGCGACGAAGACAGAGCTTATGTCGAGCCCCTCCCTTTGAAGATCAGGTTTACATGGACTGGTTCCTTCGCACCCTCCCATCTCCCATCGGCAAAGATGTCGCCTCTCACTTTCCTCAATCTGAAGAAGCCGCCCTCCAAATAGCTTTAAAATATGACCCGATCTACGCTCAATCTGGTTATGTTTATACCGTTCTTCCTGACATCCCCAGGCCCGGTGGCGCTAACGCCCCGGGGGCATCTCATTCCGCCGACGGTATTGTTGGATCTCTTTCCCACCCATCTGCTCACCCTCCTATGAGCCATGGTCTCCCTCAGGGAGGGGCCAGCACCTCTAGCACTCTTCCCCCTCCCGACAACATGTATCCAGGATACGGCATGCCTCCTCCTTTTGCCCAACCTCTTGCTTACCTCAATTTCACCCAACCCAACCCTTACTTTTATCCGCAGCCCGGTGCGCCAGCTCCTCTAGCATATGCGCTTCCGCCTCCCTTGCCTCCTCACAACCTGCAACAGCACTTACAACCCCCTCCAGGGCAAGTATTTGCACAGCAGGGTGCGATTAATCCCCCTTCTTCTCAAAGAAGGCGGAGAGGCAACCAGAACCCATCTGCCGCCGGTAACCGAGGACCCAATTCTGGTATGGACCCTAACACTAGCAACCAGCCTCAGAGCATTCCGCCCAGGCCGGACAGGCCGCTTCGCACAAACAAGCCCTGTTCGTGTTGCGGTGTTTACGGTCACTACACTCACGATTGTCCTCTCTTACCCCAGATGCGACAGATGTGGGAGTCTCAAGCCACATTGCGCGGACAACACGCCTCCCCTCACGCTCCTCCTAATGTGGCCACTACCCAGCCCGCTGTTTTCACTGATCCTTTCCCTCAACAGGGATTCATGGCTACCCAACCCCCCGACAGCCATGCAGCCACACCCTCGTCCATTTCTGGTTCCTCTGACTACCAGATCCTTATGATGCGCTCCGATCCGTCCCCTTCCGTCGACCTTCACCTTCAAACTCGGTCTCGCCAGTACCCCAAGCCTCCTGCTCAGTCTGCCCCCGAGCCTCCATCTTCAGGTTCTACAGAGCCTCTTTCGACGTCCAGTGGCCCCTTACACATCTCTCAACCCAAAGTTGAGGTTCACCCAAAGATTCCAAAGGGTCCATTACGCCGAAATGCTGCTTCCGGTCGAGCCGCTCAATCGTACAGTATAGTAGATGATTTGGCACAATCCCCTGCTGCCATTTCCACACTGGAACTCCTCCAGTCGTGCCCTTCTCAAAGAAAGGCTCTACTATCTGCCGTGGGCGCTGTTGATCCTGCTGATGACCAAATGATTGTTTTCGACGCCACTCAATCGGACCACCCTCCTCTTCCTCCTTCCGTTGCTTTCCAAATCCCAGTCAAAATCCGGAACGCCACTGTATCCCGGTGTATAATTGATGAGGGGGCATCCACCTGTGTGATGTCCGCTTCGTTTTGGAAGCAACTCGGATCCCCGGAGTTGGCCCCTTCCACGATCACCCTTCGAGCGTGGGACGGTCATGCCTCCCAGCCTATTGGCCTGTTTCGTAACTGTCCCATCACCCTCGCCGGTAAGACCGTTTGCGTTGACGTCGAAGTCATTGACGCCCCTCTAGACTACAACATTCTATTGGGGCGAAGCTACACCTATCCCATGTCTGCTGTCCCATCCGCGGTTTTCCGCAAGATGTATTTTCCACATAATGGGAAGATAGTCACCATCGACCAGCTATCTTATCATGAGCCGCCGTCTCAGACCTCCTCCGAGACGACCATCTCTTCCGTAGCCAACAAGCAAACCGTCGATTCTTTGACCAGTGTCTCCCCCGGCGTCTATAAAGATTCCACCCTGCTTGGTACTTTTCCTCACCTTCCCCCCCCTCCTATTACGGATCCCAGCTTGTCGAATATTTGCATGATGCAATCGTCTCAGGCTGCCCATAAACGGCCTGCCTCGGCTAGTCCGCACCCTCCCCCCGCCCTCCGCAACCCGCTCCTAGCCATTCATCTCCGCCAGCCGGACCTCCTCCTTCCGGCCCTCCCCCTACAGCTGGTATCCCCGAACCTCTTTATCCTCCAAGCTCGGTCCCCCCCGGCCTTAACCATCTTCGAGCCGTACCTCCTGGTCACTACCCTGCTGGACAGATCCCCTTCTTGGCTCCCCCTCCCGGAGTATATTCTGTCCCCGTCATGGCCACCCTCTCTCTCCCTAACTTGACCTTGGGTATTCCGGTTTGGTACCTTGACCCCCCAGCCGCCACCCCCCCTGGTCACCCCACACCTTACATGGCTTTGACACCGGTTCAACCGGTCCCCCTCGCTTCCTCCATAGCCACTGAGCCCCCAGCACCTCCACAGGACCCTTCTCCTGTTGGGTCGGCTCCCGGGAAGAAAGGCAAAGCCCGCAAGGGGGCAACCAAAGACCAAACCACCACAACCACCCCGGCTCCTCCTCCACCCCCGAAGCCTTGTGCCTTATGTGATGTCATTGGTCATGCCACCCATGCTTGTCCCGAGTTACCTCGTATCCGACCCATGGTAAAAGTCGCGTTCCCCGACACTATAGTCCCAGACACTCCCACTCCTTCTTCGACCGTCCCCAAGAACCCCAAGACTCTCCGCACCAACAAGCCCTGTGCTTTGTGCGGTGTCCATGGCCACTACTCCCATTATTGTCCTCACCTGATGCATTACCGTGCCTCCCTTGAGGTGATCCGCGAGTATGAGGTTGAACAAAATCAATCCGCCTCTCCCATCCTCGCGCAGTATGCTTCAGGCCAGCCTGAGGATCCCCCCGCTCCCATCCACATCCCCCCCCCTGATGTTCAGATGACGGAGTCTACAGTCACCATCCTTTACCTATCCTCCTCTGCACGACACTCGGAGCTTAGCCCGCCCGCAGCCTCCCCTGTTGAGTCCCTTGATACTCGAGAACACTCCACTTGTGTCTCTGTTGACCTCCGCAGCCCGAGTCCTCACCAGGTTACCAATAGCACTCATCCACCACCTTGTTTGAGTCTTGATCATCCTACCCCTTCCTCTTGCCCTTACCGCTCGATGACTTCTATACCCTCACGCTGCCGTCATCGTCTTTCATCCCCTCATTTATTGTCTTGTCACACCATTTTGCAGGACCCCCCGTCCACACCCTTTATCGGTTACGCCGATGGTGCAAGTCGCTACTCCAGGAATCTTGCCTCGGCAGGGTGGGCCATCTTCACCCCCTTGCATGACCTCGTTTTGTCTAACGGGGTATGCATTTGTTCTGCCACCAACAATCAGGCCGAATATGACGCAGTGCGTGGCCTATTAGCTGATGCCCTCTTGCATCGCATCCGCCATCTGCACGTTCATTTGGATTCCTTGCTTCTTGTCATGCAACTAAATGGTGTTTATCGTGTGCATAACCCTGTGCTGTTTAGACGCTATTTACGAGTAAAAGTCCTAATACGTGCGTTTGAAACCATAACTTTCAACCATGTACCCAGAGACCAGAATCATTACGTAGATAGTATTGCAAACCATGTTCTAGATTGGCATTTATCACACACAATTCATACAAGACAATAACATTAAATCAACCATCAAAAGACGATGCATATCCATAATATGTGTCGCAAACCATATATTGATGAGTCCATCTACTCTGATACATACCACATGCCCATAGCATGTTCCAAAAACTGGGGGCACCATACGCCCCCCATACATATACATACGACATGCCCATAGCATGTTACAAACAAAAACTGGGGGCACCATATGCCCCTCCATACATTCTAGGGGGCACCACCTGCCCCTACATACATCCGAAGGGGCACCATATGCCCCTAATCACTATCTGGAGGCTCCCGGGCCAATGGCTCTGCCCCTGCAGCATGTAGATCCCGCATAGTTTGACCGGCCATCGCCATGCGCCGCATGATACCTCGCCACTCCGAGGGGAGACCAACACATGGCTCTATGTACTGGTCGTCTAAATCCTACCACCCGCGCTCCGATACTCCGGTCAAAAGCTGCTCACATCTACGGCGGATGTCCTCCAGTAGGGCGGCTGCATCCTCATTCTGCGCTGCTCTCGACCCACTCGGACCTGTAGCTCCAGACGCTGCCGGTCGTCCCATATATCCGGCCGGTTTTACCGGTGCTATATCTGCATACCAAAAGTCCCTGAATCAGTATCATTATTTACTATTCAAAAACTTTAAACATGCCCATATAAGAATAGCAATTTGTCACTTACCATCGGGCCCCCAGACTCGACCAGACGGAAGTGGCAGATCCGGATCCCCACAGTAGCTCATCCCACTATAAGGGTAGTCATCTATGTACAACGGCATCTGATCCCAATGGGCAAAGAACTCCGGTCGAAATGTTCGCCCGACCGCCCCTCCTCCTCCTCTGCAGAGTAGTCGTCCCCAACGACGCATCCTGGGCTCTCTCGGGCCCCCATCTGGAAGATGCACACGAGGCCTCAAGGTCGGGATCTTCTCAAAGAAGAAGGCGCACAAAAAAGTCCCATATGAGCAATCATGATTCACCTGCCGCCTGCATAGCGACAACTGTCGCTTTAGCGACACCAACATCATTTGGGCCCACCCAAAGTAGGTCCCACTCAACACACTCTCCACTATCATCATCTGCCCACCGATGATGTGATGGAACGCCTGGGTGCCCAGGATTCGCAGCACAGCTGCGGCCACTGCACGGGTTTCTAGCCTCTCTAGATCCCCGATCGATATCCGAGTCCCCTTGACTTGAAGACCCGGTCGACAATGGCGTTCCACAAACTCCATGATATGCCGCCCCCGCGGCAACACTGGCTGCGTGTCTCCCACTATCCCCAGTGGTGGGGGTCAGGAAGTACACATCCTGGACCGTCAGTTCGATCCTGTGCCCCTGCACTACAAATATCTCCTGATCTGGATCCCAATAACTGATAATCCGGGCCAGTAATGGTTCCCCTGCTCTCATCAACAGGTTCTCCACAAACTTGAGAACCCCAAATCTGGCCAATACACGACGAACGCCCTGATCCGCCTGGATCTCTGCCCGAAGTGTTCCCAGATCCCTCTCTCTCCAGTTGACCTGTAACTCTGCCATACCTGCACAAACACATTCTCTTTGTCAGGGTACAGATCGGGCAAACCATAACCACACACAAAAACCCAACTCCCAACCATCAAACAGCACCAAGCCCCCCTCCCCTCCCAGGTCGCAGTTTTCTGCCCATTTCTGGACCGGGTCGCACTTTTTGCCCTCAAAAAGGGTGCGACCGCCGTAGGAGAGGAGGGAGGGAGTACATTTAAAGTGTTAGACTAAACTGCAAATCTAATCCATCAAAATGCAAGAGCAAGGTTAGGCCTCTTACCTCCAACTGACAGATCTCGAATCCAACGGTCGGTTTGTCCGCTACCTTCGCCGCAAGATTTAGGGCCTTCTCTCCTCTCCACATTCACCACAGCAACAATAGCAAATGAATGATTTTGGAGGGAAAACAGCCTCATTAAAAGAGAACCCCTGTTTCTTCTTTCGACTGCTGCGACCACACCGTAGCCCCGTTCGACGAACCATCAGCACCGCTGGATAGATCTCACCGAGCTCTCAAATGGGTTTTACTTAGTTTTTGGTGATTTGATACTTCACCCGGACACATTTTTTCCACGAAGGGTCACTTCACCACTCCTTAAAATCTAATTTCCTCACTTACGACACTTGTACTTGGGGCACCACATCGCCCCCTTACTTGTCCATGTTCGTGTTGATTTTCGTCATGAGTGCCCACTTTGTACTCATGTTTCTATGACCACCCATTGGGGCCTTTACTGTGTGGCAGCACTCTACAGTCGCCCTTGTTTAGAGCATCCAAGTCGAGTCATCATTGCATTCATGGAGTCTATCCTGCGTCCTTTTACACCCCACTATAGCCCTCCATCCTTCTTTGCTTGGTTCCTCCCTTGTGTCGCATATCATGACCTTCAGTCCCACTGTCCCCTGTCCCTTTCGATATTGTGTCAGTCGCTGCCATGTCATTCATTCCCTTTATGCTCTAACAAGGGAAGTCGTCCATTCGCCACTCCATCCTTCCCCTTTCCACTATCATCATTGGTGTCAATCTGTCTGTCGCTCTATTGTTCTTCTCTCGTGCCTTAGTTGAGGATCTCTCATTGCCTCACCTACGGCGGACCTCCTTCTGTCGACATCAGCGCATTTATTCCAGAAGCAAGGTCTAGAGGGCGGTGTACCTTGGTTCCAGCTTCCACTCTTGTTCGGTGCCTCGGATCAGGCAAGGGGGATCTCTCACTTCCCTTTGACTTGATTGCTTCTCCAGCTCCCTTCAGCATGATCGAGACGCGTATACTGGATAGGCCAGTGACCCAGCAGCAGCTCTTGATGATTCCCAGGCATGTGTGAGATGTTTCAGCCCTCATGAGGGGGTGGCCCTGCAGGTAGCCCCCCACATGCCCGGATGACCTCTTCATTGCAGCCTTTGATGCCGCTCCAGATTTTGATGATGTTGGCCTTAGCCACTTACAGCACCTCTATGATTTGCATGTATCAGTCAGATTTTGTGAGCCCTTCCCCATTTACAGGGGGCATTTGGGTTGTATTTATCTCATGTACTCAGATATTATTGTACTAGTCCTGGCTGTTATCCCAGGTACAGCATGTATGTGAGACTCTTCATTGTATTTTTATCTGGCCTTTGTTTATGCCAGCTGTACTCTATGGTTCGGTCCCTTGTTTACTGGACACACTATTCTTTTGTACTTTGTCACGGCGGGCATAGGTATGCCTCCCCCGCCGCCTTCAGCACAGGTACCCTGTCATAAAAAGAGACTTGTTGCACCTGCGAGTCTCGTCTCCTCAGGGTCTAGTCCTTCAGCACACTATCTACCTCACACTTCTCTCTCTGACATCCCCTTTTGTTGTCTAGTGATTGTGTTCTTACAACGTACTTCGGTCATACGATTTGCTCCTGACACTCACACGCTGGGGGGCAATCTGTTACACCATTTTTTGGTCATCTAACCTTTCATCATTAGATGGACCCAAGTACACCATGTAAGACCAGTTTTACCCCTAGTAAAACTGCTTTCACTATGTTAATTAGGAAGCCCCAAAAGGAATAATTAATTAAACCATAATTTAATTATTATTCCCGGTCATGTTTAACCCAAAAACAAAAGAAATTAATGAGACACACCCATATTTATCTTATTATTTTCTAGGAATAATTATTTAAATAATATTCCTTGTTAAATATGACCAAATCAACCACTATTAATTAAATGAATCATTATTTATTTGATTATATCCCAACCACTTCCTTAAAAGGATAAATAAATCATTTATTTATTTATTCCTCACTAATCAAGGGATTTGACCCAAGTCAAACACCCTTTCCCTCCAACAAATAATAATAAAATATTCCATAGAGGTGGATCTAGATTTGATTAACATTATTTTAATCATGCACCAAGATCTACAATGACCCAATATTTTGTTATAAATAGGAGGGTTTTCCCCTTCATTCTTGACCTTTTGTTGCCCATTAGATCACTCTGGATCTATACACTTGGTCTCATTTTTCCTCCATTTTGCTCCCAATGAGCTCTACCTTCTACATTGGGTTTTCTATATCTACAAGAGAGAGAAAGCTTAGATCTGAAGTGCTGAGGACTACAAAGAACCCATCCCATTGAGGAGATCTGGATACACCTTCTTGTTTCCTCCCAGGTGCCCTGTAATATAAAAATTCATTCAAAAATCGTGTTCTTGTCTTGTCTGTTGGATGCATGGAGAAAACTCTTTACTTTTCTGCTTAATTTCTTTCCATTTATAGATCTGTTTGTTGCAGCACTTTAACTACTAATTGCAGATCTGAAGATGTTTTGCAGCCTTTATTGTTGTTAGGGCTATTAGTTATGCGTAGCTAAAGTGGTTCTTTTTCGTACACTTCGACGAAGAATTCATACTAACACAAAGGATAGTGGGAATGTTGAAAACAGTAAGGAAACTACAATTTTTGATGAAGAAAAAGGAGGAAATAGTAGCAAGAAGGTCTACAAAATGATGGCATGAAAGCAGAATGATGAAAATAGCAGTGAAAAGAGAGAAAACAATGAGATAGAGACTAAGCTAAATGAAGAACAAGAAGACAACAGAAATGAAATAAAAGAAGATAATGGGGTAAATGATGAGAGCAGTTGATCAAAAACATAATCTAAAGGGAAAGGGCAGTAGAGTGATGATAAATGAAGATCATAAGGAAGTAGAAGGTCAAACACAAGAAATTGATGAGGTTGTAACAGAATTTGAAAATGAAGGCTGTGGCCAAGACAAAGGCACAGAGAGGACAGTTAATAAGCAAGACATCTTAGAAAATAGTCATGACAACTTTCATGATTATCATGACACAAATCAACTTCTAAATGTTCAAGAAGCTCAAAGTGACAGTACAGGAAATGGCAAAGGAGAAGACATCAATGAAGGACAGGGCCAAAGTGAAATAGATATATAGGCTGATGATCAACTCCAAAACCAAGGCAACACCACTAAATATAACAAGATAAATGGCAAAGGATGGGGAAGACAAAGAAGAGAGTGGTTTTCATGCTAAGCAAAGTGATAATGAGAGAAGTGCAGCAAGTAACTAAAAAAAAAAAC
This sequence comes from Pinus albicaulis, assembly GCA_034641835.2. Taxonomy (NCBI): domain Eukaryota; kingdom Viridiplantae; phylum Streptophyta; class Pinopsida; order Pinales; family Pinaceae; genus Pinus; species Pinus albicaulis. The sequence goes on along the minus strand of CM076576.1, from coordinate 381,349,372 downwards.
AAAATGAAAATGAAGAAATCAGTAAAGGGGCATTGAAATTTGAACACTTAAATAAAGTAAAGACTGAGAAGAAAAACTTGGAGATACAACTAAATATTTTTCATAGGCTTATCTAAACCCTTGAAGGACATCTCCACAAATTTTGAGGCAAACTCGACAACTTTTTGTTTTTTCCAACTTTTGACCCCTAGGAGCGCAGCACCCTAGCCACTACGCACAACATTGGTGCATCCTCAGCTCTCAAGGTTTAAATTTTTGGACTTTTCACATCACCTACAGTCTACTCACCAATTTCCAGATCATTTGGAGCATTTTTACCCCCTCAAAAGGTCAAAAAACATCAAAAATTTGACCTTTCTGCCTCCATTTTAGACCAAGTGCAATGCACAGAACAATGTTGGGAGATTTGATTTTTGAGAAGGTAAATGGAATCCACTGAGGAAAAATAAAAATTTTTCCAAAATTATACTCATCATGATTTCCAACGAGCCATCACGGAGCCAAATCCGGTGTCGGGAAGGCCTCCAAAACACTACTCCAAAAAGGCCTATTTCTGTGCTACACTTCTGGCAAGTTTTCAAATTTTTGACACAGTGTGCTGCGCTCCTGTAATTGACTAGATAGAATGTGCGTTTAGCAAGTTTTCAAAGGCATTTCAGGCCTAAAATTCAATTTAATTTCCATTTATAGTCGGAAAAGATATTTGTTAGATATTTTTGTGCCTTGGGCTTTGCAAAGCCTCAAGGACAACTTAGGATATTTCTTTTTGGCCAATAGGCTTCTACATACTCTCTTTGGCTCTCCTCTTCCTTGATTGTTATATAAGGCATGAGGATTCATTGTAAACGGTTGGGACTTGTTGTGTTTAAGAGAAATACATGGTTTTATGAGCTTGGATAAGAAATTGGTTTTATGAAGTGAATGAATGGCTTGTTTGGCTTGACGATGGAGAAGAATGTTTGTAGCATTCCATAGTTTGGTGAATGGTGATGTTTTCTTAACCTGTTAATGTTTGCTTGTCCTAATTTTTGTTTCATTCTTCTTGGTTGCTATAGATCAGAAAATTATAGGTTGAGACATGCTCATGGAAGCACCTCAAACCTCTTGTTTGTTATAGCCTTGATGTTTTCCTCTTTTAGTCATCTTAAGGAATTCTTGACTGCTCCTTAGGCTGACTAAAACTTGTTTTTGTTTCATGAATGGTTATTATGCTAGCTTATAATTATGATTCATTGTATGCCCTGCTTATTTAAAGTTTTCAAAACCATATCTTGAAGCTTTTCTATGAAATATTGACTGATTAGGTTAAGACAAAGAGGTCTCGTTCGATCTTGCCGTCTACCCATGCTTACCAACTTATTTCAGAGTTACCAATAACTTGATATATGCTGTTTAGGATTTCCCTCTCGATAAATTGAGTTCTTTTTTTATCTTATGTGTTTTCCCAAAAGTTGAAGGTGAATTTCTAAAGTTAGGAGTTCTAATGCTTCTATGTTTCACTAGAATGTTCATCTTACATGTTTATCAGTTTCAGTATTATTCGTAGAGATTAATGGTTTGCCCTACCTCATGAGTTATTGCTTCAAACTATATATTTTTAAGACCTCTTATTTTTTCCCAAACTTGATGTTCATTACACCTCAGACATCACCCAAAGGATCCATTAACCTTGCTAAATTGGCCCTGCAGTACACTCTGTTTCATCATTTAAACACCCTTGACTTCATTTGACTCCATAGCCCTATTTATTTGATAACCTCTCATTCCACCTATTCCTACTTGATCATCTTACCCCAACCCAAAATAACCAAACCTACACTTAACAACTATCCTAAAATCAATCATCCAAAGCGAAACAAGCTCACATCCTTCACATAATAGAGAGAGCCCTTTCTGAGTCCAGGAAGGCTAGGTCTTAGGACTCCAAAGACTGGTCTGATGTTACCCTGTCATTTGGTTTAGTAAATTTTCCAAATCACAGGACACTAACAGTCTCTTTTCCATATTTTGAAGCTATGACGGGCTGGGTGGAGCTAAGCCCATCCTTCCATGTTACTGGCTAGGTCACAATAACCTGGTTAATCTCCGCCTTTTTTACCATAAATTGTAGGTTGTACAATGCAAGGTCATTGCATGCCCGGATCTATATATGGTGCATGTTAGCTTGAAAAGCTGAAATAACTTGGTACTTTTCGTACACAACTAGAGACAGTCTAGGTCATGAATGGATGGCTACTACTAGCATGCCTTCAAATAACACCCAGAATATTTTATTTTCCTTCACCCTTTTAGGTTCAGCTGAATCCCATAGATTGGTGTAGTGCACCCCTTCGCATACACCGAGCTCTAATTTAGGGAGGATTGCGCCCTCTGGTGTCTCCCAAACCACCAAAGAAATCAAAATTAATAGCCAGGAGTAACAGAATTTCTTGCCTTCTTCTTGCACCTAGCGCACGTTGTCTAGAAACTCATGGCAGAGGTATTAGGACCAATTGTAGTTGAAACCCTTCTCACATTGTTCTGAAAGCATGATTACGTGTGCATGGACTGTCCTAGGGTAAAACTTGCGCATCATTTTACAACCAAGGGATAAGGTTCCCAGAAGCACCGTTGGGTCCTTGATCTACTACACCTTTAACCTTCTTGTGTCTTTCCCCACCTGGTAGTCCTTTTTAACTTTGGAGGCTACCTATAACTCTTGAGTTTTCCCATACTGAGCCATGGGATTAGGCCCTTTCCTAGGTAGGTCAGTGATTCAGTGGATACAGCAGCAATTGTAATTCTTCCTTGGATCCACAAGCACCCATCATGCACTACTGCCAGCAGCTAGTGCATGCAAACCATTGTAATAGGGTACATCCCGAAGTGAATAATCCCTAGAAAATTGAGGATCCACGCATTGCTTCACTCGCACGCCCATGGCATATGTTCAAATTTTACCACATCATCATACAACACATGCTCCAAGTATTTTTCAAGCATCTTCTTGGGGAATGTATCTTCGTTCGCCAGGTCATAGTCATCAAATTTGATGAGGGGAATCTTTCCAAACATATATCCATTCACAGGGATGACCTGCGGGGTCAGTGGTGTCTGTAGGTAGTGTCGTACTATGTCTAAATTATTTGGAACACACACAGAGGGTCTGCGTGGCTTAACATACATCAGTCGCCATGAAATTGGCTCGACGAATATGGCTTCCTCAGTCACGCTCATGGGTCACTTCGTGGTGTCACCCATAGGATACCTATCCTTTGTGGCTACGCTTGGAGATGTAACATTCTGAGGAGATGTTAGCAGCTTGGAGGATGACCCCTTGGTCATCTTACCCTTTCTCGTAGCCGGCATAGACACCACTTCTTGGACCTCTGGCACCACTTCATGAGCATCATTCGACCCCAGCTCTGTAGACGTTGTGAGCGGTGCAAAGTGTTCCTCAGATGGCATGCTTTCAGGATCAGTGGTCATCATTCTTGGGCGAAAGATAAATTCTGGGTTACTCATGTTGGATGAAGGGGTCTCTTAGCCAAACATACAATGCTTAAAGATAGATTTACAGTGCAATTCACAGATAATATTGGGGTGCAATATACTTAGAAAGAAAATGAACCAAATGTGACCTGCAAACTTTCTTTTATAGGCGATCCAAGGTGAAAAGGGTCCGATTGTCATTAAATGTAGCTTACCTCCATAAAAACGATCAAAAATCTCAGAAGATCACCTAATTAATTGCATAAAATTTGCTCCTTCCAAGGGTAAAATTACTTTTTCACCTAGTTTTACTATTCGAACAGCCAGTTTCTCCTGCTGCACATTACCTCTGCGCTCCTGCCACACCTCCCTATGCCTTTCCTCTGTGCAGCGCACAGAAAAGTGGATTCCCATTCTCCAGCCATATAGTCATTTGGTAGGCATAGGGTTATCCCTATACACCTTCAGTCGGCTTCCATTGAAATACTTGGGAAGACTCTCACCGCACAATGTGGCCAATCGCACCACACCTCCATCAGTGATTTCTTTCACAATGTATGGCCCTAGCCAGTGCTTCTTGAACCTCCCTGGGTGGCGCGGAAACTAACTGTCATATAACAAGACCAAATCCTCTTCTCTAAATGCCTTTTGTCAAATTTTTCTATCATGTTAGGCATTTTCATGCACCTTCTACACTTGCTGATAAAAATTAGCAATGAACCGATCCTCGTCTAAGGCAACCAAATGCGCTAAAGGTTCCTCCATGATGTCAGGCTCAACCATATTAGTGAATGTCGCAATGCATAGGTTTGGGACAATATATTCCATTGGTATTATTGATTTGTGTCCATAGAACATCCTAAAACAATTTTTCCCTGTCAACTTCTTTCATGTTGTCCTATAAGCCCATAACATTGAAGGGGTGCACACATCCCAATCATTCATATTTTCATTACAGATATGTGTGAGTGCATGCTCCATGATTTCGTTAAGAGCTTCTATTGCATCATTTTCCTGAGGGTGGTATGGAGTAATCTTTTGATGATGGATCTGAAATTCCTCTGTCAGAGCTGCAATGGTTTCATTAACAAAATATGTACCCCTATTACTCATCAATATCTTTGAACACCCAAATCTAGTCAAGATATTTTCAAAAATGAAGTGTGCAATAGTTTCTGTGGTATAATCCTTGACCGACTTAGCCTCTGCCCATCTAGTTACATAATCCGTGGCAGTGATAATGTAACACGCACCAGTCATCTTCCCTGGCGGATTGAAAGGTCCAACAAAATCTATAGCCCATTTATTAAAGGCCTGCAGGGCCATTTGTGGTTGCAGGGGAATTTCATCTCTGCGTGAGGGCTGCCCCATTCTCTAGCATGCATCACAGGCTCAGTAGTATTCATGTGCATCACTGTGCAGTTTGGGCCATCATAACCCATCATGAAACACCTTATGCATAGTAGACTTCCCTACATAGTGGTTTCCTGCCACCCCTCCATGAGCCTCAGCCAAGATATCCTATCTCTCATGTTCCAAAACATACCTTCTTAAAACTTCCTCAGCTCCAAATTTGTATAATTGACCCGCAATCAGCATAAAATTAGCTGCGCACGACACAAGCTCTTTTTTTTTTTGCACCGAATATTTAGCAGGTGCACTTCTAGTGGTTAGAAAGTGAATAATATCATCAAAGTTTTCATCAACCACCTTAATAGAAAAGAGATGTGCATCAGGTAATCCCTCCTCCAGACTAGTTGGCTCCTCCCCATTCTCAATGCGTGACAAGTGATCAGGTCCAACATTCAATCTACCAAGTTTCACAATAATCTCAAAGTCATATTCCTAAAATAGCAGCAGCCATCTACAAATATTCCCCCCCAACATAGGCTTATTGACCAAGTATTTCAAAGAAGAGTGGTCAGTAAACATCTTGAAGTTCCCTACTAGTAAGTAATGCCTATACTTCTACAGAGCATAGACCATGGATAACCCTTCCCTTTTTTTGTTCGAGTATTTACGCTCTGCACCGAAGAGCTTCCTACTAGAAAAATCAACGAGGTGATATATGTCTCATTCTCCTAGCTACATTAAAACATCTCCAATTGCTATACCGGATGCATCAAAATGTACATGGAAGACCTTAGCCCGGTCTGGGAATATCAGAATAGGTGCAATCACCATCTTTTCCTTCAGCATCTTAAATCTATTTTGACACTCCTCATCCTAGAAAAAGAACACATCCTTCTTCAAGAATTTCTCCGTAGATTTATTGATTAGGGCATAGCCCTGAATGAACTTTCTGTAATATCTAGCGTGTCCTAGAATGGATCGCAGTTATTTTTCATTAGTAGGGACTTTTATATTGATAATAACTACAATATTGGCTGGATCTACCATCAATTCTTGTTGACAAACAATATGGCCCAACAAAATTCCAAAAGGAATGGAGAATATGAATTTCTTCAAGTTAAGGAAAAATCCAGTGCTTTGTACAAGTGTCAAGCATCATGCGCAAGTTGGACACATGCTTCTTTACCATCCCAAACATAGTGTAATCATCAAAGTATAGCTCCAATAACTTATGCATGAATTCTTTGAAAACAACTCCTACTAGGAGCGAGAACATAGCAGGTGCATTCTTTAATCCAAAAGGCATGACTATGTATTGGAAAGACCCCCATTTAGTTGCAAAGGTGGTCTTGCTTCAATCCTCTAGCGTAATTCTTATATGATGATACCCGAAAAATCTTTTAGTAAAGGAATAATCCTCTTTTCCTCCCACATTATCCAAGATCTCATCTGAGAAAGGAGTAGGGAAGGGGTAATCAACAGATGCATTATTTAGCTTGCTTATATATACACAAATCCTTATCTCTCCCTTGGTATTTTTCTCTTGAAAACCATGGGGCTCGCCCAATCAGTCTATTCCTCGGGCTCAATGATGCCTACAGCAACCATATTTTCTAATTCCTCTTTCACTTTCTGCTTATATTTGGGATTTAATCGGTATGGGTGCTGCTTGACAAGGCACACATTTGGTTCTAGAGTGATCTTCATCACTCCCAAATCTCCTACAATTCCCTTGAGCTCAGAGAACTTTTTCAAAAATAAATCCTGATATTCTATCAATAGCTCCACAATCTTTTTGACCATGTCATCATCCCAATAATATCCTATCTTAGCCAAATTGTGATGCTCTTTTGTCGTAATGTTGACTTCCTTTAGCTTTAGAGTCTTAGTCACATCCACCATCCCTAAGAAGGTCCCTACAAATGTGCGCTCCCCCTTAGACTCAGCGATTTTGATATTCCTTAGATATTGTTCATTATCTTCTACTAACAGATTCTATAGTTGACAATGTCTTGCATTTGTGCTTCCCACATTGGTGAACACGTTCTATTCGAGGCCTAGACTCATCAAAGGCAAGTTCTTCTATATCTTGTAGAGCTTCATCCAATTCTTATGAACCTTCGACCAAGATAAAGGTTGATAAAATGCTGTCAGTCATCATCATTCAATGGCAATTCCCTCAATGCAGCTTTGTTTCCAAGTACCATGTAGTAGGTATTTGTCCCAACGAATGGACAAACATATAAACTCATTCATTCCATGTATTCTCATTCCAAAACTAAATCGATATGGCCAGGTGTTTGCATGGATCACCCTGACCATAGAAGAGCTCATTTGGTGGGGTAACAGGTGGTTCAAAGCACAACTTCGTCATTTTTCTGCATTAATCCCAATCCTTAAAGCTTATATTGTGTGTATCCCACCAATGCGTCGGGTTTGCGCGCATGGCTAGATCAAGTGCCCATAACCTCCGTTCTTTTGGGAAAACCTTTTCCAACTTCTACAAGAATAATAAAACACTATAAGAACCATAAAAATAGGGTAACACTCTTACCTCTAAGGAGATGCATCGGAAATGTTTAGTGATCTTGAGGCAGCACAGCACAAAAACATCATGTAACTGATTCTGCAAGTTCTCCATTTCCCCATCTGAATTTGAGAAGCACGAACTATTCTTTTCCCAATTCAACATGCCATCAGCTATAGGGTTAATCCAATTGTCATCCTGTGTAGTGAGCTTGTAGATATGGTAAACATCATCTCCTTCATGCACTGGTTTTGTATATCATTCTCCTTTTGTTGGATCGGAAGGTAACATTACCTGTGTAGCATAATTTTCAAAGATCATGCTTCTGCACTTTAGGTTTATGATACCTCCCATGTTGATGGCCCAATCCAACCCTAGTAGAGTAGATTAAGGGTCTGCATCATCCAAAATTTGTATTACCTCAAAATCTACATGCACCTTTACTCTAGTAATATCTACCAGAACCTGTGGAAGCCTTCCAAGTGGAATGATCTTCTATTGGTTAGCCATGCACATATGAATGGTGGACCATTCCGGCTTTGGCTCGCCCATATTTTTCCAGGTCTTCTTAGGAAGAACATTTGCATCAGACCCCAAGTCCAAGATGACCTAGTCCATCTCATATTCTCCACTTTTCACGATCATGTGCATATCTTGAACGATTCTCTTCTTATTATTATAAATCTTATTCACGGACTTAGTTTTTATTCGAGGAAACACTTTGTATGCGCAACTATATATCAGGGGCTAATGATTTTCTACTTCTTTCTGATTGCTCAATAACTTAATATAGGATTGTAGGAAGTGTTTGACTTCATCATCAATCTTTGATTCCATGATAGACTTCAATGTGGACGCTCCTGCAGCAGTAAAATCCTTCCTAGCTTTAATAAAAGTCTCCTTTTCCTTCTGTAGGTTGATTCATTCCTTCTTGTTAGAGGCCTTTCTGATCAATGGCTCTACACCAACCTTCTTTCCCTCATGTCCTTCGGTGGCAGCACCACTGCATGTAATTATGTTTACACTTGGATCATTGTCGTGTAGCTGAGATTTAACTATTTGTATGTTTTACGTAGGTGTTTTTTGCTGCTTTTCCTGCTTTCTAGCAATTAAAACAGGAAATTCTTCAATAACATGATCAAATTGTCTACAATAACTACAAGATTGTCATGCAGGGTTTGGGAAGTTGTGCACATAGTGTCCAGCATCTCCAAAGTTATAGCAGATAAATTGTCCTCTTCCCTGACCTGTGCCTCCACCTCTCCCCCCTCCCCTTCCTCTTGATGGGGATCTTCCATGTCTAGAGGGAGATGCTGGTGAAGATGGGTTGGCTTGCACTCTATAGAGATTAGCACTTTCTATCATTCGGTCAAATGTGCGACAACGGTGCTAATCGTGACTAACTGACGAGAAAAACCTACACCATTGTTGCTTCAGCTTGGGAACATAGTGCCCTAGTCAAGGGAAATCATATGTATTGTTCCATCCAGCTACCCTACAATCAGTGCACCATAATGTGGGAGTATGACTTGGCCCAGCAAAATCCCTGGGGTGCAGTGGATTCAAAACTCCCGCTTGAATGTAATCTGAGAACAAAGTACACTAACGTTTGGTGTGACCGAAACCCTTACAATATATTCATCATACATCTATGCCAACTTCATTTTCCCTATCTCTGCGTAGGTTGTGAATCTCCATGTGCATTTCTTCCAATTAATTCTAGATTTGCAGAGTTCTGAATTGATCATCTGCTATGGGTGCAACTTCTAGTTTCATAGCAACTTCTAGGGCTTCGGCCTAAGATTAAATATTATGTTGATCCATAGGCCCACGTGGATGTGGCAAGTGCATGGCAATAAGCCATTCCTTATGATTCTTATCATCGTAAATAAATCCTCCCTCATTGATTGTGCACTTCAATCGTTGATCAAACCTCAAAATAGATTCATTTCCATCTTGTTTGATATCTTTTAATTCTGTCATGCACTATGAGTAGGAATTTGGCTTCATGAATTGTTGTTTTAGAGCATCCTTAATCTGAGAAACAGTGGGATCAACATGTTTTTTAAGAGATCCCATAAACCAATCTAACGAATGACCTTCAAACGCCATAGGCAGTTGTGCCCTCTTGACAGCATTAGTGTTAACATTTTGTGCAGTCCATACAGCATTTACAACAAACCAAAACCTCTCCATATCTTCATCTCCCACACCCTTGAAGGTGAGTAGCTTCATGTGCACAACCATATCATCTCCTGGTAGTGGAGGAGGTGGAGTAGGAGATGACTTACCCTTGCGCGAGTTTGACTATCGAGTAGTCGGAGGGATGCCTACAGTGCGCGTACCCTCACTGCCCTTTGCATCACTATCAGGCGAATTTCTTAGAGGGTTGTATACAAATCTTTCCCCTTTCTGGTTAACCAGTAGTATTTCTCACTGTGCGTAGTACTATCCATCTTGTTTGGGGTCATTCACTTAGTGTGACTGCATAAAACACCCTTTTCACAAAATAGCATTTTAATCAACAAAGGCATGGAGCATATGAATTTACCTCTCAATCCTTTGAAGGCTCCTTTCAACATCAGAATATGACACCAACTGATCTACTGCAAACTCTGTTACAAACCCTCCCAATATTCTGTCAACCAAATGATCTACAATCCGGGTGATGGAATTATTAATCAGCTCCAACTGTTGGATCAACTCAGGTGTCCACTGAGTGACCATATCATCTTTCCAATAGGTTTGGAATTTAGCTAATCTTGACAGCCACTCCTACAATGCTTGCACAAAGGTTACAAATAATGTCTCATGAACCTTTGTAAAAATATACTTTTGTTTCCAATCTTCAAAAGAAAAATTCTTACTTATGTTCTCCTTAATGGAAAATTCCTGAATTTTCTTCTCATACCAATCTTCTAACTTAGGCTTTGAGGGCTGCCACATCACCCAATTTCTCTCTTAGAATGATCTCAGTCCTGGAAATGGAACCATTTTTTGGTGTAAGGGGTCCTGGCCCAAGTTCAAAAGTTAAGGTTAACCAACAAAACCATCTTACTACTGGCCCTTTCAGCAGTGACCTACTTGCGCAGGTCAAAGTCTCACCCGAAGAAGTATGGGGGGGGTGCTCGAACGATGTTTCCACACCCTGAGAGAGAATTAAATAATGTGGGTGCCTTCTGATCTTGTAATATTAGTGGTCCTCCCTCCACAACAAAAACCCTAATAAGAAACTATAACCAAGAAGATCTAGGTTAGTCTGCGTAGGTTATCCTACGTGAGCCTAGATGAGTCTTGAAAATTCCTTCAATGGCCTTAATATATATCATTCAGTTTCAATCAATAATAGATCTATTCATTCAGCACTTATGTAAGGCAAAAGATAATTACGAATCAATCCAGTACAAATAATGTAGTAAACGAAAATAATACACAGAAACAGATCATAAATCAGAACATAGATGCATTTGATATTCATAATTATCCCAAAATGTTCCTTTATTCATTCACAGTCCATAATATCCTTACAATACTTCAGATCTACCCATGCACACATCCAACAAGGTTCACACACAGAAGGACTAAGGTCTGCATGCACACAGCCAGCAGGAGCCTTCTAAACCTAGACAAGTTCTCCTTTCTGCTCAGAACGCCATACCAAAACTTAGTTTAGATTTAACTACTACTGTCTTTGACTTGATCTAGACTTATATTTATATATTTATCCTGTGCACATCTAAGGTCTGCAAACTGTGGTTTGTGACTCCTAGTTTCTACCTTTTTCCCATTACAACTCATGAAGGGGCTTTGACCTGCCCCAAAGCCCCTTGACTTGTGCGCATGACTTACAACTTACAAAAACACTATATTTTACCAAAATTGTAGTCCTAAAGGACCCTGTTCCAACAATGTTAAAGGAGAACATCTTGTGAGTGAGAGTTCTTTGTAGGAGAATGTCTTGTGGAGAGTCATTCCACTCTAGATAAGGGGGATCATCCTTGTATTGACATATATTACATCATGTACTCATCATATTCTTGCAACACTAATGAAGTGGCCACCCCACTCTTAATCGAGGACCCAGAGGCGTAGTCCACACTCGACGAACTTCATTATGATATTGTGTGATTGTATTTTCTTCATGATTATTTGTTCCTTGTTTCATGTTTGTTTAAGTTGTTTATAATATTAATTTCTCATGATCTTACAAGCAAATTTAAGTGTCAGTAAAAGTTCATATATAATGGGGATTTCTATTTGAAAGCACTCAGAAAAAATTTGTTAGATGAACCATGTTTTTCAACCATTGAATGTTATAGAATGTACTCTATCTCCTATTCGACATTCATCTCCACTTTGTTTCAAATGATAGTTTCCTCAAATGTTTTTGGGATTCACACAAAGCTCATCTATAGGGATGCCCTTTATGAATTATTTTAGGTAAAATTTGTTAATTTTGTATTGGTGCCTGTAGCATTGAGTTGAATTTTATTAAGTTTGTAGTAACAAAAGACTAATGAGAAGGTTTAGGAATGAAATTTATTGTAAAAATTATTTATTATAAGAGTTTTAGAAGTGAAATTGGATGAATAAATTATCAAAATTGATAAATAAATTATTCACTAAAAATGGAAATTCCTCAAGGAATCATTCACCGAAAGGTTTAGGAATGAAATTTATTCGAAAATTTATTTATTATAAGAGGTTTAGAAATTAAATTTGATGGATAAGTTAAGTTCATTTTGATAAAAAACTAGTCATTAAATAATGGTAATTCATCTAGACCTATTTCGAAATACACCAAGACTATTTGTGTGATTATTATTATTATTATTATTATTAATATTTTTTATAATATTATTACTAATAAAAGATTAAAATTAATACTAAAATATAATTTTAAGTATAATGTAAATAGCTTTACAATTACACCAAAAGTAAACTTAAGGGAGCCAAAACCCTAGTACAAGAAAACCCGAATCTCAGGCACATTAATTACCATATGGAAAGGTGGATTGATATATGTATCTATTTGAAACACTTTTGAAAAGGAGAATAATAGAAGAAAATATTGAGATCTGAAATATAAATAAAAAATTTACATTAGGGTGGAAACGCAAAGATGGGTTACACTTTCATGAGAAACGCGCTCGGAAATTTCACTCACATATTTGTTCAGCCAATTTTTGTGTAAAAGTTCAGCCAAACATTTTCCTTCGTTTGTCGAAGTTATTGCACCATTAATGTTGATGACGTTGATAACAGGATTTTTTGCCACAGGTAGAAAAATCGGTGCTAATAGTTCGGTCAAAATTTTCTAAAAGTTCAGACGAAATTTTTCTTATAAATATAGTGGCCCACTGACTGCCCAAACATTTACTATGATTTCATGTTATCGTTACATATTTCAGTTTAATGTGATTTCAAAAATTGTTCCGAGTAAGTTAATATGTTGCAAAATTTATGTTTTTTGTACTTTTTTTTGTGTTCATTTTATTACGGATCTGAGTTTTTGCAGGATTCCTCGACATTCTTGGTGTCCTCATCTCCTCGACATTCTTGGAGTCCTTGTCTCCTCAGTGTCCTCGACATCGTCGTCTCCTCGACTTCGTTTGTCTCCTCGACTTTGTCCAGGTAAGTGATCCACAAATCATTAGGGTGCAGTAATGATATTTAGCATGGTTCTATCTTTGAATGTAATGTAATGTTTTGGCCATGAAAACAATATAGAAATTAGAGACAATTATATTGATAAAATGAATGTAAACCATGTAAATAAATAATGTTATTTTATTACAATCACATAAGTGGATTCTGCATGGTTTTCTTGATATTGTACAGAGTAAAATGAATAATAATTTGTCTTTTTTGGATTTGTGTAGCCTTTCTAAGAGAGTATCTTAAGTGTTAGAACAATCTACACCATGAAACCTTTTGACAGATTTCCATGCTCCTAATAGTGATTGTATTTATTATTCAGCTTTGTTAATTGACAAATGAAGAGTTTCACCAAATCAAATTTTTTTTTAATCTACATGTTTTGAAAAGGGAAAATGTCTGTACAATTTTTCATTATAAATGACTAGGAAGGAAATTATCATCACCTCTCCAAGCTACGGAAATTTTGCCAACTTTTTTGTAGGAGGGGATTATAATTGGTTTTCTTCATACTGTTGTAGTTTTTCTCATAGAACAACAATGATTAAATAGACAATTTCACTACTTGAGCAATGACTGGGTTTTAGTAAACCAGATTTTGTTTTCCATTCAACTACAATTTTTTTCCAAAAATAGAAAACCTTTGTACAATAGTTCAATATAAACTGTGAAATGGAAGGAGGTTGTCATTAGCTTTCCATCTAAAGAAATATCTACCCACGTTTCCAAATCAAAAATTCTACCCACCTTGCCCAATCATTATCATTATTATACTCGAGAAAATGTATAACAAGGAATGGAATGGATGGAAATGAAAATATCATGAATGGCCTACCTAGTAAACTATCATCATTGACAATCTCAACAAACTTAATAATTTCAATACAAGCTTGCTAACATAATAGATGTTTTTCTTATTAGAGAAATAGTAGGTTTATAATCCTTAAATATAGGAAAATATTGAAATGAATACATTGAAATAGAGTTTAAGAATATTATATACTTATAGTTTAAATATTAAATTGTAGTTATAACAACATATTTCAATGGAAAAAAATTGTGATATTACTTTAAAAAAAATTAATAGTTTAAATAAAAAATTATTCATTTTAAAATTATTAATCACTTGAATTTTATTAAAAAAATATAATAAATTACAAATATATATATTTTTTTGTTTAATTTAAACAAAAAAATATATATATTTGTTCATATATATATATATATATATCAAATAATAACAAAAAAACAAAAGAAACATCTTTGTCAACACCTACCAATGCTAAAATTTCAACACTCTCCACACTAAAAGGGATTAATTTAAAAATATGGATTTTATCCCTTTTAATTAATAATATAAATTTCAATAAAAATACAATGTTTTATTAAGATGTGAGAAAGCCAGTGATTTCAAATTAGGGCTAAGGCTCAACCTTAGAGCAGTCTTTTTGGAGAGCTCTAAAAAAGGGTTATTGGCACATTCATCTCTTCATATGAGCAATGAAATATGGTGATTGTCGCTATGGATAGAAATACTGCCAATAAAAAATTGCGTTGATAGAATTTCATTATGTGAGAAAGTGTACATAAAAATATTATAAAGAGGTAAGTTATAATCTAGATTAAAGCGTGAATGTCAACATGTAGTATGAGATGGATGAGTGTTTTATTCCTAAGTTGTTGTATTTTTCTTTGTAAAAGAGTTTTTATTATGACTATCTCAATTTTATGGAGTGGTGGTCGTTAAAAATTCACTCATTTCACTTTAAATTTTGCAGTCATCCCTCAGATTTGTTTTCTCATATATTGACTATCAAAATGAAAATTTTCAATTTTCAACTATCAAAATATACATTTTCCCAATAATTGATGTCTAACATGTAAAATTTGGCAAGGCCTTTGATAACATGGGCGTCTTCCTATGTCACACAGATGGAATTTTAAGATAGAGTCTAAGAGTCATAGTTTCCCGAGGCTATGAAAGTGTACTAAGGGCTACATGTTGGATCGAGATTAGATTCACATCCTTGATAACATCAACAAAATCATAATATTTTATCTTAATTTAAAATATAAATCCAATATTAAGGTGATGATTAATATATGGAAATACATGTTAATCTAGGGAAAAATAAAAGTACTTTCAGAGGAAGATTAATGAAAGTCTAAATTCAAAAATAATTGAAAAAGTAATTGAAAGAGATTTTCTAGATAAGGGAAAGTTGACATTGAGAAATGTAGAACGTAAAATGAAGGGTATGAAAAATGTAAAAGCATCATCAAAATTTCATTTGATGGGAAGAGGGGATTCGAAATTTCAGGCCTGACTCGACCTGATCCAAGTGGAATAGGCGGATGACCTATATTAAATTAGGGTTGTGGTTGATTGAATGGTAAACCGCTAGAAAAAAGTTACATAATTGACATTGATGGTAAAAACGAATTTAAATTATTTTTTTGATTTCATACCCTATTATAGATATTATTAAATTATTTAACGCAACCTATGCTTCATTGTTGCTGTGAGGAGATCATTTGTTTTCCCAATGTTGATTCTATGCTTATCATCTCATCTTTTCTTAATGGAATATACAGTCTTAAATTTTATACTTTCTATAAATTCACTAATATACAATCCTAAATTTTATATAGACTATATTGATTAATATACAGTTTTAAATTTTTAATACTCTTAAATTAGCATGCAGCTAATTAGTATATTAATTTTTTTTTTAATTTTTAGTTAGAAGAATAAGTGGGTAGAGAGACCCATAAATCTCTTTAGTAGGAATAAGTCACTCCAAATGTGAATGGAGGACATCAAAAGAGCTAGATAAAGCACCCTTATGCGTGAAAAATGGATGAAACATGTGGACAGGGTCAACTTTGACCAAATCAACAGTGCTGGTATGGAAGTACTGGACATTCAATGAGGGACAACGTAGTTTTGGAGGGAGATCCTTCGCATGGAAGTAGTGGCTTTAATGAATGGGACCAAGGGTGAGGAATCTCACCAAGAATATAAGGAAGCGAATGGCAGCCATTGAGAGAATGTTTTGATTATTAGTTGTTTATGGTTTGTTATGACTTGTGGATCTCTTCAGATGTTTAGATAAGATTGCAATGTTGTTTAGCACAAGGGTGTTCCCGAGCGAGAATCCCACCTTGATACTCGAGGGACTTCAAGTGCATACTCAAGAGAAGTTCTTGAGCATTATTTTCACATTCTGACATTTGGCCAAGATAAAGCTTTATTCTACAGTGTAGTTTATGTTTAGAGTTGTGTTGTGTTGTAGGTTGCAGCAGTGGAGGGTTTCATTGGCCCATTTTTGAGCTTGTCTTTACTGGAGGAAGCCTTCTATCCATTGGGAGATCATTAAGGAAAGTCCCTATGCTTCATATAATATTTTGGCATTAGGCCAAAGCATCACCATCTCCTAAAACGCAGTTTCACTCTCAAACTACATTATTTTATTAAGCGGATCCAAAGGAGGGTTTACTGCCACATTTGGGAGGATATATCTTCATTAGAGGGATCAAACTTTTATTGAGAGAATCTATTGGAGGAGCGCCATTTAGATCTACATTAGTTTTAGCCACCTCCTCTATGTTCCTTAGTTGTAGTGATTCTTCATCCCTAGGGCTTTAGATCACCGTTTATATTCCTGTGTATTTTCGGAAACCCTTCTAGGGTTATTTAGGAAAAGTGTGTGGGAGCCTAGATCCCGATTTTTGGCCTTGTTTTGAGCATTGTAATAAAATATCCATATATTTATATTTCCCAACTATAGTTTTAGTGACTAAAACTGTGTTTTATGAGCTTCAGTGCTTTGTGTAGTAGTATAACACATGTTTTGGTGCTTTTAGGCATAGGAGGCTTCTTTTACCGAGCTTGAGGGACTTTATCCCCAAGATATTGTACTCATTTGTTGTTGTTATACTTAATACCATGGATATATATTTGGGTCACATGTAATGTGTTCATATTTACTGCTGATTTCCAGTTTTATGTGCTATATTGCTCCTCTCCCAATTTTGGGATATTATAGTGGTATCAAAGCATAATCTTGGCTCAGCTTGTGGATCTAAACCATTATGCTAACAGGAAGTAAGAAGAAGAAGAAAGAGATTAGAAATGATGGAAGGAATGAGCTTTGTCTCTTCACTTTTCAGATCTATGAAGAACCTCCCCAAAGAGGTCAAGCAGATGAGAGAGGAGAGATGAAATGAGACCTTGAGAGGGTTTCAAGATGAGGAAGGTCCATGCACTTCCTATCAGCATAAGAGTAAACCCGTATTGCTTAAAACTCCAAAGCAATACACTATGTCCACTTTATTTGAAGATAAAGGTGAAATACATGAAGGAAACTTAGATCATGAGATTCTAAGTGAGTATCTTGCAAAATATAAATCTCAATCAAGAGCTTTCAAGGAGAATCTAACTCTCCAACTGTTTATTCAGATTAAAGAAGAAAGGATACCTTGCAGCAATAGAAGAAGAAAACACAATAGATTCCTATTGTGTACTTTTGATGGGTCATCTACATGCACAAAAAGGGCTTAGAGGAGAAATTTAGATGCATTCTTCCTACTACATATAGTAGTAGAAAGAGAAGTTATTGAGATTGCAGTGTTGCACCTTGAGGGTGAAGCGAACATTTGGTGGTTCAGCCATTTGAGTCATGCCATAGTGATCACTTATGCAGGTTTTACTCAAAGGTTGATCAAGAAGTTTAACAAGAAGAAACAAGAAGAAAAGAAACTTCCACCACCACTTGCTACAGGGATACTTACATTAGGAGAACGAACATGTGCACCTTTGCAAAGTGGTCTTGATCTCTTGACATTTAGAGTCCCATGCATTATTCTGGAGATGCATGAGGAGGAGGAGACTTATACCAGTGTTGGTGTAGTAGTAGAGGAGAAACCATCATCATCACCAGTAGTTGGGGAAGTCATCACACCGGTGGGAGGAACCCTTGTAGTAGTACAAGAGGTTCCCAAGCTAAACCAAGGTATGCAAATGTTTCCACTTTCTATTATTTCAGCACATCATATGGAAGGTTGTGGGGACATTCCATTGCATGAACTAGGGTCAAGACACACTACTTATTTGGAGCAGTAGAATATCATTGTGCAAAGGACCCTTGACAGGTTCAAGGTAGAGATATACATTCATCCTAGTATGTCATTGTTGATCTGCACATAAATCTTGGGGTTGGAGTGTATATTTTTGGAGGATAGGATGAGTATTTTCCTAATCAATCCAATGCAGAACTATATGTTCAACATTGTGCATGATCATGAGACAGTAGATGCACCGTCATGCAGACTAGCAATGCTGTCATTAAGAAGCAGTGATGAGTTGGGGGCCCAACCATTATTAGAGCATTCCAATGACCATTCTACATGTGTAGCAAGGGATAGGAATATGGTTGATGAGAGAAATCTTATCTTCCATTACTATGATGGATCTTTCTTGATGAAAACTTCGCAGCTCAATTAGAAGAATTTTCCTTCTGCATATTTGGATCCTTATGGGTTCAACATGTTCATTGATGAGTGGTCTTCATATGGATATCTCCAGGAGGTTGCACTTCAAAATCCCATGAAGTGTAGAGATAGTGATTTGATTTGGGAGTATGGTATTCTCCATTGGAGGAATGCCCATTTGGAGCATGACAATAGACAATCACCATTGGTTGGATGGGTGATGTTGATGAGAAAGAGGCAGGTGAGCCACTTGTAGATCTATGACATAGGGCAATAGGAGGCATGGCTATGCTGGCTACTCTTGAAAGAGTTTGGTCAACATGTGACATATCCTACTTCAAAGGGTATTTTATTGGTTAGGACATCGCATGACACTTGCGTTATATGCTAGCAAGGAGTTTGGTTACATTGGTGTGAGGTGACATTTTTCATGTAAATCATCATGTTTTCACTCCATGGTCTGTATGATGGAGAAGTGAGGAGAAAACAATAGCTATTGTTGCTATGGTTACTCTTGGGAGAGTATGGGCTGATTTTCTCCCATACCTGGCATGGTGATTCTGGAGTAGAGGATGGCGCAATCATGGTGCAAAGGGGCTACTCCTTAGTGTTGGAAATTCAAGAGACACTTCTACATGGGGAGGAATTTTCCACATATTGGAGAATTATGGCAGATGAATTTGGCATTTTTCATGTCAAAGTATGGGAATATGAGATGATTGGAGCCTTATCACAAAGGCCACCAGTGCTGTCACCTGGGAATTTGGATCTGTTGATGGGATGTTCTGAGGATCACCTCACACATGATGCACCTGGTGGACAGGTAAGAGATGTGAGTGAAGGAATGGTGTATGGAGAAATCTACTATGAGGATATGATCTTCTTGACTTGGATCTACAAGCACAAGAGGAAGGCTTCACATGCAGCACATGAGGATTCTCTCTTCTACCACACTTATACGATGAGAGCATATCATACTATCATGGGGGGATTCACTGGGGAAGGCTTTCAAGAGAAGATACATCAACATATTAGGAGATGCATATATTGTTTGGAGATAGAGGAGAAACATGACTGTTTGGTGGAGTTATCATAGCCACTTCCTTTCTCATAGGAAGTGAGACGAGGCCCATCTATTGCCACTTCACTAGAATGATCAAAAAACATGGTAAGAATTGTATTTATGTGCATTATGATTCTATTACTGTGTATTTTTATCTCCTTACCATACATGTATAGGTCATTGCTCCAAGAGGGTGCATTTTTTCTTGTAAAATTTATGTTTTACCTAGGGCCATAAGTAGTGTTGAGCATGGCCACTCCCTAGGAGGTTTTAGGGAGATGATATATCATTTAGGATGTACTCCATTGGCACAAAACATCATTCACCTTCTTGAATCATGTGAGAGTACTGGGGTAGCAAGCAAGTGGTTTGGAAACCACTCATCATGCCATATTCTAATGCAGTTAGGAGTCAAACTACATTGGTTTCACTTGAGCGACCATTATCCTTCTCTAGTATTATATATGGCATCAAATTTGACTTTGATTATGATCCCATATGTTGATGATGTCCTTATCATTGTTGTGGGAATGATTCGAGAGATGACACATGGATTGGATATTCCCATTAGAGATGAGATTCTCCACATTTCTTATGCTTCATACTTTAGGGAGAACATTGGAAAATCCATGATTGATACATTTGACCTCTTGTTTTCATATGAGGTGAGCCATATGGATAACTTGAGCACTTGGGAGGTGCCTCGCATAAGCTTTTGGG
Organism: Pinus albicaulis; assembly: GCA_034641835.2. Taxonomy (NCBI): domain Eukaryota; kingdom Viridiplantae; phylum Streptophyta; class Pinopsida; order Pinales; family Pinaceae; genus Pinus; species Pinus albicaulis. The sequence continues at coordinate 381,329,087 of CM076576.1, read as the reverse complement.
AGGATTTTTTCTATGAATTACCATTCTAGATGTTGATTCATTTTGTGTGGATGATAGCTTGGGGATGGGAGCTTCACATGGGAATGAAGGTTCCCAGTAATTTTATGATTCCATGCCTCAAGAAGGCCTTTATACCACATATAGTTGCCTCCATGGATGTCCCACCTTTTCATGATGAGAGCCATTTGGATTTATCACCAAAGGTTTTCTCATACACTTGGGAGGAGCAACTTGGGGACATATTGATGAGAGAGCATCCTGCTCATTTGAGGAACTTATAATATGAGGATGCTACAAAAGGAGGAGAGGAGGCTCTTCAATTCTATTCTTGCAGTTGCTTGAGGACAAGCAACATTTGGGAGGGAAGGATTGTAATATTCCTAAATTAACATGCATCTAATTGGAATATTAATTTTTTGTTTTGCTTCTTAGTTAGAAGAATAAGTGGGTAGAGAGACCCATAAATCTCTTTAGTAGGAATAAGTCACTCCAAATATGAATGGAGGGCATCAAAAGAGATGGATAAAACACCCCTATATGTGAACAAGGGATGAAGCATGTGGATTGGGTCAAATTTGACCAAATCAACAACACTGGTATGGAAGTATTGGACATTCAATGAGGGACATTGCAGTTTTGGAGGGAGATCCTTTGCATGGAAGTAGTCGCTTTAATGAGTGGGGCCAAAGGTGAGGAAGCTCACCAAGCATATAAGTAAGGGGATGGCATCCATTGACTGCATGTTTTGATTATTATTTTTTTATGTTCTGTTATGAATTGTGGCTCTCTTCAGTTGTTTAGCTAAGATTGCAGTGTTGTTTAGCACAAGGGTGTTCTAGAGCAGGAATCCACCTTCATCCTTGGGGGACTTTGAGTGGCTACCCAGGTGAAGTTCTTCAGAATTATTTCCACATTCTGGCATTTGGCCAAGATACATATTTCTTCTACAACACATTTTCTATTTAGAGTTGTGTTATGTTGCAGGGTGCAACAGTGGAGGGTTTCATTGGTCCATTTATGAGCTTGTCTTCAGTGGAAGAAGCCTTCCTTCCATTGGGAGATCAGTAAGGATGGTCCCTATGATTCATATCATATTTTGGCATCAGGCCAAGGCATCACCATCTCATACATCATAGTTTCACTCTCAAACTACATTATTTTATTGAGCATATCTAGAGGAGGGTTTACTGCCACATTTGGAAGAATATATCTTCATTGGAGGGATAAACCCTTCATTGAGACAATCTATTGGAGGAGTGCCATTTTGATCTACATCAGTTTCACCCACCTCTTCTATGTGCTTCAAATGCAGTGATTCTTTAGCCTTAGGGCTTTATATCACCATTTTTATTCTTTTGTATTTCCAAAAACCCTTCCTGTGTTATCTAGGAAAAGTGTGTGCGAGCCTAGATTCCCATTTTTGGCCTTGTTTTGAGAATTGAATTAACAGAACCATATATTTATATTTCCCAGCTACATTATTAGTGACTAAAACTATGTTTTATGAGCTTCAATGTTTTGTGTAGTAGTATATCACATGTTTTGGTGCTTTTAGGCATAGGTGGCTTCTTTTACCTAGCTTGAGGGACTTGATCCCCAAGATATTGTACTCATTTTTTGTTGTTATACTTAACACCATGGATATATCTTTGGTTAACATGTAATGTGTTCATATTTACTGTTTCTTTCCACTTTTATGTTATATATTGTTGCTCTCCCAATTTCGGGATATTACAATGGCATCAAAGCATAATCTTGGCTCAGCCTGTGGATCTCAACCATTATGCTAACAGGAGAGTAAGAAGAAGAAGAAAGAGATCATAAATGATGGGAGGAATGAGCTTTGTCTCTTCAATTTTTAGATCTATGAAGAACCTCCCCAAAGAGGTCAAACAGATGAGAGAGGAGAGATGAAATGAGACCTTGAGAGGGTTTGAAGATGAGGAAGGTCCATGCACTTCCTATCAACATAAGAGTAAACCGATATTGCATAAAACTCCAAAGCAATACACTATGTCCACTTTATTTGAAGATTAAGGTGAAATACATGGAGGAAACTTAGATTATGAGATTCTAAGTGAGTATCTTGTAGAATATAAATCTCAATAAAGAGCTTTCAAGGAGAATCTAACTCTCCAAAATTTTATTCAGATTAAAGAAGAAAGGGTACCTTGCAGCAATAGAAGAAGAAAACACAATAGATTCCTATTGTGTACTTTTGATGGGTCATCTACATGCACAAAAAGGGCTTAGAGGAGAAATTTATATGCATTCTTCCTGCTACATCCCGTAGTAGAAAGATAAGTTGTTGAGATTGCAGTGTTGCACCTTGAGCGTGAAGCAAACATTTGGTGGTTCAACCATTTGAGTCATGCCATAGCGACACTTATGTAGGTATTACTCAAAGGTTGATCAAAAATTTTGACAAGAAGAAACCAAAAGAAAATAAACTTCCACCACCACTTGCTGCAGGGATACTTACATCAGGAGAAGGAACACGTGCACCTTTGCAAAGTGGTCTTGATCTCTTAACATTTAGAGTCCCATGCATTATTCAGGAGATGCATGAGGAGGAGACTTATACCAGCGTTGGTACAGTAGTAGAGGAGAAACCATCATCATCACCAGTAGTTGGGGAAGTCATCACATCGGTGGGAGGAACCCTTGTAGTAGTACAAGAAGTTCCCAAGCTAAACCAAGGTATGCAAATGTTTCCACTTTCTATTATTTCAGCACATCATATGGAAGGTTGTGGTAACATGCCATTGCATGACCTAGGGTCAAGACACACTTCTTATTTGGAGCAGTAGAATATCACTATGCAAAGGACCCTTGACAGGTTCAAGGAGGAGATATACATTCATCCTAGTATGTCATTGTTGAGTTGCACACAACTCTTAGGGTTGGAGTGTAGATTTTTGGAGGATAGGATTAGTATTTTCCTAATCTATCCAATGCAGAACTATATGTTCAACATTGTGCATGATCATGAGACAGTAGATGCACCATCTTGCAGATCAACAATGTTGTCATTAAGAAGAAGTGACGTGTTGGGGGCCCAACCATTATTAGAGCATTCCAATGACCATTCTACATGTCTAGCAAGGGATAGGAGGATGGTTGATGAGAGACATATTATCTTCCATTACTATGATGGATATTTCTTGATGAGAACTTCACAGCTCAATGAGAAGAATTTTCCTTCTGCATATTTGGATCCTTATGGGTTCAACATGGTCATTGATGAGTGGTCTTCATATGGATATCTCCAGGAGGTTGCATTTCAACATCCCATGAAGTGTAGAGATAGTGATTTGATTTGGGAGTATGGTATTCTCCATTGGAGGAATTCCCATTTGGAGCGTGACAATAGTCAATCACCACTGGTTGGATGAATGATTTTGATGAGCAAGAAGCAGGTGAGCCACTTGTAGATCTATGACACAGGGCAACAGGAGGCATGGGTGTGCTGGCTACTATTGAAAGAGTTTGGTCAACATGTGACATATCCTACTTCAAATGGTATGTTATTGGTTAGGACATCACATGACACTTGCATTATATGCTAGCAAGGAGTTTGGTTACATTGGGGTGAGGTGACATTTTTCATGTAAATCATCCTGTTTTCACTCCATGGTCTATATGATGGAAAAGTGAGGATAAAACAATAGCTACTGTTGCTTTGGTTACTCTTGGGATAGTATGGGCTGATTTTCTCCCATACTTGTCATGGTGATTCTAGAATAGAGGATGGCACAATCATGGTGCAAAGGGGCTACTCCTTAGCTTTGGAAATTTAGGAGACACTTCCACATGGGGAGGAGTTTTCCACATATGGGAGAATTATGGCAGATGACTTTGGCATTTGACATGTCAAAGTATGGGATTATGAGATGATTGGAGCCTTATCACAAAGGCCACCAGTGTTGTCACCTGGGAATTTGGATCTGTTGATGGGATGTTCTGAGGATCACCTCACACATGATGCACCTGGTGGACAAGTAAGAGATGTGAGTGAGGGAGTGGTGGATGGAGAAATATACTACGAGGATATAATATTCTTGACTTGGATCTCCAAGCATAAGAGGAAGTCTTCACATGTATCACATGAGGATTCTCTCCTCTACCACACTTATACTATGAGAGCATATCATACTATCATGGGGGGATTCACTTGGGAAGGATTTCAAGAGAAGATACATCAACATATTAGGAGATGCATAGATTGTTTGGAGATAGAGGAGAAACATGACTATTTCTTGGAGTTATCACCACCACTTCCTTTCTCATTGGAAGTGAGAGGAGGCCCATCTATTGCCACTTCACTAGAATGATCAAAAAACATGGTAAGAATTGTATTTATGTGCATTATGATTCTCTTATTGTGTATTTTTATCTCCTTACCATAAATGTATAGGTCATTGCTCCAAGAGGGGGCATTTTTTCTTGTAAACTTCATGGTTCACGTGGGGCCATAAGAAGTGTTGAGCATGGCCACTCCCTAGGAGGTTTTAGGGAGATGATATATCATTCAGGGTGTACTCCATTGGTACCAAACATCATTCACCTTCTCGAATCATGTGAGAATACTGGGGTAGCAAGAAAGTGGTTGGGAAACCACTCATCATGCCATATTCTTATACAGTTAGGAGTCAAACTACATTGGTTTCACTTGAGCGACCATTTCCTTCTCTAGTATTATATATGGCATCTAATATGACTTTTATTATGATCCCATAGGTTGATGATGTCCTTATCATTGTTGTGGGAATGATTGGAGAGATGACACATGGATTGGATATTCCCATTAGAGATGAGATTCTCCACATTTCTTATGCCTCATACTTCAAGGAGAACATTGGAAAATCCATAACTGATACATTTGACCTCTTGTTTCCATATGAGGTGAGCCATATGGTTAACTTGAGCACTTGGGAGGTGCCTCACATAGGAATTTGGGAGGAGTTTTTCTATGGATTACCATTCTGGATGTTGATTCATTTTTTGTGGATGATAGTTTGGGGATGGGAGCTTCACATGGGAATGAAGGTTCCCAATAATTTTATGATTCCATGCCTCAAGTAGGCCTCTATAAAACATATAGTTGCCTCCATGGATGTCCCACCTTTTCATGATGAGAGCCATTTGGATTTATCACCAAAGGTTTTCTCATACACTTGGGAGGAGCAACTTGGGGACATATTGATGAGAGAGCATCCTGCTCATTGGAGGAACTTATCATATGAGGATGCTACAAGAGGAGGAGAGGAGGCTCTTCAATTCTATTCTTGCAGTTGCTTGAGGACAAGAAACATTTGGGAGGGGAGGATTGTAATATTCCTAAATTAGCATGCATCTAATTGGAATATTAAATTTTGTTTTTGCTTCTTAGTTAGAAGAATAAGTGGGTAGAGAGACCCATAAATATCTTTAGTAGGAAAAGGTCACTCTAAATGTGAATGGAGGACATCAAAAGAGCTAGATAAAACACCCTATGTGTGAACAAGGGATGAAGCATGTGGATTGGGTCAAATTTGACCAAATCAACAACATTGGTATGGAAGTATTGGACATTCAATGAGGGACATCACAGTTTTAGAGGGAGATCCTTTACATGGAAGTAGTGGCTTTAATGAATGGGGCCAAGGGTGAGGAAGCTCACCAAGCATATAAGGAAGGGGATGGCAGCCATTGAGTGCATATTTTGATTATTATTTTTTTATGGTTTGTTATGAATTGTGGCTCTCTTCAGCTGTTTAGCTAATATTGTAGTGTTTTTTAGCACAAGGGTGTTCTCGAGAGGGAATCGACCTTCATCCTCAGGGGAATTTGACTGGCTACTTAGGTAAAATTCTTGAGAATTATTTCCACATTTTGGCATTTGGCCAAGATACGTCTTTCTTCTACAACGCATTTTCTGTTTAGAGTTGTGTTATGTTGCAGGGTGCAACAGTTGAGGGTTTCATTGGTCCATTTATGAGCTTGTCTTCAGTTGAGGAAGCCTTATTTCCATTAGGAGATCAGTAAGGAAGGTCCCTATGATTCATATCATATTTTTGCTTCAAGCCAAGGCATCACCATCTCATACATCATAGTTTCACTCTCAAACTGCATTATTTTATTGAGCATATCCAAAGGAGGTTTTACTGCCACATTTGGGAGGATATATCTTTATTGGAGGGATAAAACCTTCATTGAGACAATCTATTGGAGGATTGCCATTTCGATCTACATCAGTTTCACCCACCTCTTATATGTGCTTCAGTTGCAGTGATTCTTTAGCCCTAGGGCTTTATATCACCATTTTTATTCTTGTGTATTTCCAGAAACCCTTCCTGGGTTATCTAGGAAAAGTGTGTGGGAGCCTAGATTCCCATTTTTCTCCTTGTTTTGAGAATTGAATTAACCGATCCATATATTTATATTTCCCAGCTACAGTATTAGTCACTAAAAATGTGTTGTATGAGCTTCAATTTTTTGTGAAGTAGTGTATCACACGTTTTGGTGCTTTTGGGCATAGGAGGCTTCTTTTTCCTAGCTTGAGGTTCTTGATCCCCAAGATATTGTTCATTTGCTGCTTTTATACTTAATACCATGAGTCTATGTTTGGCTCACATGTAATGTGTTGATATTTACTACTTCTTTCCACTTTTATATTCTATATTTCTTCTCTCCCAATTTTGGGATATTACAAAATATTACCAGCTTTATCTTTTACATTTATGGTGAAAGATAATTTAAATGATTCAATTGATTTCGTACCCTTTTATAGACATTATTGCATTATCTAACACAACCTATGCTTCATTTTTGCTATGAAGATATCATTTTTTTTTCCTAATGTCGATTATATGCTTATCATCTCATCTTCTCTCAATGGAATATACTATCTTGAATTTTATACATCCTGTATATTCATTAATATACAGTCTTAAATTTTAACAGCATTTGATTATTTCTCGAGATATCAACATTTGCAACTTGATGGAAGCCATAATAAATTCCATGATATTCTTGTTTTTATGTTGAAATATAGATACATGGTGCAATGCTAACCAACACATTATTATTATAACATTTATCTCCATACATTCATTCATTTCCTCTTTTCATAAAAGATTTTGGAATAAATTAAGATATTGTAATCTTACTGGATATAAAGATTGAGTCACAAGTTCATAATTTCAAGTGTAAGTTCTGCAATTCTTTGCACTTCATTTGGTTTGATTGTTAGTCTCTCCATATATATATTTTCAAAATAAAGTATCAAAACAAACAAGAAGTAATTGTGACTCATCTAGTAATCTTCGATGATGTTTCAGTTTGTTGGAAAATTAACATGTGTTATTTAACTATGTGGCTATTCACACATCTTGGCTGCGGGTTGATTCCCTGGGCTTTTTATTGCATTTTGTTGACTAGATACCAGTTATTTATTACAATGGATCCCTCTCACCCATTTATCTTTTATTGCATGATCCTCTCTAAATTTTTGGACAATTCTCAACTAGGTATGCTTCTTTATTTCTCCTTGCACACTTCTAATAGTTAATCTTCCTTGTTACTATCTACAACAACAAATGCAAGTTCTACAATTTTGGTTACTTTTTGCTTCAAAGTAATTTTTTTTGTACAGATATATAATTCACTACAATAATTTTTTTGTACAGATATATAATTCACTACAGTATTGTATTTTTGTACAATAGATGTTTCTCTACAGTTTTGTCTTTCTATATTACACTATTGTCTTTTTGTATAAAATTATACATGTCTTTTCATACAAGTTGATATTCCAATGTTATGTTTTTTTTATAATAATTTTTTTTTTTCATTTATGCACTAAATAATCCCCTATTTAGTATAACCAAGAACACATATACTTACATTTGAATTGTTCCTTTCATTCATAAAAAAAAAAATTGTGTAGGGAGGAGACAAAATAAAGACTAGCTCATCTTAGAACAATACAATTTCCATAAGAAATATAACAGAAATTTGAACTTCAATGGAAAATAAATGTGCTTAATTTCCTATGATAATAAATTCCATCGAAAATTGAAATTCAATGGAAAATAAATGTGCTTAATTTCCTATGATAATGAATTCCATCGAATGTTGATATGACTCCATATCTTACCACCTATGGATGACTTGCAACAATATTAAGCTTACAATCTCAAAGTCCATGCAATCATTAGGAATGTGTGATTATAATTATTCAATAAGAATTTGTTTTCGCCTATCATAATGGTGGGTAATGTATGACTCTTCCTTGGGGAAAAGTGCTCCCTATGGGATTGCTTGAGAATCCTAGAATCTCATAATGAAATGAGGTGATTCCAATTTAAGTTCGCAGTACAATGTAACCACCACAAATTTGTATCTAAATTGTGGCCCTTTCCCTTATTCTTCATAATAACAGAGAAAAAAGAAACATCAAATATTGGATACATGTAGGTTGTGGCCTCTTCCAATGATAGATCGCAAGCCAATTCGAGAACCTACTAGTGAAAACAATTCTAGCTCACAACCCAATCCAAGAGCGTGCTAGTAAAAAAAAAAAACAGTCCTTTTATTGGTTGGTCTACCATAAAATTTGTCTATCTAATTATGAAAAACATTCTTGCAATGAATATATCCATCAACCTTTACCCCAACCTCTAGTTACATTTAATTTTAGGATAAATGTATATATTAGTAGGTAGTAAATTTATGCCCAACATTTTTTCTATATATTATCTTGTTAGCTCAAACAACTCACCCCTTAAGGACTTTCCATATCCAAAATCATTATAATTACCAATTTATACCTCCAACAACAAATTCATTACTAGTCTATATTCATCATTGATGAATTTATTGAAATCCATAAATCTAGTTTCATTTCCATGTGGATCATAACTACCATAGATGGGAGAATCCTTAAAATCAACCACCTATAATTTGGGATGACTGTGTGAGCTACCATTCAGCAAATTCAACATTTTTTCTTTCTTCACTTCAAGATATCCCTCATCTTCTTGGTTTTCATGTCATTATTTTGTTTAGATATAAATAATGAGAATATGGTCTAAAATGAAGATGGGTTTACCACACAAGTGCTCTACATATTCATTTGAAATATGTTTAAATCCTCAATAATGTAATCAAAAACTTTTTTATTAGCTCCTTGACATTGCAACCAAAATATTCAAAAATATTGTGGGGTTGCATTTGTTGTAGATCTATGGAATTTCTTTACTTCAAGGTATACCTCATCTTCTTGGTTTTCATGTCACTATTATTTTTTGGATAGAAAGCATGATAATATGGTAATGGGTTTACCACACAAGCACTCTACATATTCATTTTATATCCGTGTTTATCATCAATAATATAATGCAAAAATATTTGTTGATTACATGTCATACACCTTATAGGGGTCCACTATCACCTCACCAACCATAATAATACATCCCAAATTATGCTTTCTATTACCATGAAGGCATAGTCAACAAATAAATAATTTTATGCATGGTATATGCTAGAAATGAAATGTGGCTCATCATTTAACTAATAATAACACATGATGAACTACCATGACTAGATGCCTTGATGTATGCATTAAATATTGATCTATTTATGATGTACTTAGAATAGGATGTGTTGTTACTCATTTTCATTGGAGTTAAATTATTATAAAACTTTTAGCTAAATGCAACGAAGGTCCTAGTGTTTTTGGAAACCATATATGTCCTTCCTCCCATAAACTAAGGCATTTGCAATAAATGAATCTAATATTTTATTGATTTTTGTTTTTTGAGGGATCAAAAATCCCACTAAACATGGTTTAAAAATGCATAGATGTTTCTTGTTATCCCAATCCAGGGCAATCAATGATTACATACGTGCTATGCAATATTGTGAAGAACAAGTTCCTCCAAAGGAAAATGCATATACCTGAAAGAACAACAAATAATGAAGCATATTATATTGCATTGATAGAAGGCTTACAAAAAAATAGGGATTATGGATCCAATGGAATTGTAGTTTTCATCAATTTTGAACTTGTGTGCAACCAAATGAAAGGCGTGTACGAAGTTAAGAAGGAGAGGCTAAAACAACTACATGGAAAAACAAACAATATTGTTAGACAATTTCAATCATTTAGTATAAGAGATTGTGCAAATGTTCATAGGATGTCTAGCGATCTATTGTATGGGGAAATTCCAATTCAAGTTTTTGTGTCAAAGATGAATTAGTGTTAATAAGAGGCTCTCCATAAAAATTTATAGATGGAAAATGTAAGATATATTTGATATGTGTGTGTTTTATTAGTTACAAATGTGTCATTTTTAACGACCATGTGTTTTTTGCAATTATATACCAAGTGTGCCCCAACTATGTAAGCACAACTTGGTGAACCTCATGTTTTAGAAAATTTTGTATTTAATTTTTAAAATGTCCATGACTTCAACAAATTTGTGCTTAAATAGTCATGTTATTTTTACACGTCAATTTGTGCTTCAAGTTTTTTGTTTTAAATTATTGTTCAATTTATGCTCCAACATTTGTGTTTGTGTAAATTACATATTTTTTTTGAACTCTTTTGAAATCGTTTTAAATAGTAATTTTAAAAAGAATTGTAAATGCATGAGGTAAATTTTTGAACATCATGTATATATGTATCTGTAGATATTGATATATATCATGGATGATCATTTCCGACTTGATTCTTCAAGGTGAACATCAATAGAGTCTCATGCATCTATGAGAGAGGGGGATCATGGATTGAGGGATGTCCATCATGATCGTGGTATTTATATTACATGTGGAAGTTTTAAAATGATATTTTAATATAATCTTATGGACGAACATGTGTTATATACATATTGAATTATTTTTTATATCAACTTAGCAAGTTAAATAAATTTTTAATAAATTTCATTTTTTTAGGAGTTCGGAGGAAAATAGTATCTACTCAGTTAATGGAGGGCGATGGTGCACACAATCGTGGTATATATATATATATATATATATATATATATATATATGTGTGTGTGTGATAAATAGGTAAAATCATATATATATATATATATATATATATATATATATATATATTTGAATTGATTAGACATTCTATTTTTTTATGAATCTTCTCTCTTGTCACATGAGAGTGGTGGTGGTGGTACACGTTCTCCTGGTGGACAATCAATGGATGGTGGCCAATCATGTGAGGGTAGTGTTACACATTCCCCTTGTGGCCAATCAATTGGTGGTCATGTTGGTTCTCATCCATCTCCAAGTGGGCATGATGATGCTCAGCCATCTCAAGGTGGCCATCAATATCAATATTATTATCATGATCATCATTTTTTAAAATTATTTATATAAATTTTTTTATGTTAAAAAACAAATTTGTAAATTTTTTCACATGTTTTTTTATTTATACATAATTTTATATATTGATGTAGAGGGTGAAAATGTTGCTTGAAAAAAAAGAAGGCCAAATTTTGTAATTCAATAATAAGGTTCTACACCAACTACAACTTATCCATCTCAAATTCTTGTTTATTTACCTTGGGAAACAAACATCCAGCAATGCACATTACAAAAGTATGAAAGTCTTTATTCAAAATTGAGGAAAGGCCTTGGGAGTTTGGAGCTCCCTCTAGAGAGTCGGGAAAACTTAGAAGTAGTTATGAACTCTCTAAGAACACTTGTAGATGTTTACAAAAATCTTAGGAAAACCAACGATAGCTTTGTAGAAATAATGAGGCAAAGAAAGGAAGCGGTAATGGGTCCCAATACATGGACTGATTTTAAAAATAGGGTTACAAAAAAATGGAAAAATATATATTTAATTTCAAAAAAGGGTCAAAAAGAAAGATGTTGAAGGTGAAATATGTCAAGCACCCTAATATAGTACTCCATTTGTATGAGATTCACCTTGAAGCCTATGGAAAACTGCCATGGAATGATGAGGTTCTCGTTTATTTTACAAAATTATTTTATGCAAAATTATTTTCAGGTATGAAACCCAATGATAATGACCTTCCTTTTGAATTATTTGGTCCTAGGAAAGGTCGATTATGTGACTGTAAGGGTGCTAAGCATGATACTGATTTTCCTTGCCCTGAGCCACCTTTGGTAAGCTGACCTCCTCGTGTGGAAACTTTGCGGCCAGAGATGGATTCCACTTCTTAAATTAGTCAAGAAGCAATGGATTACACCATAGAAAATGTTCATACTAGAATTGGGGGAATTGATCTTAGTTTGAATCGACAAAGAACACGGGCTAATGCACATGCTAATTGTGTACATAATAGAAATGAGAAGATAAAAAACATGAATATTCAGGAGCTTAGAACATATTTAAAGCATTGTCACAATGGTTGGCAAGACTTAGTTATTCATGAGGAAGAGAGTGTGGGATCAATATGTGTTAATGCTTAGGGTGGATATTTCAATGTAATTTGTAATTTACATATATACATGTTTATCTGTATGTGTTATTCTAACATAAATGTATCATATGCTCACCATTTGTAGTTTACATGCATGTTGAATGAAAATTTTGATAATATCACGGTCCAAGGTTCAGGTTCTCACAATCGAGTTGATATTTTGGGAAATGTTAGTGTTTTCTAAGAGTTCATGATGTTGATGTACAATTATTATTATATTATTATATCAATATCACGAGGACATTTTTTTAAAATAAATAATTATGTGTACACATGTATATAATTAAATGTTAACAGATTCCACTTCCATCTAATGTTTTTGAAATAAAGCCACCCTCTTCTTCCCTATTAGGAGATGTGAAAAATAATCCATTTTGACAAGTATTAAATTTTTCACTTATGTTTCAAGTTATAAATTGAACTCAAATTTTCATTAAAAAATTAGATAGATCTTGAGTTATTTTACAATTTTAAAATTTTTGAATTTTAGGTTTGCTGAGATGATTTATGTTCTCTAGGGACATTAGCAATTGAGTCGACAATGTGGATAGGAACATCCAAACAATTTGGAGAAGGTGTCCAATTTTTTTTTAACAAATCACATTATTTTATGCATTTTCATTTGCAAAATTTTAAAATTTTAATATATATAATTGCACATGTATATTGTACAGTTTACCTAGGAGGATGGGATGCAGGGAAAACACAGGACAATGGAGGGTAAACTACATGAGGTATAGCATGATTTTTTTTTTTCATTTTGATTTTTTTATGAAATTATACATTCTCATTCAATTTTAAAACATTAAATTTTAACTTTAATACATACATAAATTTAGTATACATGTATATATATCCAATTACACACGTTGTGCAGGTCCCCCATTCTTCTGATCAGAGCACAAGAAGGTTGTTGGAAAATATATTTCAGCTAAATTCTATAAATTGATGCACAACAATTTATTTGATAGTATTTTTATGTTACATGTTATATTTACTTTTCTATAACTTGATGCAACATTTTATTTGAGAGTCTCTTTATATCTAGTACATGTTATATTTACTTTTATTGAATGATATCAATTTTGGACATATTTTAAATCTAGAATTATTTAAATTATGATTTAGTACATGCTAATTTTGGAGTTTATATAACTTTTTCATGCTACAATTTTATGCATGGTTTGAAGCTTAAAATTTTGTCTTACATATTTAAGTTCATGAATCTGTAGCAATGATTCAAGTAAATTTGCATTTTGTTGAGTACATTTTTCATGATCATGTTGTTATAATCTTAGTAGATGATTCTTATGTTTTGTATAAAATTGTTTTGTCACTTGTTATTTAAAATGAATCTACATTGAAATTGCAAATTACAAAGCACATGTAGTACATTATGCATTTGAACATGAATCTTATAACTAGTTGTACATGTCTATTAAAGGTGATATTTAGGTACATTTTGCATGATCATTTCATTTAAAACAATCATAGATGGTTTTACATTTTTAAGTTTATGAATATATAGCAATGATTCACGTACACTTGCATTTAGTTGGTATGTTTTCCATGTGATCATGTTGTTATAATGTTATTGATGATTCTTATGTTTTGTTTAACTTGTTGTTTTGTCACTTGTTATTTAAAATTAACCTAGTTTGAAATTGAAAATTGCAAAACACATGTGGTACATTATGCATTTGAACATGAATCTTATAATTAGGTGTATATGTCTATTAAAGGTGATATTTAGGTACATTTTGCATGCTTGTGTTATTTAAAACAATCATAGATAGTTTTACATATTTAATTTCATGAATATGCAACAATGACTAAAGTACATTTTCACTTAGTTGGTACATTTTGCATGTGATAGTGTTGTTATAAAGTTAGTAGATGATAAAACTATGTTTTGTTTAACTTGTTGTTTTTTCACTTGCTATTTGAAGTGAATCTAGATTGAATTTTCAAGTTACAAAACACATGTGTTACATTATGCATTTGAACATGAATCTTATAATTAGGTGTATCTGTCTATTAAATGTGATAGTTAAAGTTGTAAATGAACATGCATAAACACACTATAAAATTTCATTATAAAACATGACCATACAATTTGCATGATATGAATATGGTGTTGAAGGTTGCAACAAGAAATAGTGAAATTGGCATCTAGAAACAACATCCTTGATCGTAGTGAAAATTAAGCCCCTACACTAGGTGGGGCCCACACATGTTATTTTTAGGTGGAGTTCTATTTATATATGCATGAGAAAATTCTACTTATAGATTATGAGAAAATTCTGTTTATAGATGATGGTCTATTTATAGATTTAGGTGTCAGTTCTATTTATAGATAGCATGTCTATTTATAGGTGCATGTCGACTATTATTATCCCTTAATATTGGTTGGACAATAAAGTATAATCTATTCTCAATGAGAACTTGGAAATAGTTAACTGAAGTCGCTAATCGGTTACCTAAGTGAATTTCTAGTTAAGAGGTTGGTTGGTGGGACATGCAGGTTGAATTTAGTCGTAACTGAGTGATTCGAAATTGTAATAGAGTTGGACGTGTAGTTATGTGAGTTGTAAAGTAGTTTAACTCAGTTAAGTGAGTTAAACTCAGTTGTGCTAGTTGTAACTGAAGATACACAAGTGAGAGATCAGTGAATTATTTATTTAATTAATTCACAATCAGTGGTTTCACATGCAATTGAATATTTACTATTATTAACTACATGCATGTTAGATCCAGTGGAGACCCAATTGAGATGTAGGTGAAAGGGACGGTTTGACTATCAGTTCTGACATTAGTGGATGAAATCATGCAACCACACACACATTGGATGTTCCTATGAGTATTGCACAGCCAACGCAGGCAAGAATGACTCATTCAAAGGTTCTTAACCATCAGGGATTGCACAGTGGAGGTACACTGTTTGGAGGTAGTAAATTGCCACATGAATTTGCCAATTTTTATATGACAGTGTGAGACAATTGTATATTATACTGAGAGCTCTTGGATTAGAGTTTTGTATGAGATTGTTTCATGATCCATGATATATACATAATATACGATAGTGGGGTTTTTAGCTTTATGCTTTCTTGATAAAAAAATATGTGTTATGTGTGATTGATATTTCTTCTTGATATTACAATTGGCGATCATGTTTTAAATTCCGCAAAGATTTTGTAGAAGTGATTCTGTATTTAACAATGGCATATAATTTTTAGATTAGGAGAATCCAAGATATACATGTATTTCGTATAATTTCTACATGGTATGAGAGCACAAAAGATTGCAATTTTGAAGCAGGAGTTGAGTTTGTTGGTGGAAAGAAATTGAATTTGCAGAAATATTTTACTGGTACTACAGTTGAGTAAACATCGAAATGGATTTCAATGGATTGTGGATAGAGTATGCACTCGAGGGTAGCTCGAACTACATTTCTTAGAAGGAGAGGATGGAGGCAGTGCTCGAAGATAATGGCTTGAAGAAATTCATTAACAAATATGTTCCTAAGCCTACTTCAATAGATGTTGCATTGCTTGATGCATGGAAAAATAAAGTGGCAAGGGTGAGGAGGATTATATTGGAAGGTGTACGAGACGACATTGTCTCAAGCCTTCATGGGAAAGCCACACCATATGTGATGTGGAAGGCTATGACGGATCTATTCCAAAGCAGCAACTACCATAGGAAATTGCAAGTCAAGGATAAACTCAAGAAGATCAAGATTTAATGTTCCCAAAATTTTAGCTTCCAAGCTAAATGGAACATTAGAGTTAGCAGCAGCTGTAGTTGGCAAATAAATGGGTAGAAAAGCCCATAAGTCTCCTAAGGAGGATAAAAACACTCCAAGTGTGAAAGGATACACTCTTTCTTGCTCAATAAGACACCTCCATGTGTGAATAGGGTTAAATTGAAGCTGCTTTGACTAAGTCAACAATGCAATTTTAGTGAAGGAGGAATCCTAGGATGGATAACGCAATTTTGGAGGGAAATGTAACTTGGGTTAGAAGTAACCTAAGTGAGTGGGGCCAACGGCAAGAAAAATCATATCTTATTTAAGGAAGAGGATGGTAGCATTATTCATCACGTTGTAGATTATAATTCTTTGCTGCCAAGAATTGTTGCTGCTTTGCTTCTTAGCAAAGCTGCAGTGTTGTTTAGCACTGGGTGTTCTCGGGTGGGAATCCCACCTCTTCCATTTGAGGAGATCATTGGGACAGTTTTTATTCATCATTCCACATTAGGTTTTCAGGCCAAGCTTCATCCATCTTCATCAATACAAATTTGCTGGAGATTGTGTAGTGTTGCTAGGTGCAGCAGTGGAAGGGATTGGAATCCTGGCTTCTGAGCTAGTTTCTGATTGGAGGAAACTTTCCTTCACTTGAGAGATCTATCTGGAGAGCTCCAGAGCTTATTTCAGATCTTTTGTATCAGACCACACATTTCTAATACCCTCCCAGTGCTGTTTATGCTAGGGAGTGCGTTATTTTGGAGGCAGTGATCATTGCATGGTTTGATGGCTCCGTTGCAGTGTCTCCTTGTGATTGAGAGGTTCATCCTTTCATGGGAGGAAGCCCTTAAGGGTTATACATCAGATCAGATATCTTTCCAACCTTCTACACTCATGTACTTCATTGTTGCAGTGATTATTCAGTTATTTCCTGATGATAACATTTGTATGGAGAGTGTTTGACAAAAAACCCTTGCTAGTTTCTCTTGTATTTTGTAAAGGGAGCCTAGATATATGTTATTCAACATTATTTATAAATACATGAGCATATCTATTGTTCTCTTATCATTTTATGTGTGAACCCTCTCTTAGACTACGCAGTCCCTTGAGCAGTTGCTCCGACATTTTGCAGTCTTGGGGTTTTAACACTTTTTGGAAATCCTAGGTGTGGGAGATTTGTTTAACCCACCTATTTTTCTTTGTTTCAGCTCTATTCTTGGATTTAGAATGTATATTGACTAATATATGGGATCCAAGTGTCCATTTTACTTTTTTATTGCACTTTTTGCTGGAAATGCATTTTTGATGCTTGATTTATGAGCAAACCTGAAAAAGGAACATTACAGTGGTATCAAAGCATGATCTCTAGCTCAGCTTGTGAGATCCATCTATTAGAAGAAGGAGATATTGATAGAGGCCAGAAATCTTCAGTATGTGCAGGAAGAAAGGAAGACAAGCTTGCAAAGATTCTTCCGAAATCTATAAAGAGCTTTGAAGGACAGCTGAAGAAAATAATATTGAGATGAAATCTCTAAAGGAGGTTGATTCTAGAGCTGAATCCATATTTTCACATGGTGAGTTTGAGCATGCATCTGCCTTGCATGATGCACAGCAAAGGAAAATTCCTAGAGTTATCCTGAGATGGATGGGAGGAGGAAGAATGCCTAAGAGAATTACTCTTAGTGATTTGTTGTGGGAGTATGAATCTCAAACTAAGAGGTTTAGATATCATACTAATTTATGAGATTTTTTCAAGATCCAGATGGAGAAGAGCTAGCAATAGGATGCAGATATATTTCTTCTATCTACTTTTGTCAGATCACCTACATGTTCAGTTGGAGCTTGGGTGAAGGAGCTAAACTCCTATTTGCAGTTGCACCATATTTCCAGAGATGAAGCTATCAGGGTTGCAGCGCTGTATTTCAGAGGTAAGGCTCATGCATGGTGGATTTTTGAATCTTGTTCCTTAAAAAATGCCAATACTTTCTGTTATGCAAGATTCATAAAAACATCGATGGAGAGGTTTGGTGAAAAACTTCCTAAGACACATGAGCAAGGAAAACTAGAGAAAACAAAATGCTTGCATGTGATGGAGGAAACTCCATTTCAGAAAAACATGGGAGGAGATGATATCTTGCATTACATATTGCCAGAAGCAACACTTCTAGTTCATATTCTTGAACTAGAGGGCATGGGGATCACTTTTTCACAAAGGGATCCAATTACTAAGATGTTGCCTACACACATTGATGAAGAAGAAAGGGGCAACAACGCTGTCACATATAGCACACATCCAGTGCCTCATGGAGAGGGAGGAGGAGTGCATGCTCCAATAGGAGGGATTCTTATATCTTTGCAAGAAGTTCCCTGGGATGTCATACATAGAGGTCCAAGCACGATCAGTGAGCAGCCTGATTATGCAGCATTGCAGCAGGAAGAATAAGGTAGGGAGGAAGAGCAGCATCAGTTGATGAGAAGCACACACCCTTCTCTATTTCAGAAAGCTAATGCAAGGAATAGGCAGACTGATTTGTGTAGTGAGGGCAAGGGCAAGGTTGCCCAATCATATGTGCAATCTACTCTTGACATTGATGTCTCACTACATGGAGGCATTCCACCTAGGAGGCCACCATATCTGCAGTTGATAAGAGATATCTTGTCTTTGGGTTAACCACACTTGGATTTTGGAGAGGTAAAGAGTTTGGAGGAGAAATTTGGCATGGGGGGTGTCAAAGTAAAAAGAAGCAGCATGAGTGGAACTTCACATTCCAGATCACCAGCGCTTTCACTGAGGATTGATCCTTATTGGAGATCTCAACTTTTGGTAGATTACTCCAGGGATCTTGGTGCATGCATGATTATTGATGACCTAGATGGAGATGAAAGATACATGGTGGATGATGTGGTCATCTATTCCTATGACAAGATCTTCTTAACTAGATATTCTAGTCTCAAGGAGAAGCTACTACATGCAGCACATGAGGACTTCTCTTCGATGCACTTTGATGCATATTTCCATTTGACGGAGGAGTTCACTTGGGAGGGCATCCATCAGGACATATATCATCATATGGATAGATGCATAGCCTAGATGGTGATAGAGAGGATGTTACAACCACCTTCCTACTCATTGGGAGTGAGAGAGAATTTCCAGTTGAGCCATTTCAGCTCAAGACTTCAAGTACATGACAGAGGAGGTATAATTTCAAATTTTGTATTGTACTTCTTTTCCTTATTAGAGTAGCATGTAACAAGAAGAATCAACTCTTATTTCATATTGTATGATGATGTACTTGCAGCTACTTGTAGCATTGATCTTCGCTATATTTTTGATGAGATGTGGGGGAAGCCATATGTCTCTTGGTGTGCACCAATGACACCATATTGTGACTTCATGTTTTCATCTTATGAGATGACTATGGCAGAAAACAAGTGGTCGGCAAAGCACTTGTTATTTCTTATGTTGATGCAGGCCAAGGATGCACTGCATTGGTTCCATGAGAAGGACCATGATTCACTCTCCAATTGTCACTTAGAAACTTGTTTTTATTGGATCTTGCTTCCATGTATTTCTGATGTGTTTTTTTTCAAGGGAAGCTTTATATGGAGAGAGGAGCCAATTGGCTGGCATGGCATGCATATGATAGAGCAGCAGAAGACTTGATGGTATGGGGCATCATACAAGTTGATCATCATGATATCACTTCATGGATTGTATGAGGGAGAGATAAAGCAGCAACAAAAGTTATTGTTGCTATGGTTGCACTTGGGAGAGTATGGGAAAAATTCTTCCCATACTTTTCAGGAGATTTTTGAAGAGAAGGAAGGCACATTCATGGTGCAAGGAGGCTACCCTTCAACATTGGAGGATCATGAGAGACTTCCCTATAGCAAGAAGATCATCTCACATAGCAGCATGATGGTGGATGACTTTTACATATGGAATGTCAAAGAGAGGAGTCATGGAGCCTTATTATAAAGGCCTACAATGATGTCACATAGGAGCATGTTCTCATGGATGAAACATTCCAAGGAGAGAAGGTATTCCTTCTTCTTGCAGATTATTATGAGGAGATTCTCATGGGAGGACTCATTGGAGGATCTCACTTTCATACAAATCACTATGTATGGTAGGGAATGCATTTCTATACTTGTTGATTACTCCATTGAGTATTTGTACTCTCCCACAATGTTTGAACGGTGTAGTGCTCCTCAAAAGAGCAAGAGTATTTTTGGGTTTGATGGTCACTCTAGGGCCAACGTTTATGATGATATTAACCCATCTATACATGACTTTGGGAAAATGTATTGTTATCTTATATATGTACAGCTAATATACATTGATGCTTACTTCCCCATGTTAGGAGAATAGACATATACAGCTTGTAACTTGTTGCAGGACCACTTGCCTTATGACATTCTCAATCAGCAGTTGGGAAAACTATGTTGTATCCACCAGAGAGACCATATGTATCATCCAAAGTTGCACATAACCTTCAGCCATTTTCTGATTTGGATGCCATGTGGTGATGATGTGCCATTCATCTTGAATGGGATGGTTTGGCTTGGCATGACTCATGATTTTTGGGGGAGAGTCCTTGGAGGCTCAATGTTCTTCTTGCCATTAGAGGGAAATCATGTTTCAGCCCAAGATTACCATGCCCTCTAATCTTATCATGAGTGGAGAGGAGGACAGCGTGGGATAGGCCCTCTTTCCAATCATGTACATTCATTCAGCCCACCTTCATTTCAGGAGCACAAGGTGGAGGAGACTTTTCATGAGTTACCATGTTGGAGGGTGGCTCACTTCATTTGGATGGTAGCATGGGTGAGGGGGGCACTCATTCACCATGTTGGTCATCACTCCTACTCTTTTGAGGCCATGAGATAGCTGGCAAGTTTCCATTCACACTTTCCACCTTTGATTGATGTAGACACTTTGGTTTTGCACACTTGGGAGGGAGCATTGGATGACAGTATATTTGCAGATTCTCTTGATACAGTGATGGAGGCTATTGATGGGAGGCCAAATGAGGAGGAGGGGAGATATTTTTCTCTCCTTATGCATTTTCTTGAGGACAAGAAAATATTTTGTAGGGGAGGACTGTAATGTTCCCAAAATTTTAGCTTCCAAGCTAAATGGAACATTAGAGTTAGCAGCAGTTGTAGCCAGTTAATAAATGGGTATAAAAGCCCATAAGTATCCTAAGGAGGATAAAAACACTCCAAGTGTGAAAGGAGACACTCTTTCTATCTCAATAAGACACCTCCATGTGTGAACAAGGTTAAATTGAAGCTGCTTTGATTAAGTCAACAATGCAGTTTTAGTGGAGGAGGAATCTTAGGATGGATAACACAATTTTGGAAGGAAATGTAACTTGGGTTAGAAGTAACCAAAGTGAGTGGGGCCAAGGGAAAGAAAACTCATATCTTATTTAAGGAAGATTATGGCAGCATTATTCATCATGTTGTAGATTATTATTCTCAGTTGCCAAGAATTGTTGTTTCTTTGCTGCTTAGCAAAGCTGCAGTGTTGTTTAGCACTGGGCGTTCCCGAGCAGGAATCCCACCTCTTTCCTTTGAGGAGCTCATTGGGAGAGTTTGTATTCATCATTCCACATCAGTTTTTTAGGCCAATATTCAGCCATATTCATCAACATAGCTTTGCTGGAGATTGTGTAGTGTTGCTAGGTGCAGTAGTGGAAGGGATTGGAATCCTGGCTTCTGAGCTAGTTTCTCATTGGAGGAAACTTTCCTTCACTTGAGAGATCTGTTTGGAGAGCTCCAGAGATTATTTCAGATATTTGGTATCATACCACACATTTATCATACCCTCCCAGCATTGTTTCTGCTAGGAAGTGTGTTATTTTGGAGGCAATGATCATTGCATGGTTTGATGGCTTCGTTGCAGTGTTTCCTTGTGATTGAGAGGTTCATCCTTTCATGGGAGGAAGCCCTTGAGGGTTATACATCATATAAAATATATTTCCAGATTTCTACACTCATGTACTTCATTTTTGCAGTGATTATTCAGTTATTTTCTGAAGATCACATTTGTATGCAGAGTGTTTGACAAGAAACCCTTGCCGGTTTCTCTTGTATTTTGTAAAGGGAGCCAAGATCTCTATTCTTCAGCATTATTTATCAATACATGAGTACATATATTGTTCTATTATAATTTTATGTGTAAACCCTCTCTTAGACTGAGCAGTCCCTTGAGCAGCTTCTTCGGCATTTTGCAATCTTGGGGTTTTAACATTTTTGGCAATCCTAGGTGTGGGAGATCTGTTTAACCCACCTAGTTTGCTTTGTTTCAGTTCTATTCTTGGATTTAGAATTTATATTGAATAATTTATGGGATCCAAGTGTCCATTTTACTATTTTATTTCATTTATTTCTGGAAATTCGTTTTTGATGCTTGATTTATGAGCAATCCTAAAAAAGGAACATTACAGATGGAAAAGAAGGACACTATTTCGGTATACTTAAAAAAAAATTTCCAATGTTGGGATGAGATTGGGAGTGTAGGAATAAGTGTTTCTGATGATGATTTGCTGAGTCTGGCTCTCTTGGGACTTCCTAAGATTTGGCACAGTTATGGCGACTCTGTCAACGAATGGGAAAAACTGTCAGATTGGGAATGACTGTGGTCAGATCTAGTGCAGGAGGAGTTCAAGTGGAACACCAGAGATGGATCTTCATCAAATATTTATGATGAAGAGGATTTTTCTTTGGCTACCAAGGTGAAAAAGGGGAAGGGGAAGAAATTCCATTCTAAATCTGAGGCCAGTGAAGATGGCAAGGAGAAAAACATGTCCAAAGTGAAGTGTTTTCATTGTCACGATTATGGACATATTGCCACAAATTGTCAACAAAAGAAGAAGAATAAGATGGTTGTTGGAGCTACAACTAGTGAGGCTCTTGCCTCAAAATTTGAGCTTAACTTCTCATTGATCACATGCATGGTGTCAAGTGCATTGGGATCAGGGTGGTACTTGGATAGTGGTGCTTCCATTCAGATGATGGGAGATAAGAAACTTTTCAGTGACTTGGAGGAGAAAGATCTCCAGATGCATACTGGTTTGGGTGACGATGGACGATTCAGTGCAACTGGCATTGGTACCATTACCTTTCAGAGGGTGTTAAGTAAAATCTTTCATTTAAAAGATGTAAAGCATGTAATAGGTTTGAAAAAAAATTTAGTCTTAGTTGCAATGTTAGAGGATAGAGGCTATGATGTTGTCTTTAGTGAAGGAAATTTTTTCTTGCAACACAAAGCAATAGGGTAAGCCAAGAAGGTTGAGATTCGAGTTAAGAATCTCCATATACTTGATGTAGATGGGATTTCTACAGAGCTTTGTACTATTAAAAAGTGTGAGAAAGCCATGCAATTGACCCTTGAGAGGGAGCTGGATTTTCATACAGGTAAGAGTGAACCTAAGGATGTTGAGCAGCCACAAGATGAGGATCATGGAGTGGGAGAAACCAATCATGTAGATAAATTTCATGCCAGATGGGCAGAGGGAGTGCATGCAGCTATACCAGTAGGTGAGAGGTGGGGCAACATGCATGAGTAATCCCAAGAAGAAATTTTTGGGTAGGATTCATTGAGATGGTGTGAATATCATGAATCAAAATTGGATACGAGGATCCCATAGAGAAGTAGTAGCAGGATTAGTTAGATTGATGTAGTCAGATGTCGCGAGGACATGAAATCAAAGCGACAATGTCAGATACTGGAGTGCAGATAAGAGTTGACAATAAGTGCAGAGTGGATGGATGCCAAGGTCAACAACGCAGTGGATCTAGAAGACATGTGCAGTTGGTACCAACAGAAGTCAGAAGACTTTCATGACAAATGCATTATACTGACTCAGTTTTTTGGAGGCTATTCAGTTTCAGAGGTGTTGCATGCAAGAGTTGCATGAGCGAGAAACACTAGAGAAGTGTTGCATGCAAAGGTTACAGGGCGCATGCATGGAGTTGCATGACGCATGCAAAGACTTTCCTTTCTTTTTGAGAGGGAGTGTTGAAGGTTGCAACAATAAACAGAAAAATTGGCATCTAGGAACAACATCCTTGATCTTAGTGAAAATTAAGCACCTACACTAGGTGGGGCCCAGACAGGTTATTTTTAGGTGGAGGTCTATTTATAGATGCATGAGAAAATTCTATTTATAGCGGATTTTTATTTATAGATGATGATAAAATTCTATTTATAGATGATGGTCTATTTATAGATCCATGTGTGTGTTTTGTTTATAGATCGCATGTCTATTTATAGATGCATGTCAACTATTATTATCCCTTAATATCAGTTGGAAAATAAAATTTAATCTATTCTCAATGGGAACCTGGAAATAGTTAATTGAAGTGGAAAATTGGTTAGCTAAGTGAATTTCAAGTTAATAGGTTGGTTGGTGGGAGATGGAGGTTTATTTTAGTTGTAAGTGAGTGATTCGAAGTTGTGACAGAGTTGGATGTGTAGTTATGTGAGTTGTAAAGTAGTTTAACTCAGTTAAGTGAATTAAACTCAGTTGTGCTAGCTGTAACTAAAGATACACTAGTGAGAGATTAGTGAATTAATTATTTAATCAATTCACAATCAGTGGTCTCACATGCAACCGAATATTTACTATTGTTAACTACATGCATGTCAGATCTAGTGGAGACCCAGTTGAAATATAGGTGAAAGGGACAATTTGACTATCAGTTGTGACATTAGTGGGTGCACTCATGCAACCACACACACATTGGATGTGCCTATGTGTATTGTGTAGTCAAGGAAGGCAAGAATGATTCATTTAGGGGTTCTTTACCATCAAGGATTGTGTAGTGGAGGCAAGCCGTCTGGAGGCAGTAAATTGGCACATGAATTTGCCAATTTTTGTATGACAGTGTGAGACGATTTTATATTGTACTGAGAGCTCTTGGATTAGAGTTTTGTATGATATTGTTTCATGATCCATGATATATACATAATATATGATAGTGGGATTTTTAACTTTATGCTTTCCCGGTAAAAACATCTGTGTTATGTGTGATTGATCTTTCTTCTTGATATTGTAATTGGCGATCGTGTTTTAAATTCCATAAAGATTTTGTAGAAGTGATTATGTATTTAACAGTGGCATATAATTGTCATGTCAAGAGAATCCAAGATATACATGTATTTTTTATAATTTCTACAAGTGGGTTAATGCTTTTAAAGGTTAAATAGATATTTAAGTTCATGAATATGGAGAAATGAAAGTAAATTTGCAATTAATTCGTACATTTTGCATTTGAAATCATTCTTATAATGTTAATATCCAGTACATAGATGTCTAAAAACAATCGTAACATTTTAGGTACATAAATGTCTAAAACAATAATAAAATTTTAAAATTGAATTAAAAAAATATGGTATACAACATTTTGCATTAATGTACATAGAAAGGCTACTATCGATGTTAGTTGATAGTTAACTTTTAATATAAAGTTTTTTGAATATACAAAAACAAGTACTAGATAAAATTTCATTATAAAACATGGCCCACAATTTGCATTCAATGTATGGTTTGATGTTTTTAAAATTTTTCACATATTTTAGTTCATGAATATGTAACAATGAAAGTAAATTTCTTAGTATATGATTCTTAGGTTTTGTTTAAAGTTTTGTCAATTTATTTAAAATTTGAATCTAGTAAAACTGGAAATTAAAAAAACATGGTACACATTTTGCATTTGGATGAATCTCATAATTTTTTGTAGATGTCTAAAACAATCATAACCTAAAATTGCATTATCAAATATTCTAGATACATACATTTTGCATTCATGACATAAAATTAGCTAATGTATTAAAAATTGTGTTCATGTATGAAATCATTTAAGAATAAAGAATGTATGTATGTATATAAATAACGTGTTGTGTGCATGCAAACATAATATCAATAGAATCAACTCCTCAATAAACTTGTACATAACAAGAAATACATATAACTTTCTGTCTCAATACATTATTAATAATGTACAAATTAAGATTTCACAAAAAGAAAGGCTAACAATTTGTACTTGAACTCTAATTTCTCAAAGATGAATCCAATGAGAACAAATTGTTGGGCAATTCAATTAAAAAATTTCTAATGGAATGCCATCCTCAATGATGCGTTCATGGTCAGCGTTTGAAATTTTCCATTTCTTAACTTTCATTTTTTTCATTTGATTGAACTTCTACCAACTTTATGCGCACTGCACATACCAAGTGACTATATTGACAACTTATGATATCAAGTTGATAGTGTTGAAAGTAAACAATATTGTCACTTTGATGAGTTTGTTGGAAAAAACAACCTTTTAGTATAATAGACCCTCTTTCATATATAAACTCGTTATCATCATAGTCTTCAAATAATTTCATCTTTCGTTGA
Source organism: Pinus albicaulis (assembly GCA_034641835.2). Classification (NCBI taxonomy): domain Eukaryota; kingdom Viridiplantae; phylum Streptophyta; class Pinopsida; order Pinales; family Pinaceae; genus Pinus; species Pinus albicaulis. The sequence continues at coordinate 381,302,481 of CM076576.1, read as the reverse complement.
GTGCACCACATCAAATAATACTTGACATTTTCTAGGTTTTTAGCAGGTGCAACTACTGCAAAAACATCTCCTACACAATGAAACAAGTACAGAAATTTATATCATAATTAACATGAAATATTAAATTTAAAATTAGCATGGAATTGATTTTATTATATATTTCTAGATCTCTATCATTTGAAAGCAATTGAGATGAATGTATTTCATATTAATCACATCATTAGGATTTGGCTGATGTTTTGAACCAACTAATGTGATTCATCCTCTAGACAAGATGAACCACATTAGTCCTGAGGATGAACCAGATTAGTTGGTTCAAAACTTCAACCAAATCCTAATGGTGTGATTAATTCGAAAGATATTCATCTACATTATGGATCACAAAAGTTTTAGATCTAGAAATTGAGATGTTACCTTGATCCAGGTGGATATTGGTGGCCAACCACCTATTCTATTTCGACCCCCACCATCAGTTCCTTCAATTTTTCACTTTAATCAAAACTTACTATTCTTAGCATTTTTTTGGGTCTTGAACTTCTAGAGCTGTTTTGAGTCCCTAAACGATGTTTTTTGTGAAACCCAAGAGTAACATCGGTCTAAACATCAATCTATAGACCAATGTTGCTCACTCAAAATTTGTATTCCTCATATAGATATTTCTAATGAGGTATGTAGCACGTCAAATAGAGATCGTATTCTAAAGTTACATCCTGGGGAAGATTGATGTACCAATTTACCCAAAAGGGGCACATAGTTTCGGTGCTTCATCTCCTAGGGTTAGGTTTTTGGATGTTTAGGTTTTTCCATTGTTTCTCAACAATAAATAGGCCTTCAAGCCTCATTGTAACACAATTCAGAGGCCTATAGCTGCCACATCTCTTCTCAGAGATATGCTACCACCGCCCTGGCTATTTTATTTCCATTATGTCTATAAACATATTTTTGTTATTTGATATTAATGAAATGAAACATTATTTCCGCTGCATCTCTATGTTTACGTTTATTTCTGTGTATTTGTGTTTAAGAATAAATCTGGATCAGTGGTGGCAGAGTGGTCTGCTCTTTCTCTGTTTTTATTTTCATGTCCTCAACAAGGTCAGGGTATAAGGATTTAGGGCTCGATCTGGTTGAACCCTTGCAAGATTAGCCTCGCAAACCTCGACGACCTCCAATGGCGGAAGAAAATAGAGATGAGGGAGCAGGAGATCCTATCAAAATATTGCTTGAGGAGACCCTCGAGAAACAAAGGAATGCGATGATGGATAACCTTTCCCAGATCCTTCAATGGCTGCCCACTGGTGGTACATCTACATCCAACAACCACTCCAGAGACATCTCTCAGTTCAAGGTACAAGTCAACTTTGAAATTATTGTATTTGAAGGCTAGATAGATGCAGACACTGTAGATATATGGTTGAATTTTTTGGAAGGATATTTCTCGGTCCATGATTTCTCCGACCGAGAAAATATTATTTTTTTCTCTTCTCAAATCTGCCCCCCATGTCAAAGACTAGTGGGAAACCTATTGTGAGCAAAACGATGAGAGGGAACCTTCTCTGTTCTTGGTAGCACCCACCTGGAATTCATTCCGAGATGGCATCAAGGAAAAATATTACCCTGTGGGGAGCTATGAGGAAAAGTACATCCAATGGACCATGCTGCGTCAACAAAAGGACCAAGGTGTGCACGAACTGACGAATTTGTTCCATACCTAGCACAGAAAGTTGGGTATTAAAGATTTAGAGATACATTTGGTGCTCAAGTACTACAGTTTTTTGCATAGATACATTCAAGAGGAAATGGAGTTCCTCAAAATTATCTTGCTTGGCATGACATATCGCTATGCTGCCAAGATCGAGAAAAAATTTAAGCAGAAGAAGCAAGACATTAAATATGTGAATCAAAAGCCAGGGAAAGGCACCCCTAAACTGCAAAAAAAGGGGCAAGTTCAAAGTCGGGTGACTCAGAACAACCCCAAAAATCCAAATAATGACATGGGGAAGTTATGTGAATTTCATAATAGCCCCACTCAGATCAAAAATGTGTGTTGAGCCAAAAAGTCATTGGTGGTCGAACTAAAGGAACCTAAATCAGATGCATGTTCTAATCCTAACTCAAAACTAGAGAAGGTAAATGAAAAAGGGAAGTAGATAATTGATGTGGATCCTAGTTCCATTGTTGCCACCACCAAGATCCAGAGGGAGGATCCCGAAGATCCCTAGGAGGGGGAGCGCCTCTTCCATTCACAGATGTGGGTGAAGGGTTCTCCACTACAATTCGTTGTCTATAGAAGAAGCCAAAAGAACCTCATTTCAGAAGAGGTCATGAAGTGGCTCGACCTACTAACCATAGCACATCCACAACCATATACCATTGGGTGGAATTACAAAGGAAGAAATCTCTGCATCCACCAGTAGTGTCACCTTCCATACAGGATCAAGCCATTCACAGATGAGGTATTGTGTGATGTTTCTCCTCTTGATGTATATGATCTATTATTGGGCCAACCATACTTGTGGAGGCAGCATGTTGTGTATGAGTCTAGGCCTCATGTTTTTAGTATTACTTTTGGAAACAAATTGTACATGATACCGGAGGTAGTACTGCCTCTTGCTATCTCTTTGACTACTACAAAACAACAGAATTAGATTGGTTCCCAAACCAGGAAATTTATTTACATTACCATTCACCCACAAGGAAAGAAGAAGATTGTGGTGACAACCACGAAATAGGGCTCCCCTGCACGACAACAATAGATGAACAAAGGCATGGAGGAATACGGACATTTTCTCCTCACCCACAGAGGTTCCTCTACAGTGTTAGGTCAAGCACTCCATTGATCTGACCCTAGGCGTACTGTCGCCTAATATTTCCATACCTCATATGATCACACATACATAATGCACACATGTACTATGTAAGGCTTATAAAGAAACCAAATTTACTGAATGCATCCAGCATGTCCGCCCGCGGGTCCATGCCATCTTCGACAAATCCAATACTTAGTTCAGCATAATTTGCCTCATCTCATGGAGTATCTCAATGCAATGGGGACCATTGCTTCCTAAGGGGGGAGGAATGATCCATGTGGATATTGGTGGCCACCCACATATTCAATTTTTACCCCCACCATTAGTTCTTTTAGTTTTTCACTTTCAGCACAACTTACTATGTTTAGCATTTTTTTGGTCCTAAACTTCCAGAGTCGTTTTGAGGTCATAAATGATGTTTTTCATGAAGATCGTGATCAACATCGGTCCATAAACAAATTTTTTTCACTCAAAAAATTTATTCCTCAGATAGATATTTCTAACGTGGTATGGAGTGTGTCAGACAGAGATCATATGCCAAAGTTATGTCCCCGGGAAGATTGATGTACTAATTTACCCAAACGGGGCCCATAGTTTTGACGCTTCATCTCCTAGGGTTAGGTTATTGGATGTTTATGGTTTTCCACTGTTTCTAAACAATAAATAGGCCTTCAAGCCTCATTGTAACACAGTTCAGAGGCCTGTAACCGCCACATCTCTTCTCAGAGATACGCTACTAGTGCCCTATCTAGTTTATTTCCAGTGAAAAGGGACAATTCATGAAGATCCAATCAAGGTTGATCTGGTCAATATTGATCCAATTAAGATTGACTAAATAAAATAGTGTTGTAAAAATATGAGAAATACTAATGGAGACAACGTAATTTTGGTGGAGGAGCCTTTGCATGGAAGAAACCTCATAATTGGGTAGGGCCCTTGGTGAGGAAGCTCATCAACTATATATTGAAGAGAATGGAAACCATATGGGACATGTTTTAGAATATATTTTGTATGTGCTCTGTTTAGACTTCTTTCATTCTTTCGCTGTTTAGCTAAGTTTTTTTCACTGTTTAGTGCAAGGGTTTTCTCATGCGAGGATTCCCTACTCTTTCTTGGAGATCTTATTTAAGAAATCTAAGGAGAGTCTTCTGACCTACATTTTCCACTATTAGGCACTTGGCCAAGTATTCACCTACATCTACAGTGCAGTGCCTTGGAGAAACTATGTTATTTTTAGGGTGTTGCAGTGGGAGGGATTAAAACCCCATTTTTATGAGCTACTTTCCCAGGAGGAGGACTAGCCCTTTCCCGAAAAAGCTAGTAAGAGGTTATAAAGCCATTTCTTTGTATTTTCAACCATTTTTATGTAGAGCTTCATCTATACAGCATGATTCAACCATATATCTGCAACATATATTTCATGTACATCATTTCTGTCAAGAAACCCTTGCCGGGTCATCTTGGATCTATGTAAAAGAGACTAGATCTCTATTTTTTAGCATTATTGATTAATACATGAGCATATATTTTTTATCTCTATATTTATAAGCATAACCCTCATTAGACTACACAGTCACTTTATACATTAATTTCTGTGTTGCAGTAGTCTTGGGAATTCAGTGCTTTTGAGCTCTTCTGTGCATGGGAGGCCTGTTTAACTAGGAAAAAGGAATTTGTTTCTAATTTCCTCTTGGATTTGGTTGTAATAATATCAGATATAATGGAACCATGGGCTGAATTTTTCTATAGATGATTATATTTCTGAAAAATGTGTTTTCTATGCAAGTACTGCTGATTTTCCCATTTTGGGATATTACAGTGCTATAAGAGCATAATCTTGGCTCAGCCTATGAGTTTCAACCATTATGATATCAAGAAGACAAGAATAAGAAAACATTAATACTCCATTTCTTGGAGGGAGGAAGGAAGAGAAGCTCTCAAAACTTCTTTTTCAATCTCTACAAAGCATCACAGGAGATCTGAAGAAGATGAGAAGGTGGAGAGAATCTCCAAAGGAGTCTGGATCTAAAGCCAACTCTAGATTTTCCAATGAAGAGTGTGAGCATGCAGTTACACATTATGACTCACAGCACAGTCACATGCCCAGATTTACTGTGAGGGAGATAGAAGAAGAAGAAATGCCCAAGAGGGAATCTCTTGGTGACTTTCTGCAAGAATATGAATCTCAAACTGAGAAGTTTAGACATCATATCACTTTTCCAGAGTTTTTCAAGATCAAGGTGGAGAGAAGCAAGTAGCATGATAGGAGCAAATTCTTCCTATCTACTTTTGATGGTTCACCGACATGTTTATCTAGGGCTTGGGTGGAGGAGCTTAACACCTATTTGCAATAGCACCATATGTCTGAAGATGAAGCCATCAAAGTTGTAGCACTTAATTTGAGAGGTAAGGCCTATGCATGGTGGATATTTGAATCCTTTTCCTTGAAAAATGTAAATACTTCTTCTTATGCAAATTTTGTTAAGAGAGTGATAGAAATGTTTGATGGAAAACTTTCTAAGACATCTTGGGAGAAACCAAACAATTCAAAATGAACAGAAAATTTGCATGGGTTGGAGGAACCTTTAAACTCAACTCCACTTCAGAAAACCATTGAGGAGGCTAATATCTTGCATCATTCCTTGCTATAGGCAAGACTTCTATCTCATATTCTTGAACAAGAGGGCATGGAGATCCCTTTGTCAAAAGAGGATCCAATTCTTTGGATGTTGCCCATACATAGTGAAAAGGAAGAAGAGGTTGATGGAAACAACGTTGTCATGTCTAGTGATCACCTAGTACCTCATGCAAAGGAAGAAGGAGCACTTGCTCTAGCAGGAGGGATTCTTGTATCATTGCAAGGAATTCCCCAAGATCTCTTATGTGGAGGTCAAGGCACATCCCATGATCAACATGTGCCATTTATGGTAGAGTGTGAAACCATGGAGATAAAAGGAGGTGATAGGGAGGATGTCCAACATCATTTGATGAGGAGCACACACCCCTATCTATTTCAGAAGTTTTATGCACAAAGGAGGTAGGAGGGCTTATGCAACGAAGGCAAGGACAAATCTGTCCACACACATATTCATCCTGCCCTATGTCTTGATGTTTCCTTACATGGAGGCATTCCACCATGGACACCCCCTGATTGGAAGGAAAATAAAGTGTTCTCTCAACTATGGGTAGCATTTACATATTTGGCTAAGGAAGGAGCCTTGGGAGAAGCTAACATAGTGCAGAGATTCTTTTATGGGTTTTGTTTATTATATTGTTCACCCATTAATATTTTGAGAAAAATCATAAGGAGCAGATTACTCGACAACATTTAAATGGCTAAGAGGTTCAAGGTTTTGAAGGAGAAATAAAATTAAGATGGTTCATATGGGAAAAAAGGGTAAGCACACTTTATAATGAAGTAGGAGTATGTTAAAATCCTTAATCTACATAATGAAAGTCTAGAAAGCGAGAAGGAAATAGATATAAGGTGGGGCCCACTTATACTCGACACACACATAGATGAAGGATTGCAAGCACAATTCCGGGGGGGTCACAGTTGATAGGACCAAGGTGGAGCTTCCCCCCACCAGAATACTGATGACGTGTTAAGGAGAATGACATGAGGCGAGCGCTCTATGGAGAAAAGGTCATGGGTTTGAAACTTGTTACAAAGATCGCCTTTCGTCCTTGAAGGGTCGGGTCCCAAGGTACAACTGTTACCACGATCCAATGGTAAGGTAATTTCTAGGATAGCCGGTACGAAGACCAGTACTGACATTTAACTTGACATGCGGTATTCACCTAACATGTGTCTAACACCTAATACCTTTATGCCGCGTGTCTCATAGTCATTGTCCTTATGACATTAGCCCTACTCTTTTTACCCTGCCATCTTTTCCCAAGTTGCCTCGGGCCTATATAACTATGTTCCATGTTTTACTGTGGTAAAATACTCTCGGTTTTCGACTACTGTATAAGAAAAATTGAGCACCCAGTACCAGGTCTGCCCAGTCGTTTTCAGTACCCCTACATCACTTTCCCAAGCAATTTCCTACTTCACAGGTATTCCATCCCTCTCATTCCATCTGGTTTCCTTTTGTTTTTAAATTTTTATGATGGTCATGGGTAAAGTCGCCTGCAAGAAATCAGAGCCAGAAACTCCCCAAGCCTGTGAGTCCAAAGCTGTCCCAGGGCCTGGACCTTTCATATATTTACAAGTTGACATCCAAGATCTACAATACCCATTTCTCATTAGTAGCATCAAGCTTGAACTGTTCAGGAAACATGTGGAAATTAGAGATAGGTTTCAAGTCATTTTGTCTGGTCTATATCATCAAATAACTCCTCGAATATACCAAGTCGTCAAATTCATCTGTTGGCTCCAAGATGCTTATGATGAATGTCAAGGCATGTTACTCTCCTCTCAGGGGAACAAAATATTCATTGTCTCCCCTGAAATCATCAAAAAATCCCTTTGTTTTCCTACCGGTTCGAACTATGCCAGTTTCAATGAAATAACACTATCCCATCAGTTCTTGAAACTACCATGGAGGCAATATAGCGATTTCATCGCTGCCATTACCGAATCCAATTTTACAACTCTCCCCATTGTAGATTTAGTGCCCCTAAGCTTATTCAAGGAAGACCTTCAGCCTACCCTCGCTCTAATTGCAGGTCCCCTAGGTGTGGAAGGTTTTGGGCAAGTTTCGAAAGAATGCATAGCCTTTATGTGGTTAATGTCTCAACCCGACATCATTTTAGATATTCCCAGATTTTTAGCCTCTGTTATTCAAACTTAGTTCTAGGAGCTCACAGACACAGGTCGTTTTCGTTTCTGTTCGATGGTATTTTATCTTTTCCTTTTCGAGCACGCTGATAAATTTAAGGGTTTGGGTTTAGATAAGGTCTATAGGATAAAATCTCAGCCAATACCAGTTTTTGACTAGAGTCCCACAACTCGTCAGCTGGAAAATGGGTTGGGCTACTCAAGTTTCCTAAATGATTTCATGCCCATAGCTTACACCATCATCAATGGTTCCCCTCCGCCTAGGATTTTTACTGAACTGAGGAAATGGCTGCAGTACAGTGAAACTCAAATCATTGGAGATTGGTATATTTTTTATAATTACACTGAAATCAGGGTTTATGGAGCCAAAGTCTCTGCCTACCAATTGCCAGTTTTTCCTGCCCGGTAGATTTACGCTTTGGAATACCTCCGGCAGACCTTAAAGGCTGACCAACCTCACTTCTGCCCTGCAAAAAAGGTTTTTATTCTAAAGCTTCCCACAACCATTGGCCCTTTCATTGTTAACTCAAGGCAAGCCCTTCTCATTGTGGAAAATATGCTTCAAGGCATGGATTTGAGGCAAAGGAAAGCTTGGCCCTATGATCCGAAAGGCATTATTTCTAATAGAAGGAAGAAGAAAAAATCAACCCCTTACAACCATGAAACAAGGCCCTTCATTGAATGGCAAGCTAATCTTGAACCCTGTCCTTTGCTTTCGCAGATGGAGATTGATTCATCTGTGACGGGGGAAAAGGCATATACTGCTTCCACCAAAGAAGAAGATTAGAAATAGGTGGAAGAAGTTGGTGCATCGGGAGAAGTTCCTCCCCTGTTGAAAAGACAGAGAACTGAGACCAGTGAAGCAGAGGACATGGGAGATGAACAACTACTCCAAAATGAAATCCTTTATGGGAAATCAGACAAGAGCAGGGTAGGCATCATGGTGATACGGGATAGCACAGCCTCTTCAGAATTCTCAGAAGTCTCACAAGCTATTTCAGCTAGCAGCTCCCGTGGAGCAAGTGAGAGCAAGGTAAGGAACAAGGCAATCAGATAAAAACACTGGTCTGAGCTAGAGGGATATGTCAACAAGTACCATACCAGGTTTTCATATGCCATAGACTTAGATAAAGAGCAACTGGTAATGGCCATGACTGAAGCTATTCTGAACCTAGAGGCTGGTACCACTAGCTACAGAGCCTTGGAGATAGCAATCGACATGTCACAGGTTCCGCTAATTGATAAATGTAATTTGTTCCAGTGTTTTGGAGATATGCTTAAGGATGAAGTAATTTATCTTTCCCTTACTCTAAGAAAATTTCAAAGTAAACATAATCAGGTGCTGGAAAATTTTAGAAGAGAAAATATTAACTCCTGTGGGCTCACAAATGAACTGCACAGTCTCTTGGAGGTAATAAAAGGGAAGGAACAAGGCAAAACAGACCCCCAAAGCCACCTTATAATTGAATTTCAAAAGCAGGTTGTAGCTTTGAAACACAAGGTAAATATACCTGGCTCTCATCATGTGCAAACTGCTGAATTAGTTTAGGCAGAGAAAGACAAAGCAAGCCTAGTTGATTCTCTTACGAAGGAAAGGGAGGAGAAGACTAAGATTTTAGAGGAAATGGTTGCTCTATAGGGGAGAATGAACGATTTGAAGATAACCCGGGACACTCATGTGTGCGCTCCACTAGCTCCAAAAGGGACTAGCTCCCTCTTCGAGTAGCTGACTACTGAACTCGCCACTCTTGAAGCAGTGGAAAAACAAGTCTCCACATCACGCCAAAGAATCAGTGAGCTCGAAGTCCTCCTAGCAGAGAATTCCCAAAAAGTCACCACCATGCAGAAAGAGATAGAGGAGAGGAAACAGGAGAAAGCACAATTAGAAAAAACTATCTAAGAGCTTACCAATTGAATGAAGGGAAATGTCACCCTCCTAGACACTAGGTGTTTGATTTGGAAAGAGATTGTCACAGAGGTGAATAAGCACTGGGCTTTCCTGAATATCATCAAAGAAATGAGGAATGTTGTGTGTCTTTTCAAAAGGACGCTGCACGAAGGAAGCACTGATGCTTCCAACAAAGTCCAAAGCATGAAAAAATACATTTCCTTTCTAAAAGATATGATTCCAAAAGAGGTGGTCAGGTGGGGCATCAGGAGTAGGTTCAAGGAAGCTACAGAATGTCAGAAGGTAATAGACAAGGAGTCCGCACGGAGTATGGCCCTAAACGTCTTGGGAAAGGTGTCAACTAATTTGGAACGGTTCGAAGCGGATTGGGTTGAGATAAAAATTGCAGGACTCTCGTCATGCTGGAAGCCTCCTAACGCAGTCCTACAGCCACTATTAATATATGAGGGCCAACTGAAAGAAGAAATGAACCGGACTGATATGCCTGCTGAAAAATCTGCTCGACTCAGAGAAGAAACTATAGTCGCAGTTCTCGGCAAGGAATTTTCACTTCTGCATGAGGTGAAACATAGAATCCCTATTCACACAAGTTATGACAAGCTCACTAAGGTCTACATGAAAGCTTACGTTTTCACCGCCATGCCTGCACCAGCAGTTGACACCTGGCAGAGGTGTATAAGTTATGCGAGCCTATTAGCTAGCTCCTCTACAACCGTCGCACCACCTACTTCAGCCTCTGCCTCAACCCTTTCTCAGCATTGAAGATTGTTAATTCATGATTCGGCCCTCGTGGCCTTTAATTTTTACTTTTACTTTTACTTTCAAATTCTGAGTGAAATTTACATTTCGCTCTTGCATTTACTTTCTGTTATAATAGTTTTAGTATTTTATTTTGAAACGACCTTGAGTTGATTGTAAATGATGAGAAGCGTTCTACCTCATCATGAATTTTTTTGTTTTGATTATGACTCTAAACTGCTCACTAGCAAGTGGAGAATATATTTTGCCAAAATATCTTCTTGCGTATGTTCATAGAGAGTTCTACAAAAGCAGAAAAGAGAGACTGAAAAATGGTTCTAGATTTCTCCAAAGAACTGACTAAGGAAGATCTCTATATGCATTTTTGTTGCAATTTTGATATTAATGTTGAAGATCCCATTGGGACTCAGTAATAAGGAGTTCTGTAGACATTGGGGATTCTGATCGAAGTTTTCCACATTTTTTAACTCTCTCCTACATTTTGGTAATACAAAGGCTCATTTCATTCATTTCATATGTCCTATATCTGTGTTCTGGAATGCGAGTGCTCATAGGCTTGAATGTGACTATGTCTTTTATTGGTATCCATATTCACTCCTATCTAGCGCTTTAAATATGGCTTAGGTAAGATATTTTGTTCCATCTTCTACTTTCACTAAAGTTCTTCTGATGTTAGCAGTAATATAATTCTATCTTTAAATTTGTTTTCATGTATGGATTCCTATTATCACATAGGCCCAGTATTTGTGAACACGTGTTTCTAGGTTGAAATTTTGTTATAGTTAGTGTCCATTACGCTTTCTTATCACTCATCGCCCTCTCTTTATTAATCTCTGTGGACTATCTTAGAATTCAGCCCCCTTTTTGACATACTGTTTTAAAATTGTCTGATATGTTCATATCAAAGTTCTCATTATGATATTATAGTGTTACTTCTACTGTGTTAGATTTTTGAAAGTCTTGGTTCCATTTACACCAAACCTTCCTACTAAGATATGATAGCATGAGAGCCCCACCTGGTTAATAGTTATAGGTTGAACTTTACGCTCCCTGCTAATTAAGAAGTCCTAGGCATTGATATTTTACAATTCAAGGCTATCTCTAGGAATGAAAACATCTTTCTGGCACCGTTGTCGGGGATATAAATTAGAGAAAAGATAAATCCCTGGGCCTTGACAAAATATTTATTCACTCTTTAGAACAAGTGAGCAAGAAGAGTTGAGAGTTGTAGATTTCTCACCTTGGCAACTCCACTGTCAATTATAAGCTAAAGCTATTTGTAGTCCTAGCTTCCTAAAAGTCGCATCTAAGGTCAGATACATCTTAGTCGAAGACACCTTCGGTGTCTAACCCAAAGAAGATTTTACATAAGAGGGGTTGGAGGGAAAGACAGTCAGTTCATATAGAGATCCCTATAGCTTCTTTGGAAGACTCTCCATCCTCCTCTTCCCAGATAGCCCAAGATCAAGGTCTTGACTCCTCTATGGGAAACATTCAAGTTAAAGACAAAGCTGAATCCACAGATACCACTAGCTTCTTTCTTCATCCCACTCCTAAAGCTGAAGAAGTCAAAGAAGTCACAGAAGTGTCTGCTGTTAACAACCAAAATTTCCCATCAGTCCCTCAAGCCTCTATTCAATACATACCAATCGTCATTCATACTTCCCCACCACCCCCTCCTCTCACTCATCAGGTCCTTCCCCCCCCCCTCCACAAATTTCGATGGTTGTTCTAGGTTTCTAGCTAAATAAGTATGCTCCTCTGGCATTGAATCAGGTCTTAAATGACATGCCTCAAGAATATTTGAAAATCCTACCTTGTTTCAATGGGGAAAATGATATTGAAGTGCAAAAGCACTTGGAATTTTTATGTGCCTTTGCAGAAAATTTTTAATGTTGAACACCTGGATGTAGTGCTGAGGTTGTTTGTCCAGTCCTTAGATGGAGAAGCCCGAAAATGGTTCAATACTTTGGGAGACCGTTCCATCACCACTTGGGAGGAGATGGAAAATTCTTTTATCAGAATATGGGGAGAGAAAAAAGACCATGGTTACTACCTCACCGAATTCAATGCACTAAGGAAAAGACACAATGAGGGAGTGCTAGAATTTATTAAAAGGTTCAACAAGTTATACTCGAGTCTTCCAGCTGAAATGAAACCTCACTAGAATGTTGCTAAAGTGGTGTTTGTAGCAGTGTTTGATTCAGAATTTGGGTTCTCTTTGAGATAAAGAGAGTCTGCGACCCTTGATGATGCCCAGAATGATGCACTAAAACTAGAGGATAATGTTTCCTCTACAGGAAAATCAAAGGGGAGATCATATCAAGATGTTAGGCGAAGAGGAAAAGAGGAAGTATCCACGTCTGGTCAAGACAGAGAGGCAGCCAAGAACAAAATTGAAGAAATAAATAAAATGATCAAAAATATTTCGATCAAGCTGGTGAAGCTCAAACTTGAAGCTAAGAACTCATCCTCAAATACTTTCCAAAATGCTCTGAACAGGGGTTATAACCAGAAATATAGAAAGCCACCCCTACAAATACTGCAAAGAGAGAAGAAAGAGCAGAAAGATCAGGTATCGCACCCACTGTACCTGGAAGGTCAAATAGATGGTCCCACCGAAGGCATTCTAGATGAGCAAGATGATCCATATCTGTCTTATTTGAATAGTGAGGAAGTTGAGTGCCCTTTACAAGAAGATGATGTGATGGGGATCCCATTACAAGAAGAAGAGGAAAAGGCTAGAGTCACTGAAGACCTAGAGATCGACGACTACTGCAAACAGTTTGTTGACTTCATGCAAGCACAGTTCCATAGAAAATATGATTTCAGGTCTTCTAGAAAAATAACCTGTACATAAGATCAGGAGGAAGAGGTGCCTCAACTAGAAACAGTTGCACAGAAGGAGAAAATGGTGCAGAAGGTCACAGATAAACGTAAGAGGCCCCTAAACAAGCCTTTACATTCTAATGACCAAATTCCTTCCTCTTCAAAGTTAGCCACTACTCCAAATGCCAAGCCTGTGGCTAACTAAGTCAAGCCTTTAGTTGAAAACAAAGAGTCAAAAGAAAATATAATAGAAAAGTCCTCCTTAGTCTTTAATCTACAAAGAGAACTTGAAAAAGTCAAGATCCCAGTCCCGCTAACTGAACTATTGAAGTAGCCAGCCTATCAGTCCCAAGTCTCCTCTTTTATGTTTCCCTCAGAAGCAACCCCCATCCCAGATAGTCTGAACCTCCAGGAAGAAAGGCCCATGGTCTTTTTTTGGCCCCCATGTTGAAGAATTAGATGCCTTGACCCCTCCTTTCTATGTGTCATTAGTGATCCATGATTTGTTATTGAATAACTGTATGTTGGATTCGGGAGCGTCCCATAATCTCTTGCCTCTGTCAATAATGGAGCAACTGGGATTGAAAATCACTTGTCCATACAAGGACCTTTATTCTTTTGACTCCAAAAGGGTCAAGTGTCTGAGAACGATCAAGGACTTGGTAGTCAATTTGGCCCAAATCCTAGCGAAGAGTGTGGTGATGGATATAGTGGTGGCTGATATCCCAGCTTGTTTTGGGATGTTGTTGTCAAGGTCTTGGGGAACCAAAATTGGAGGGTCAATCAAACTAGATTTGACTTATGCTACTATCCCTGTATTTGGAGGGAAAGAAAGGAGGCTGTATAGAGAAACAAGATTCGTAAATATGGTTACTAAGGCTGATAACTCTGTTAATTCACTAGTATACATTAAAGAAGGGGATTTCTCATGTCTAATGTTGGAGGAAGATCAAGAATATGCACAAGAGTCATCATTCTGTCAGATTAAGACTGAACAACCCCTAGAAAATCAAGAGGCCAGAGTTTGGATGCTACACTTTGATGGAGCCAATTCTAGAGAAGGGAATGGAGCTGGGGTGCTACTGATTTCTCCTATGGGCTAGTGGGTCCGATTATCTTTCGAATTAGAGTATGAAGCTATGAAAAATGTAGCCAAATATGAATCACTACTCTTGGGGTTACAAATAGCCAAAAGCATGAACATCCAGGGTCTAAAAGTTCTGGGAGACTCAGAACTAGTGGTAAGGCAAGTGAAAAATCAGTGCCAGACCAAACAACCACGGTTGAGGGCATATAGAAACGAAGTATGGGACCTGGTAGAAAAAATTTTCTTGGCATTCAACATTCAGTTTATGCCAAGATAATAGAACAGAATAGAAGATTCTCTCGTTGTAGCTGCCAGTACCTTCCGGCCACCTCAGAATCCTCTTTTAAGATATGAGATCGAAGTTCGTTATCGACCTTCAATTCCCGACAATGTCAAGCATTGGCAGGTGTTTGAGGATGATGATCAAGTAAGGAGATTCATGGAGACTTTTGGAGAATTCTCTAACATGGAGATAGATTTTTGCGAAGAAGAGGATGAAGACCTTTCTAAAAAAAAATGGGAAGAAAACATGGCTGGTCATAAAGTGCTGCAACTTAAAGGAAATGTCATACCCAGAGGATTGGTCCCCTTGGAGCGATTATTCGACAATAATGATGTCCCATTACAGCCAAGCAAAGTGGTAGAATAAAATTAGGTGGATGACCTGAATCTCGGCAATGAAGTTGATCCAAAAATTGTGAAGCTATCTAAAATGGTCCCTAAAGAATATAAAGAAAAATATTAGAAATTATTCCAGACATACAAGGATTTTTTTTGCATGGTCTTATCAAGACCTGAAGACTTTCGATATCAGCATCATGTAGCATAAAATTCCTCTAAAAGGAGATGTGAAGCCACATAAATAGAAGCTCAGACAGATTAACCCCCTGCTACTTCCTGCCATAGAGAAGGAGATCAAGAGATTATTAAAGGCCAAGATCATCATGCCGATGAGATACTCTGAGTGGGTGGCCAATATGGTCCTAGTCTGGAAAAAGAATGGAGAAATAAGGATGTGTGTTGATTTCCAAAATTTAAACTGAGCATCCTTAAAGGATAATTACCAATTGCCCAAGATGGATCATATTTTGCAGAAGGTAGTGGGAGCTTCAAGGATGTCAATGATGGATGGTTTCTCTGGATACAATCAGGTGGCTGTGCTCCTAGAAGATCAAAAGAAAACTTCTTTCACCACACCCTGGGGTACATTTATGTATGCATGGATGCCTTTTGTACTGATCAATGCAGGGGCCACATTCCAAAGGGACATTGATATTTCCTTTGTTGGGGAGTAGGATAAGTTCGTGGTGGTCTACCTCGATGATATCACTATGTTCTCAAAGGATGATGCAGAGCATATTGAACACTTGCGTATAAATTTTGAGAAGTGTTGAAGGTATGGTCTCTCTCTCAACCCTCAGAAATCATTGTATTAGCTAAAATCATGTCAGAATCAAATTTCCAGGCTCTGGGTATAAACCTTTCAATGATATCAAATGAGGAGTCTGAAAAGATAGATGAACAGTGTGTGATTGAGACGGCTACTCAAAAGACCCATATGAAGTATCTCCTCAGTCCGTGGTATAAGGAGATCGTTGAATATCTTCAGACTCTCAGATGCCCCCCTAGCTGTGACAAAGCAAAATATAGAACACTGAGGCTAAAGTCGCAAAAATTCGTTGTCGCCAATGGTCAGTTGTACTGGCAAGACCCTTCGGGCATCCTGCTCCAATGCCTTAAAGAGAATGAAGTGGAAGAAATAATGGCAGAGTTTCACAAAGGCATTTGTGGAGGACACTACAGTTGGAGAGCTATCACCCATAAAATTCTGAAAGCTGGTTTCTTCTGGCCCAAGCTCTTTGGAGATGTTTTGCTCAGGTCAAAGCTTGTGAAAGGTGTCAAAAATTTGCAGAAAGGCAGAAGTTTGCACCCCTGCCCATGATCCCTGTACATATAGATTAACCGTTCCAGCAATGGGGGATTGACTTTATTGATGAAATTCACCCTGCATCAAGTGGACAACATAAATGGATATTAACCGCCACATAATATTTCACCAAATGGGTGGAGGCTATACCAGCAAGGAATGCAATAGATACAGTAGTGATAAAGTTTATGGAAGAGAACATTATATCCCGATTTGGCTGCCCTGCCAAGATTGTTACTGACAATGTCTAGGCCTTCAAATCTACTAAGTTTGTCAGCTTTTCTCAGCAACATAACATTACTTTGGGACATCCCACCACCTACTACCCATAGGGAAATGGTTTAGCAGAGTCTTCAAATAAAACTCTGGTGAGAGCACTAAAGAAATCCATTAATGAAAATCAGAAAAATTGGGATTCTCAGCTAAATTTCTCTTTATGGGAAAACACGATCACCAGCAAGAGATCTGTTAGCACCCTGTAATCAGCAACATTCGAAAAAGTCTGACTACAGGGAGAACATCGTTTCAACCACTTTGGGATTCTAGGATCTAGCCCTCCTGAATCCAGAGAGGGATCTCTTCGATAAGTGCAAAGATGGAATTGTCTTTGAAGTTTTGGGTAATGATATTAGGCTAGTTATGAAGGCCAAGGGTTTTGTTTGTTTTTGGATGGTTGAGCATATTACTATTTGAGGTGGAAAGTTCTAAATTCAAAGATTTTCAAAGGTGAGAAGTTGCAAGCAAATAGAATAAGCTTTGGCCAGGAAGATAGATAATTGCAGGTTTTAGTCCAATGGGCGATGGAGTCATAATAGGGTTTAATTGAAGCAGCAAGAGGCAAGAGTGGTGCATGGGGCAAGTCAAATATGTCTAAGGATCTCTTTAAATTTTTATTTATGAAATTAAATGATACAACAAGAAGGGGAATTAAACAGATGAAGAACAAAGAGCAGCCTAAGATCTGGTAAATACTTTTAAACTAGCCAGCTTTTGACATACGCTTAAGGAAGACATGAAAGTAAACTAGGATCTGGTAAGTACTTTTAAACTAGCCAGCCTTTGATACACTTTCAATAGAAACATTTAAAAACAGAGGAAACACAAATGATAACAAAGGATGGTCTAAGATCTGGTAAGTACTACTAAACTAGCCAGCTTTCAACACATTCCAAGGGAAACTTTCAGTCAATATTTTGGGATAAAACTAGGACCAGGGCTCACCATATATTCCTTAATTCATCACTACTTAACATGAAATTAAAATAACATTTAAGAACAATATTCAGCTATGAGAATAGGACGAGGGAACGCCAGAATTCCTAACTGCTCAACTGAATTAAATCATTCCTAAGTAACACAGATTGGAAGAAAACATTCAGATAAAGATTTCAGTCAGAGAAGGGTACTGATATACAGTAGGCCATAACTCTATACATGCTTTTCTTTATAAGAGAATATGAACACAGCGAAAATAAAAACAAAGTAATAAGTTACAATGAGAAAAACATCACCGTTAACATAGACCAGGATCCCATAAATCGGCTTGTATCGATGCTCCAAACCAGTTACAGCTTTAAGTCCAATGCTTTAGTTTAGAAATCATCTACTCATCTCAGCCTAACTTATCTATCACAAGCAAAGCTCCAACGGCCAGTGAATACTATTTACAGGTAGATGTCTCAAGCTCAATTACATTTCAATGTTCAGTAGCCAAATCAACCAACCCCTCTCTCATCTTCTACAGTAGTATTTATAGAAGAATGAGGAGGTGAGATCTGATAAAAGATCCCCAATTATAATTAATATAGTCTTAATGGCTTCTCGACCTTTCTGGGGCTCGATGAAGAAGCTTACATAGGTGTCCTCTGTATTAAATCATTTACATTAAGATTTAAGCTCAGTGGGAGCTCTTTTTGACTTTTGAGGCTTTGTGTTGTGTAATAGTCACTCTGTTGATATTTTTACATTAAGTTCCTTGGCAGAATTTAATCTCTGGCTGCACTTGAGTCAAATATCTGATCCTGATCAATAACTTCGGCCTCTGATATGAATGCTTTAAGGTACAAGTGGCAAAATGGTAGCTGGGAGGAATCGATTTGCCTTAGACGTGGCAGTGGAGGCTCTCTGTCTGATGAACCTTTACGATTTTTCTTTTAACTATGTTTTAATTGGGGATTAGGCTTTTGATAAACCATCTTAGACATAATCCCCGCAAATATGTCTTCAATCTTCTGTTCTGGTATATTTTCGTCTTTCGACACTTATACTCTTTGATTTTTGGCTGATTCACTGTGTTTGTTGGTGTGCAGGGCTGCGCAGGGGTCAGGTGGCATCCATGCCTCATGAAACATTGAAAAAATGTGGAGTTCAAACTTGCAAATTATTCCTTTGATGAATCGAAGGAAAGAGAATCGTCACCCTCAACCTTCGAATTTTCTTCAAAATGGCGGAAAAACCATTGGAACCCTTCAAAATACAAAAAAGACATTATGAAATCCTACATATATAGGTTTAATTCTTTGGAAGGACATGTAGGGAGAGCATGGCCATGGGATGGAATCATCTAATGGTCGATATTGATCAGAAGAAGTCAAAGGGAAGGTGGAAGAAGAATTTAAATCAGAGCCGTTGATCCCGCAAAGATCGACGGTCGGGAGTGGAGGTGAATAAATAACGCGAAGGGGTCACATTATTCGGAAAAATAAAATAAAAAGTGGAGAGAGAGGTTTAAAACCTTTTTTTCGCCACAAAATGATGGAAAAAGAGTGGGGAGTTCAGGATGAACGTGGGCCGTTAGATGAGATCGGCCCACGTGATCAACGATGGAGATCGGGTACCACAAAACCTTAGAAACATGCCCCGGACTTCAAAACTTTCAATAAAAACATGCTGAATAAAGTTTCCCGGGTCCATATCTAGGCCTGTTGACATGAATGTAGGAACCAATACCATTTTTTTTGGGCCGTTGATCTGTAGATCAGATCGACGGTGGAGATGCTTTTAATAACTGCATCGTACCACCTCTATTTTACTGCCCTTTTCAGAGCATGATTACCGTCCGATGAGATGGGCTCAGATTGGATGATGCATGCCAATATCGCACCGAGCCAATATCTGACCTTTAATGCATGATGAGGGCGGTATTTGAAAATGGCTCAAGGCCACGTGTCGGCCGATGGCACTAATCGCTGCCAAACGGAAAAAAACGACCTCCCTCTTGAAAGTGGTGCGATGAATCCTACCCAGTTTTGAATAGTTAATGATCGAAAACATTTAAAACCAAAAAATTTAATATAACAAAGGTTTAAGCTTTGCGGGTGGAAAATATATTTGCAATACAGCTCAGCGCCTGTCTGTGGGGCCATGGGTTATATGGAAAGTAATATGACCAGGGGTTACAACACGCGGGGCTAATCGGCATTGGAACTTTTAACATGGCAAAAGATTTGTGTGCTCGGCTCTCTGCGATGCGATAGGCGCTCAAATGGCTTAGCGTCTAGTTCCAGCACCAGGGCACATGTAGTGGAAATGGCTAAAGACTTAGCCCTAGGGGGTTTAAGTCTATAATATAAAAAATGTGTTTTTTATGCAATTTTTGATGTTTTTAAGGGATGTTGGGGCTTTCAATAGGGCAAAGAAAGACTCTTAAACCTTATCAAAGGGGTTTTGATGGAGGAAAAAAGGAGGAATATGAAAATGAATGATTTCATGGGGGATGAATTGGTTGAAATGGGGTTAGTTTTGGAAGAGGATGGAGGGGGGAAGATGGTGTTTGTAGTAGTAATATTTCTTGGGAATCAATAGGATTTCTGAGTGTAAAGGTACAACAGCGAAGATTTTTGGACAAAAGCATGAGGCCTTCAAGAGTCTTCAAGAGCCAACAATTTTTGCAATAAAATTTGTCCCTTGAAGGCTCCAAAAATGATTTAGCCACCTTTTGGTATAACAAATTTCATAGGTGGCTAACAGTGGCTCCACTTGGAGATGGTGCCTTCTTGAAGGCATCAAGAACTTCAGGCTTGCTTTCTCTGGGAGGCTTATAAATTGCCTCATCAATTAGGATGCCTTTCTTTCTGTGGATGATCTTCTTTTTCTTTGAAACATATTAGCATTCATGGATTACCAATGGAACTTCATCAATACAATCTTTCTACCTACCCAATCCTATTGATCTAACATTTTTTCTTCATTAGAGTGCACTTGGATTGGCAAACTCTTTCACAACATTTTATTCTTTTGAAAGTAGGAAATCTAATCTATTTCTACTTGTTATTTCTCCATGGACTCAAATTGAACAGTTGAGCCCATATGATTCTCTACCTAATCAACCATCTGTTGGGATTAAACTGTCCAACAGATTTTATTCTCTAAATTCTACAACAGAAATTTAAAAGAATTCAAGTCAGGATTGAATAGTCTGACTTGTTGCTGGTCTATGGCATAAAAAAAAGTTGCACATAGACATTATTTTGCAAAAAATTTAAAACAAAATGGAAGGTTTGAGATCTGAGACTTCAAAGAATTTCCTTCCTCTTCTCCACAGCTCTGTTTTGACTCTTACTTGAGTTTTCTTTCCTTTACTAACTAGTTCAGATTTTGAGCATGTTTGAACCTTTAATTTCTATCCTAAACTATCTACTGATAAGCCAAGATTAAACAGTTTGGCAAATCGAATTCACTGTCCTATCAGTAGAAAATTTAAAGCTAATTAGTCAATATTAACCTGTTTGACTAACTAGAAGTGTTTTCTTCAGGAGTGGCATTTGAGCTTGCACACTTTCAGATTTGTTCCTCTTTTTGGTATGGGGCTATACCTTTCTTGTTTTCACAATCTGCCCTCTTTTCTTTCTTTTATTTGTTTTTGTATTTTTGATTTTTTATAACTTTGAATTTAATGATGGGTGGAGTATTTATAATGAGAAAAACATGAAAAGGCTTTCGGAACATAACATGGATCAAGAGAAGTAATGCTTAAGCATCCTGCCATTGACAGGACCCCCAAACAATTCTGCTCCATTCAACTCCTGCAAGAAAAATGCATTATTACCAGTAGCTGAATGGATAGAGTAAGGGCCAAGCCATAAGTTGTCAAATTTCTCATGCTTTCCCTTGTCTTCCCTCCTTGAGTCCCCCTTCAAAACTTTGTCCCCAATCTTGAAATTGTTGGCCTTTGTTATTCTATCAAAAATATTTTTAATGATGTCCTACTTTTGTAATTCTCTATTATAAACCTCCTCTCTGGTTTGCTGAAGATGAATGGTCTGATTTATTCTTCTGATTATGTCATTATCTTCAGTTTGCAACTCTTGAATCAACTTCATCACTGGTACACCAAGGCTGTTTGGAAAAATTGCATCAGTACCATACACAAGCTGGAAAGGTGACATGCCAATAGATTTCTTCAAAGTCAATCTGTCAGCCCAAAGTGCATGAACTAACTTTGTGTGCCAAGACTTTTTGTTGTCCTCCAACAGTTTCTTGATTATGTTCACTAAACTCTTGTTTGAGGATTCTGCAAGCCCATTACCTTGAGGGTAATAGGCCATGGAATGCCCCAATGTTATCTAATATCTATGACAGAACTCAACCATCTTATTTAATCCAAATGCTGCTGCATTATCAGTGATGATCTTGATAGGACAACCAAATCTGGAGAGAATATTATTCTCTATGAATTTTATGATAATAGAATCATTGGCCTACCTACAAGGTATGGCTTCTATCCACTTAGTGAAATAGTCTGTGGTAGTGAGAATCCATCTATGCTGGGCAGAAGATGCTGGATGGATTTCTCCTATGAAGTCAAGTCCCCACTGTTGAAAAGGGGCTTCAACAGTGATTGGATGCAGAGGTAGGGGTAGCAATTTTCTTTTGCCTTCAAAAAGTTGACATTT
Organism: Pinus albicaulis; assembly: GCA_034641835.2. Classification (NCBI taxonomy): domain Eukaryota; kingdom Viridiplantae; phylum Streptophyta; class Pinopsida; order Pinales; family Pinaceae; genus Pinus; species Pinus albicaulis. The sequence continues at coordinate 381,280,480 of CM076576.1, read as the reverse complement.
ATGATAGGCTATGATCATCTTGTGCACAAATATTGAAAAGAGTAGACCAATAGAAACCAGCCCTCAAAATTTTGTTGGTTGTTGTCTTCGAGTACAAATGACCTCCACACTATCCTTCATGGAACTCGTGCTTAACCTTCTCTGCATCAAACTCAGGCAAACATTTAAGCAATACACCAATTGCATTTTTCCAATAAATACATCTATCTATAATGCAATAGTTTATATATTTTAACTTTAGAAATCTTGCCTTTGTTTTTTTCAAACCATGAGGTGTATTCAAATTAAGAAAAACATAAATAATATCAGCATACCATGAGGAATTCATAAAATGGTTTTCAACATTGGGAGTTGAGATTTCCTCTTGATCATCTAAAGCATCAATAATATTAATATCAAGAACTTCAAAATTTGATTTAGCCATTAATCTAGCTAGACCTTGGCCTTTGATGAGTTTAGTGGGTTTTATCTCTAAATCATATTCAAGGATAAAAACAATCCACGTACCTCTCTTACCATCTGGGTCCTGTGTTAGAATGTCTTTTACAACTGAATTTGGGACAAAGGTAATGATATGTGAGTGAAGAATGTATACCCTAAAGTCTTTCAATGCTTCAATGATGCAGGGGCATTAGACACTAGCCAGCAATGTAGGAGGTTATATCCACATGTTATGGCTAGGAGGGCTCGAGAACAGTTGAATTATCACAGCTAGGTGTCAAAAACTTAACTGATTGTATTATTTAAAATAGTTAAGAGTTGTAGGAGTCGAATAGTCCAAGTTAGTCTGTCATATTTCAGTTAGTTAAATTATTGTAATAAGGCATTTGGTTTTCCCAAATGGTCCTCGTAGAGGAAACGAACAGAAAAATGTTGATGTATATAAATGTATTCCCTCGGATGTGAAAAGGGAGAGAGAGAGGAATAGAGAGATTTCTGCAGTAGATTCTGTGTATTGATAAATTGCTTCCGGTTGAATAGATTCCAGTTCTCGTTGATTCCCAAATTCGTCCGAGTTAGTGATTGTGAAGGATTTTTTTTGACTGTGAAGTGATTTAATTCAGTATAGGTGGGTGATTCTGGAGTCGAGCCACTGTATCAACTCTGCATCTGTTGTATGTTTCTTTCCTTATAAATTTATCTGGATAACCTATGAATCCATCTCAAACACTGGCGAGAATTGTGTATAGAAACCTGGGTTAACAATGGTAAAATTCCCGCATAAAGAAACAACCCTGTTTTATCAAATTATATTGAATAAATCGTATTCGAAACCCTGGAGTTAAAGTATACAACGGAGCCCATAAACCGGTGTGAACCATAGTTAGTTACTGTACGAAAACCACGAGTGGTTTCCGGTCTTTTCCGCACCGCTTTTGGCGCTTGGATGGTAATCCTGGAGTGAGCAGCGATTCCATTTACCGTTAGACACATGGCTTAGACCACTGTTTAACTTGCGATTCCACACGTTATCCATCGTACTAGGACAACGAACGGAATCAATGAGATCCGTTGATTCGAGAGAGGTGCATCGGACGGCGAGTGCTTCACAAAGATGTGCGAGGTTTTATAAAGGAGCACACCGTTTATTGTAAGTGGTTTATATACAGCTAGTGGAAAATTATTATAAGGTGCAAGGTTATAACTTTAGTCCAAAGCTCATAGGTAACGCATATATGCCGGGAATATAATTTAAGTTCAATATTGTGTTATAACGTTTAATTATCAAATTCCACGAATTTGATAAATAAACTTCATATAAAGAGGAAGCAAGCCTCATGGGAAACAAAAGGGAATGAGACCAGGGCCACGTCACAGTTGACCAAATTCTCCATGGGGCCCCATTTCACCTTGTTACTGCGTCATTTGTGGTATCAGAGCCGAAGTTTAAGTTGTTTGCTGACATGGTAGTCCGACTTGGTAGAGGTGCTGGCAGGAGAAGGCCCATTTCCAATGCAGAGGTGTTGGGGATGTTGCAGAGGGTCGAGGCCAGAATGGATGCCATGGAACGAAGACAGCCCAAAGATCCGGAAGACATTAGCGAACCTGAGACTGAAGAAGCTGAAGAAAATATTGAGATTCCTCCCGACATGAGGCTCCTCAGAACTGTTCTGGAGTCTGCAGTTAAACCTAGAATTGAAGTGTTGAGTTATGCAGGGGGATTGAATCCAGAGGAGCTAGTGGACTGGATAAATGAATTGAACAAGTGCTTTGATTACGAAGAAATAAGCGAGGATAAAAAGGTCAAGTTTTCAGTAACAAAGCTGAAGGGACATGCTGCACTTTGGTGGGATGGAGTGCAGGCAGAAAGGAGGAGAGTTGGCAAGCAACCTATCAAGAGCTGGACCAGAATGATGACTAAATTAAAAGGTAAATTCCTACCTAGTGATTACCAGATGACATTGTATAGGCAAATGCAGAACCTGAGACAGAGGTTGCTGACAGTAAAAGAATACACAGAGGAATTCTACAGAGTGAGCATAAGGGCTGGGCAATTCCATGACACACCTGAGAAGACCGCCAGATATGTTAATGGTCTCAAGCTGGAGATCCAAGATGAGATTGGTCTCCTGTCTCCTAAGATAGTGGAAGAGGCCTATCAAATGGCCTTGAAAGCAGAAAAGAAACTCTTGAGAAAACATTCTGCCAAGAAGAGAGGTACTTTCCGTGGGAAGGGAAGTCAGGGTGGTAGAGGAAAGCCTACACCCAAGGATGGAGCTGACAATAGCTCACCTCATAACGCATCTGCAGAAGATGATGCAAGGGGCAGAAGGGGTTCCTATAGAGGAAGAGGAAGAGGAGGCAGAGACAGAGGCAGAGGTAGAGAATTGAGGTGTTATAGATGTCAGCAAGTGGGACATAAGAACTATGAGTGTCCAGAGAATGTGGGTGCTGGTCTAAGAAATGCTGTTGTTGCCTAGGCTGGAGGAGAAGTAGAAATTGAAGAAGAAGTTCTTCCAGAGAGGGGAGAATCCTTGGTGGTGAATAAGGTCCTGTTGAAGCAAGCTAAAGAAGTCACTGAGCCTGCCCAAAGGAAGACTTTGTTTAGGAGCATATGCAAAGTCCAAGGGAAGTGTTGCTAACTAGTCATTGATAGTGGCAGCACAGAAAATTTGGTTTCCACTGAGGTAATAGAGAAATTGAAGTTTAAGACAAGGGAGCATCCAACTCCCTACAAGGTGTCCTGGCTGCACAAAGGGCACCAGCTGGTTGTGAAAGAACAATGTGAGATAGAGCTGCAAATCGGCAAATACAAGGATAAGGTTCTGTGTGATGTAATGCCCATGGATGTGTGTCATATACTGTTGGGTAGACCTTGGCAGTTCGACAGAGCAGCAATGCATGATGGCAAAAAGAACACTTACAAGTTCTTCAAGGATGTGGTACATCATACATTGATACCCATGGAAGAAGGAGAGCCATCCAGCAGAGTGATTGATCCAAAGACCTTGTTTCTGAGCGGGAAGGAATATCTGCAGCAGATAGAAGAGGAAGAGGTAAGCTTTGCTTTAGTTTGCAAACCTAAAGTAGTTCTTACTTCTACAAAAATTTCTGATTTACCAGTAGAGATACAAGAGATGTTAGACAATTACTGTGACATTGTTGTGGATGATTTACCTGATGAGCTGCCACCTGTGAGAAAGATCAGCCATTAGATAGATTTTATCCCTGGTTTGAATCTGCCAAACAAGGCAGCCTACATAATCACTCCCAAGGAAAATGAAGAAATCAGGAGACAAGTACAGGAATTGGTGGACAAAGGACTGATTAGAGAAAGTTTGAGTCCATGTGTTGTACCAGCAGTATTAAGCCCAAAGAAGGATGGAGGCTGGAGAATGTGTACTGATTCCAGAGAAATTAATAAGATCACAACCAGGTACAGAATCCCTTTTCCCAGAATTGAGGATTTGATGGACTGTTTGAGTGGTGCTAAATATTTCTCAAAGATAGATTTAAAAAGTGGATATCATCAGATCAGAATAAGAGAGGGTGATGAATGGAAGACTACCTTCAAAACAAATGAAGGACTGTATGAATGGATGGTAATGCCTTTTGGGTTGTCAAATGCACCTAGCACTTTTATGAGACTTATGAATGAAGTATTGAAGGATTTCATTGGTAAATTTGTGATAGTATATTTGGATGATATATTAGTTTTTAGTAGAACTAAAGAGGAACATTTAAGGCATCTTAATCATGTCTTGAAGAAGCTGCACCAAGAGAAACTGCTGATAAATCTAAAGAAATGCTCATTCATGAAAGAAGAGTTGGTGTATTTGGGTTTTTTTGTTTCTGTAGAAGGATTGAAGATGGACCCAGAAAAGGTCAAGGCAATTGTGGAGTGGCCTTCACCCAGGAATGTCTTTGAGGTAAGAAGTTTCCATGGACTTGCTAGTTTCTACTGAAAATTTATAAGAAACTTCAGCAAGATAAATGCACCCATAATTGAGACAATAAGGAAGAGCAAACAGCCATTTAAGTGGACTGCTGAAGCAGAGAGAAATTTTAAACTTCTGAAGAAAAAGATAACAGAGAAGCTTGTTTTGATTCTGCCTGATTTTACAAAACCATTTCAAGTAAAATGTGATGCTAGTGGAGAGGCCATTGGCGCTGTGTTTAGTTAGGATGATAGGCCTGTGGCATATTTCAGTGAGAAGCTGAATGGCACCAGAAGAAAGTATTCCTCTTATGAGAAGGAATTCTATGCAATTGTTCAGGCACTGAAAAAGTGGAGGCACTATTTGATGTCCAGGGAATTTGTGTTATATTCTGACAATCATGCTTTGCAGTATATTATGCAACAGCCCAAGTTGAAGCATAAGCATGCCAAATGGGTTGAGTATCTCCAAGGTTTTAATTTTTTTTTGAAACATATAAGTGGCCAAGCCAATAAAGTAGCTGATGCTTTAAGTAGGAGGCACTTGCTTGTTCAAGAAACAAATTTTGAAGTTGCAGGATTTGATTTTCTCAAAGAATTGTATAAGACAGATCCTAATTTTAAAGAAGCATTTGAGGCATGTAGTAACCCTGTTTTAATATATAGAAGCCAGTGGCTGGACTACTTCCTGCAGGAGGACTTGTTATTCAAAAAGAACCAACTGTGTGTACCAAAATGTTCCATGAGAGAAAATTTGATCAAAGAAAAGCATAGTGGTGGACTTGCTGGACACTTTGGTACTGATAAGACGTATGAGCAGCTGAGTCACTTTTATTTCTGGCCCAGGATGAGAATAGAAGTAGAGAAGTTTGTGAAGAATTTCAAGATCTGTTAGTATGCTAAAGGAAGGAGCCAGAATGCGGGATTGTACACTCCCTTACCTATTCCAGACAGGCCTTGGGACACGGTGAGTATGGATTTTGTTCTAGGATTGCCTAAGACCTAGAGAGGGAATGATGCAGCCTTTGTTGTGGTGGACAGATTCTCCAAAATGGCACATTTTATTCCATGCTATAAAACTAGTGATTCCACCCATGTTGCTAACTTGTTTTTCAAAGAAGTTGTTAGATTGCATGGGCTGCCCAAAAGCATTGTTTCAGATAGAGACACCAGATTTGTGGGGTAATTTTGGAGGACACTGTGGAAGAAACTTGGTACTAAACTAAGTTTCAGCTCAGCTTATCATCCCCAGACTGATGGACAGACAGAGGTAGTGAATAGAAGCCTGGGAAATCTATTGATAAGTCTTGCAGGGGAGCATCCCAAGCAGTGGGATCATATTTTGCCTCAGGTAGAATATGCATATAATGATTCACCAAACAGGAGCACAAGGCAGAGTCCATTCCATATTGTTTATGGAATGCACCCCAGAGGAATATCAGAGTTAATAAATCTGGGAAGAGCAGAGCTAAGGAGTGCAGATGGTGAGGAATTTGCTTCAGAGATCCAGGCCATACATGAACAAGTGAAACAACAATTACAAGACAGCAGCATTAGATACAAAAGCAGAGTAGACTTGAGCAGAAAAGAAGTTCATTTTGAAGTAGGAGATATGGTTTTGGCACACTTGAGAAAGGAGAGGTTCCCAAAGAGACAATATAATAAACTGAAGTTCAAAAAGATTGGGCCATGCAAGATACTTAGGAAGTTTTCTGCAAATGCTTATGAGATTGAATTGCCACCTGATGTTGGAATATCTCCCATTTTTAATGTTGCATATTTGTACAAGTATGAAGAGAATGGTGCAGGAGAAGGATCAGCAGACAAGGGATAGATTGATTGGAAAGAGCAGCTACCTCCAGCACAGCCATTGCAACCAGAGAAGATATTGGACAAGAGGGTATCTAGAAGGACCAGGGGACAAGAGTACTTTCAGTACTTGATCAAATGGAAGGATAAACCGGAGGAAGATGCCACTTGGATGACTGAAGGAATGTTGCAGAAGATAGGCAGATCAGTGGAGGAGATCATGGATAGGATCCCATGAAGAAGATTGCCCTCGAGAGTCTGATGCAGGGGCATTAGACACTAGCCAGCAATGTAGGAGGTTTTGTCCACATGTTATGGCTAGGAGGGCTCAAGAATAGTTGAATTATCACAGCTAGGTGTCAATACCTTAGCTGATTGTATTATTTAAAATAGTTAAGAGTTGTAGGAGTCGAATAGTCCAAGTTAGTCTGTCATATTTCTGTTAGTTAAATTATTGTAATAAGGCATTTGGTTTTCCCAAACGGTCCTCGTAGAGAAACCAAACAGACAAATTTTGATGTATATAAATGTATTCCCTTGGATGTGAAAAGGGAGAGAGAGAGGAATAGAGAGATTTTTGCAGTAGATTTTGTGTATTGATAAATTGCTTCCGGTTGAATAGATTCCAGTTCTCGTTGATTCCCAAATTCGTCTGAGTTAGTGATTGTGAAGAATTTTGTTTGACTGTGAAGTGATTTAATTCAGTATAGGTGGGTGATTCCGGAGCCGAGCCACTGTATCGACTCTCCATCTGTTGTATGTTGTTTTCCTTCTAAATTTATCTGGATAACCTGTGAATCCATCTCAAACACTGGCGAGAATTGTGTATAGAAACCTGGGTTAACATTGGCAAAATTCCCGCATAAAGAAACAACCATGTTTTATCAAATTATATTGAATAAACCGTAGTCAAAACCCCGGAGTTAAAGTATACAACGGAGCCCATAAACCGGCGTGAACCATAGTTAGTTAATGTACGAAAACCACGAGTGGTTTCCGGTCTTTTCCGCACCGCTTTTGGTGCTTGGATGGTAATCCTGGAGTGAGCAGCGATTCCATTTAGCGTTAGACACGTGGCTTAGACCACTGTTTCACTTGCGATTCTGCGCGTTATCCATCGTACCAGGACAACGAGCGGAATCAACGAGATCCGTTGATTCGAGAGAGGTGCATCGGACAGCAGGCACTTCACAAAGATGCGCGAGGTTTTATAAAGGAGCACACAGTTTATTGTAAGTGGTTTATATACAGTGCGTGGAAAATTATTATAAGGTGCAAGGTTATAACTTTAGTCCAAAGCTCGGAGGTAACGCATATATGCTGGGAATATAATTTAAGTTCAATATTGTGTTATAACGTTTAATTATCAAATTCCACGAATTTGATAAATAAAATTCATATAAAGAGGAAGCAGGCCTCATGGGAAACAAAAGGGAATGAGACCAGGGCCACGTCACAGTTGACCAAATTCTCCTTGGGGCCCCATTTCACCTTGTTACTGTGTCATTTAAACAAAGCAAAAGCTTGCTTCTCCATAATGTTATACTTCAGAGGGGCATCCCTCAATGCCTTGCTAAGAAATGCAATAGGCTGCTCTTGTCCCTATGGATTTTTCTGTAAAAGGATAGCAGCTATGGTATGTTCTGATGAAAACGAAAAATATAAAAATCTTTTGAAAAATTAGGACTTATAAGAACCAGCATTTTGGTTAACGCTTGTTTCACCAGCTCAAAGGATTTCTTTGCTTCAAAGGTCCATTTTACCCCTTGCTCCTTCTTTAACATGTTCGTGATATTCCTAAGAAGCTCAGCCAAGTTGGGGATGAACCTTCTCAAAAAGTTAATCTTTCCAATGAAAGAATGCAACTCCTTGATGTTTCGAGGATGAGATATTTGCAATATGGCCTCAATCCTCTTGGGATCTATCTTAATACCCCCTTCTGAAATAATGTGCCCAATAATTTTACCTTCTTGGAGCCCAAATAGTGTTTTCCTAGGGTTTAAAGATATCCCAAACTTTCTGCATTTCTAGAAAACTTTTCTTAAATGTTTTAGATCCTCTTCATCTGTTTTTGAAAACACAGTGACATCATCACTGTATATAATGATGAAGTAGCCCAATTCTTCTAAGAATGCTATGTCCATGGCTCTCTGAAAAGTTGCTCTAGCATTCATTAGACCAAAAGGAATTTTCACATACATGAAAGTGCCCCATGGTGTAGTAAAGGCTGTCTTTAATTGATCAACAGGGTGAACTAAGATCTAATTGTACCCTGAATAGCCATCCAACAAAGAAATTCTTCTAGATCCCACCACCCTTTGTAAAATATGATCCATCTTAGGTAAAGGGTAGTTGTCTTTTAATGAAGCTTTTCTAAGTCTCTAAAGTCTATACAAAGCCTGATCTCTCTAGTTTCTTCCTAATTGACACCAGATTAGACACCCACTCAGAATATCTAATAGGGACAATAATACTAGCATCGTACATTTTCATGATCTCCTTCTGAACCAAAGGAAATTGAACAAGGTTTGTTCTGCGTAGTTTCTGTTTGAATGGTTTTTGATTCTCCTTGAGATGGATTTTGTACTTTATTTTTTCAGTGTCATAGGATTTTAGATCCTCGTAACTCCACGCAAAAACATCAGAAAATTCTTTAAACAGCTCTAAATATTTTAGTTTAATGTGAGCTGGTAAAGATTTAGATAGTTTAATCATTTTTGGTTTTTTCTCACTACCTATATTGCACTATTCCACTTCAGTCTCTACAGGTTCCAGTTTTGGCTTCTTGGCCACATCGTTAAAATCAAACAACTCTTCTAACAGTGTCAGACCATTTGGCAACCTTTCATCTTTAGAGTGCAGAGTTTCTAACTCCTTTGTTTCTAACTCTGCATTCAATTATATTTTGTTTTAAAGTTTTCTTGTCAAAAAATTAATATTGACAAGCTCAAGAGATGACTCTTCTTCACCAAGAAAATTTTCTTCACTGCAGTTTGTTTCATAATCTGAGTCTGAACTGTTTCATTCGAATTCATTTCTGAATTGCATGAAGTCTTCTATTTGTTTGTCTCTGTCAAACACCTACCAATACTTTTCATTATCAGGCACGGCTGGTCTGAATTTTATTTGAGTTGTGAAATCTTTGGTGCTATATGGCGTTAAGCATGTTCTAGCTGCAAAGGCTAAATTGTGGGTTGTAATATTTCTTTTTCTTGGGACAAAAATCAGTTTGGACTCGAATGTTTTCAAAAGGTCCATGACATCGTTTCAGTAGGCCCTAAGTCTGGGATGATTTGCATTATACTTCCCATTGACTTGCCTAATGACTAACTCTAAATCCCCATACACATTGATTCTTTTGGCTCCTAAATTTTTTAACAAATGTAAGCCTAAGAGAAGGGATTCATATTCCGCTATGATATTGGAACACTGAAAGTTTAATTTGTAGGAAATGCTTTCTGTGTGGTTGTTTTCAAGGTTGGAAATCCAGACACCTACACCAGCATTGTTCCTAGTGTGGGATCCGTCAAAAAACATACTCCACAGAGGAATATTTTTGGTTCCATCCTGGTTACTTTCCTCTTCAACTAACGTGCTTCCTAATTGTTGTGGAATATCAGCACTTAGTTGTAATTGTTTTGATTCCCCAATATTTTCGTTTATTTGAGGGATGCTTGCTCGACTATCAAGGTTTAAGAGTAATGGACTCATGACTTATAGCTCAAGACCTTTGTTTGGTTTCCTAGAGTTCTTAGGTTCAGCAAATAGTTCTGACATTCCTATGTTATCTTGTTCCTCCTCTTTATCTGTCATTAAATCAGACAAGGTCACTTGTTCACTAAAAGTTTAATCATTGAAAAGGATAAATGAATCTAGGGCCATGTCTACAGAATAAAGGGGAGAGTTCTGTGGTCTGTCTTGGCTTGTAACTATATATTGCATATGGGACTCCCTGTAACGTCTTCTAGTCTAATCGAAAATAGGGATAGTCGCATAGGTCATGTCCATCTGCATAGTCCGTTGTAACTTAGCCCCCAAGATCTTGATAATAGCATTCCATACTTGGGGGGAACATTGGCCACAACAATATCCATTACTAAGCATTTGGCTGGAATTTGAGCTAAGTTAACACAAAGGTCTTTAATTAATCCTAAACATTTTACTTTGCTGGAGTCAAAGGAGTAAAGGTCTTTATAAGGTCTGGTGATTTCTAGACCCAGGCTCTTCATTACAGATTTTGGCATTAAATTATGAGAAGATCCTGAGTCATGCATAGCGTTATGCAAATTTTTTTCATGAACATTTAAACTCACATAAAAGGGAGGAACAGGTCCCTCTTGATACATACCTTCAATCTTTGGACCAAAAATAACCTTTGGTTGGTCATCATTAAGATTGACTGTGTCCTCATTTTCCTCTATATTTAAAGCCTTCAAAATTTAGGTCCTATATACATTGTTGGGTAGCTAACTCAGTCAAGGGAACAAATATTTTGATCTTTGAAATTTCTTACTTCAAGCTGAAAATAATTTGACTCTTTAAAGTGCTGGTCTCAACCTTATTAGCTATCACTCTATCAGTAATATCAGCTTGCTGATTTTTCCTATTTATATTTGACAAAATGGTTTTAACAGGAGTAATAGCTAAGATGTTAGTACTACTAATGTCTGCACTCTATTTTTCATTGTTTTGAGTGCCTTTCTCTTTACCATTATTAGAATTTACAGCCACTTTTTTGTCCTTTTGTTTGACCATTTTAGGCTTGGTTGTAGTGTTGTTTTGTGATGATTTATTAGAGGTTTTCATGTTGGGAGTTTGTTGACTAGTTTTGCTTCTAAGCTCATATTCTCTTTGAGACTCTATGATGACATTTTCCATGTCTTGATAATCATTTTCATCATCATCTCTTCTGTCATCATAAGGTGTGTATATACCTTGTTTTCTATCATAATGAATCTCAAAGTCATCATTATCTACCCCCAGCATGTTGATATCATCTTCCTCTGTTATCTCATCTATTTCCTCAACCTCACTTACATAGTTTTGATGAAAGGGAGGAGTGATCTGTTGATCATCTTCCCTAGGTCTGTTTGGAGGTTTGTTCCTTCTAAAATTCTGATTTTGGTTATGGTTTCTATTTTGAGGAGCAGTTTGGCCTTAACTGGCTTGTTCTCTCTCAAGGATGCTCATTTTTTTCATCATCTCCTCCATCATTCTCTCCATCTTTGAGTTGGAAGTAGAGGGCTCATTTTCCTCTCTAAAAGACTTTCTCTTCACATTTTTCATTCTTTCTCTTTTCTCCATCAAGTTTACTTCCACTGCAAGAGCTCCCTTTTGCTTCTCTTCAAGAGTTGCAAGGTCTCTCTCTCTCAGCTAATAGGCCATCTTGGGGCCAAATCCTTCGGGAAACTTGTTTAAAGCTGAGCCTTGTGGAGGTTTTAGATCTGGGGAAAGGGCATTATATACACTGTTGAATCTGGTGCAATAAACTTGCACACTTTCCCCAGTGTTTCTATGGAGGTTCTTGTAATTAGAAAGGACTTGGAGAGGATTCTTTTTTACTTCCCATTTGTTTAAGAATGTCTGATGGAAGGCTTGGAGATCAATGATAATATGGGGGGTTAAACCTTTAAACCATTTTCTTACTTCTCCCCCCAGACTCTGAGAAAATAGTCTAAGTTTGACAGAATCATCATCAATTTCATTTTTGTCAAAGTAGTCATTCATCTTATCCACATGTTGTGATGCAGTTGTAGCATTACTAGCTTCATATAATGGAGTTTTGGACTGATAGTCCTATGGGAGATTGACTCAATGGTACAGGAAGGACTAAGGGAGCATACCATGCTACCATGATATGTGGTGGGGGTGGATTCACAAGGGGTGGATTACCAAAAGGGAAAGCGGGCTGAAGTGGAGTGATTTGAATAGTGGATGTAGGGTGAGTGGAAGTGGATGGACCAGGAGTAGATTGCTGAGCTGATCTTGGGTGAGATACACATAAGTTGTGAAGGAAATGTAAATCAGGAGGTGTTGTTTCTCTGCTACCAGGATGTTCACTTGTTTCAGGAGATGAAAGTGAAGACTCAGAATCTAATTGATCTAAATCACCAAGAGACCTAGTTCTAAATGGATTTACTAAGTCAACTTGTGATTGCTGTAGAGCTGAAAGATTTTCAGGGACTGAATTAGCTCTTAAGGGTGATCTGAAAAGAGTTGATAATTTAATCCTAGGAGACTTCCTAAAAATACTTTCTGGGTTATCAACTATCTCAGGTGGATCAGGGTCAGGGTAGGCTCTAGTGTGAATCTTTCTAGGAGCCACTACACTGTGTTTTTTAGACCCAAAAAAATAGGAAAAGTTCAACCAAGTATGACAGTCTTTGAGAGGTTAAGTAGTCTATTTACACAAATTTTAATCGTGCAGTCCTCTAACTGAGTTTGAATGATATTAAAATGATAAGGGTTCTTCCTAGTGGAGTCTTAAGGTTTGCTTAGGATTGTGGAGTCGCCAAGTGGAAGTTTTTAGCTCGTAAGGATGTAAAAGGTTTTATGGTCCACCACCATGTTTATTGGATACCAATCTGAAATATTTTTGGGTTTTCTGAATTATTTTTTAGTTGTGTGGTTTTTAAGAATATCCTAACTCTATTTCAAAACTTAGCTATGGTTATGAGACAAAGACAGTCTACTCTTATGGCTAAGCCAACTGATTTTTCACGGTTAGATAAAGCCTTATGAGAATCCTAGGGTTTTCCTAGATTGTCACTAATTCAAACAAGTTTCATCATGATTACCATTTCTTGGAAGTTCTTGAAAAGGCTGCTTTTAACTCACAAAGTTTATATGAAATTTTAAGGGGAACCAGAGATTCTGGGTTCGGTCCCTAGCAGAGTCGCCAGAATTGTTAGCACCCTGTAATCAGCAAGATTGGAAAAAGTATGACTACAGGGAGAACATCGTTTCAACCACTTTGGGATTCTAGGATCTAGCCCTCCTAAATTCGGAGAGGGATCTCTCTGATAAGTGCAAACATGGATTTGTCTTTGAAGTTTTGGGTAATGATATTAGGCTAGTTATGAAGGCCAAGGGTTTTGTTTGTTTTTGGATGGTTGAGAATGATTACTGTTTGAGGTGGAAAGTTCTAAATGCAAAGAGTTTCAAAGGTGATAAGTTGCAAGCAAATAGAATAAGCTTTGGCCAAGAAGATAGATAATTGCATGTTTTAGTCCATTGGGCTATGGAGTCATAATAGGATTTAATTGAAGCAGCAAGAGGTAAGAGTGGTCCATGGGGCAAGCCATCTATGTCTAAGGATCTCTTTAAATTTTGATTTATGAAATGAAATGATACAATAAGAAGGGGAATTAAACAGATGGAGCACAAAGAGTAGCCTAAGATCTGCTAAATACTTTTAAACTAGCCAGCTTTTGACATACGCTTAAGGAAGACATGAAAGTAAACTAGGATCTAGTAAGTACTTTTAAACTAGCCAAACTTTGATACACTTTCAATAGAAAACATTTAAAAATAGGGGAAACACAAATGATAATAAAGGAGGGTCTAAGATATGGTAAGTACTTCTAAACTAGCCAGCTTTCAACACATTCCAAGGGAAACTTTCAGTCAGTCTTTTGGGATAAAACTAGGACCAGGGCTAACCATATCTTCCTTAGTTCATCACTACCTAACATTAAATGAAAATAAAAATTAAGAACAATATTCGGCTAAGATAATAGGACGAGGGAATGCCAGCATTCCTAACTGCTCAACTAAATTAAATTATTCCTAAGTAACACAGATTGGAAGAAAACATTCAGATATAGATTTTAGTCTGAGAAGGGTACTGATATACAGTAGGTCCTAACTCTATGCATGATTTTCTTTATAAGAGAAGATGAACACAGTGAAAACAGAAATAAAGTAACAAGTTCCAATGAAAAAAACATCACCGTTAACATAGACTAGGATCCCATAAATCAGCCTGTATTGATGCTCCAAACCAGTTACAACTTTAAGTCCAATGCTTTAGTTTAGCAATCATCTACTCATCTCAGCCTAACTTATCTATCACAAGCAGAGCTCCAAGGGCCAGTGAACACTATTTACAGGTAGAAGTCTCAAACTCAATTACATTTCAATGTTCAGTAGCCAAATCAACCAACCCCTCTCTCATCTTCTGCAGTAGTATTTATAGAAGAATGAGGAGGTGAGATCTGATAAAAGATCCCCAACTATAATTAATACATTCTTCATGGCTTCTTGGCCTTTCTTGGGCTCGATGAAGAAGCTTACATAGGTGTCCTCTGTATTAAATCATTCACATTAAGATTTAAGCTCGGTGGGAGCTCTTTTTGACTTTTGAGGCTCTATGTTGTGTAATAGTCACTCTATTGATATTTTTTACATTAATTTCCTTGGCATAATTTACTCTCTGGCTACACTTGAGACAAATATCTAATCCTGATCAATAACTTCGGCCTCTGATATGAATGCTTTAAGGTACAGGTGGCAACGTGGTAGCTAGGAGGAATCGATTTGCCTCAAATGTGGCGGTGGAGGCTTTCTGTCTAATGAACCTTTATGATTTTTCTTTTAACTGTGTTTTAGTTGGGGATTAAGCTTTTGATAAACCATCTTAGACGTAATCACCATAGATCTGTCTTCAATCTTCTGTTCTGGTATATTTTTGTCTTTCGACACTGATACTCTTTGATTTGTGCCTAATTCACTATATTTGTTGGTGTGCAGGGCTGCGCAGGGGTTGGGTGGCATCAATGCCTCATGAAACATTGATGAAACGTGGAGTTGAAACCTAAAAATGATTTCTTTGATGAATCAAAGGCAAGATAATCGTCACCCTCAGCCTTCAAATTTTCTTCAGCATGGCAGAAAAACCATTGGAACCCTGCAAAATACAAAAAAACATTATGAAATCCTGCATATATAGGTTTACTGCTTTGGAATCGAGATTTATTAGAAGAAGTAAAAAGGAAGGTGGTAGAATAATTTAAATCGAAGTTGTCGATCGTGCAAAGATCGACGGTCGGGAGTGGAGGTGAATAAATAATGCGAAGGGGTCACATTATTCGGAAAAATAAAATAAAAAGCAGAGAGAAAGCTTTAAAACCTTTTTTTCACCACAAAATGGTGGAAAAATGAGTGGGGAGTTCGGGACGAACGTGCGCTGTTAGATGAGATCGGCCCGTGTGATCAACGGTGGAGATCGGGTACCACAAAACCTTAGAAACATGCCCCAGACTTGAAAAATTTCAATAAAAACATGCTGAATAAAGTTTCCTGGGTTTGCATTTGGGCCTGTTGACATGGATGTAGGGACTAGGGTGAATATTTTTGGGCCATCGATCTGTAGATCAGATCGATGGCAGAGATGCTTTTAATAACCGTGTCGTACCACCTCTATTTTACGACCCTTTTCAGAGCGTGATTACTATTTGATGAGTTGGCCTCAGATCAAACGGCGCACGCCAATATCGTACTGGGCCAATATCCAACCTTTAATGCGCGATGAGGGCGGTATTTGAAAATGGCTCAAGGCCATGTGTCAGCCGGCAGCACTAATCGTTGCCAAACAGAAAAAAACTGCCTCCCTCTTGAAAGCGGTGCAATGAATCCCGCCCGGTTTTGAATAGTTAATGATTCAAAACATTTAAAACCCAAAAATTTAATATAACAAAGGTTTAAGCTTTGGGGGTAGAAATATATTTAGAATACGGCTCGGCGCCTGTCTACGGGGCCGTGGGTTATATGGAAAGTAATATGACTAGGGGTTACAATGTGTGGGGCTAATCGGCATTGGAACTTTTAACATGGCAAAAGATTTGTGCACTCAGCTCTTTGCGATGCGATAGGTGCTCAAATGGCTTAGCGCCTGGTTCCAGCACTAGGGCACATGTAGTGGAAATGGCTAAAGACTTAGCCCTAGGGGGTTTAAGTCTATAATATAAAAAATGTGTTTTTTATGCAATTTTTGATGTTTTTAAGGGATGTTGGGGGTTTCGATAAGGCAAAGAAAGAGTCTTAAACCTTATCAAAGGGGTTTTGATGGAGGAAAAAAGGGTGAATATGAAAATGAAATATCTCATGGGGGATGAAGCGGTTAAAATGGGGTTAGTTTTGGAAGAGGATGGAGGGGGAAAGATGGTGTTTTCAGCAGTAATCTTTCTTGGGAATCAGCAGGATTTTTGAGTGTAAAATGGGCACAGCAGTGAAGATTTTTGGACAAAGGCATGAGGCCTTCAAGAGTCTTCAAGAGCCAAAACTTTTTTCAATAAAAATTTTTCCTTGATGGCTCCAAAAATGATTTAGCCACCTTTTGGTATAACAAATTTCATAGGTGGCTAACAAGATCAGCGGGGAAATCTCCATATGAATTGGTATATGGTAGAGCAGCAGTCTTTCCCATGCAATTGGCTTTACCAGTAGTGAGGTTCATGCAAGAAAGCCAAGAAGAGATGAATGATATTACCAGTAGGATGAACCAAATGGTAGAACTAGAGGAAACCTGAAATCAGATGAATCAGAGGTTGACCGAATATCAGGAGAAAATGAAGGACCTGTTTGACCAACATGCTAAAGACAAAAAGATGTAGCTGAGGGATTTAGTACTTAGATGGGATATTCGAAGAGAAGAGAAGGGGAAGCATTGTAAATTTGATCTGTTATGGTTCGGTCCCTTAAAAATTGTTGAACAAGGAGGAAATAACACCTTCAAGCTGGAGAATTTGTAGGGTGACTTACTTGATGCCGCTATAAACGGTCAATTCCTAAAACCCTTCTTCTAGTTTTGATACAGGTAGAGAGGGCCTGATGTATTATACTGTACATTAGTTAGTTGCCTTTATTTTTACTTTTGAATGATGTTTGTTATGAATAATTGTGAAGAAGAATAAAATGTGCTAAGGAGTCGTGTCTACAAAAAAAACGTTAAAAGGTGATCTGCGAAGTTCTCAACACATTCGAGGATGAACGTTTCGTCCCCAGGTGGAGCCAATGTTGATTACATCCTTCACCTTTAATATTTTGAGAAAAATCATAAGGGGCAGATTACCCTACAACATTTAAATGGCTAAGAGTTTTAAGGTTTTGAAAGAGATATAAAATTAAGATGGTTTATATTGGAAAAGAGGGTAAGCACACTTTATAATGAAGAAGGAGTACGTTAAAAGCCTTAATCTACATAACGAAAGTCTAGAAAGCGTGAAGGAAATAGATATAAGGTGGGGCCCACTTATACTCGACACACATATAGACGAAGGATTGCAGGCACAATTCTGAGGGGGTCACGATTGATAGGAGCAAGGCGGAGCTTTACCCCCCCCCCCTCCCCCCCGAAATCCTGATGATGTGTCAAGGAGCATGACACGAGGCGAGCGTTCTCTGGATAAAAGGTCATGGGTTTGAAAGCTGTTACGAAGATCGCCTTTCATCCTTGAAGGGCTGGGTCCCAAGGTACAGCGGTTACCACGATCCAACAGTAAGGTAAGTTCTAGGACAACCGGTACCAAGACCAGTACCTGCATTTAAACTGACATGCAGTATTCACCTAACAAGTGTCTAACACCCAATCCCTTTATGCCGTGTGTCTCACAGTTAGCATCCTTATGATGTTAGCCCTACTCATTTTACCCCGCCATCTTTTCCGAACTTGCCTCGGGCCTATATAACCGTGTTACGTGTTTTACTGTGGTAAAATACTCTCGGTTTTCAACTAATGTATAAGAAAAAGTTAGCGCCTAGTACCAGGTCTGCCCAGTCATTGTCAGTACCCCTGTGTCGCTTTCCTGAGCAATTTCCTACTTCACAGGTATTCCATCCCTCTCATTCCATCTGGTTTCCTTTTGTTTTTAAATTTTTATGATGGTCATGGGTAAAGTCACGGCCAAGAAATTGGAGTTGGAAACTCCCCAAGCCCATGAGTCCAAAGCTATCCTAGGGTCTGAACCTTTCATAGATTTACAAGCTGACATCCAAGATCTACAATACCCATTTCTCATTAGCAGCGTCAAGCCTGAACTGTTCAGGAAACATGTGGAAAATAGAGATAGGTTTCGAGTCATTTTGTTTGGTCTGTATCATCAAATAACTCCCCCAATATACCCAATGGTAGAATTCATCTGTTGGCTCCGAGATGCATACAATGAATTTTGGGGCATGTTACTCTCCTCTCAGGGGAAAAAAATATTTAGTGTCTCCCCCGAAATCATCAGAAAAGCCCTTTGTTTTCCTACCAGTTTGAACTATGCTAGTTTCAATGAAACAACACTATCCCATCATTTTTCGAAACTATCATGGAGGCAACAGAGTGATTTCATCGCTGCCATTACCGACTCCAATTTTACAACTCTCCCCACCATGGATTCAGTGCCCCTAAGCTTATTCAAGGAAGACCTTTAGCCTACCCTCGCTCTAATTGCAGGTCTCCTAGGTGTGGAAGGTTTTGGGAAAGTTTCAAAAGAATGCATAGCCTTTCTGTGGTTAATGTCTCAAACCGATGTCATTTTAGATATTCCCAAATTTCTGGCCTCCATTATTCAAAATCAATTCTAGGAGCTCACATACATAGGTCGTTTTCATCTCTGTTCGATGGTATTTTATCTTTTCCTTTTCTAGCACGCTAATAAATTTGAGGGTTAGGGATTAGATAAGGTCTATAGGACAAACTCTCAGCCAATACAAGTTTTTGACTGGAGTCCAGCAACTCATCAACTGGAAAATGGGGTGGGCTACTCAATTTTCCTAAATGATTTCATGTCCATAGCTTACACCATCATCCATGATTCCCCTCTGCCTAGTATTTTTACTGAACTGAGGAAATGGCTGCAGTAAAGTGAAGCTCAAAGCACTGGAGATTGGTATCATTTGTATAATTGCACTGAAATCAAGGTTTATGGAGTCGAAGTCTCTCCCTACCAATTGCCATTTTTTCCTACTCAGTGGATTTACACTTACGAATACCTCCAACAGACCTTAAAGTCTGACCAACTTCACTTCCTCCCTGCAAGAAATGGGTTTATTCTCAAGCTTCCCACAACCATTGGCCCTTTCATTATTAATTCAAGGCACGCCCTTCCGGTGGTGGAAAATATGCTTCAAGGCATGGATTTAAGGAAAGGGAAATCTTGGCCCTATGATTCGAAAGGCATCATTTCTAACAGAAGGAAGAAGAATAAATCAACCCCTTACAACCATGAAACAAGGCCCTTCATTGAATGGCGAGCTAATATTGAAACCTAGCCTTTTCTTTTGCAGATGGAGACTTATTCATCTATGACGGGGGAAAAGGAGGATATTGCTTCAACCAGAGAAGTAGATAAGAAACAGGTGGAAGAAGTTGGTGCATCGGGAGAAGGTCCTCCCCCATTCAAAAGACAGTGAACCGGGACCAGTGGAGAAAAGGTCATGGGAGATGAACAACTGCTCCAAAATGAAATCCTTTATGGGAAATCAGACAAGAGCAAGGCAGACATCATGGTGATATGGGATAGCATAGCCTCTTGAGACTTCTCAGAAGTCTCACCAGCTATTTCAGCCAGCAGGTCCTAAGGAGCAAGTGAGAGCAGGGTAAGGAACAAGGTAATCAGAGAAAAACACTGGTCCGAGCTAGAGGGATATGTCGACAAGTACCATACCAAGTTTTCATATACCATAGACTTAGATAAAGAGCAACTAGTAATGGCCATGACTGAAGCTATTCTGAACCCAGAGGCTGGTACCACCAGCTATAGAGCCTTGGAGATAGCCATCGACATGCCACAAGTTTCGCCAATTGATAAATGTAATTTGTTCCAATGTTTTGGCGATATGCTTAAGGATGAAGTAATTTGGCTTTCCCTTACTCTAAGAAAATTGCAAAGTAAACATAATCAAGTGCTCGAAAATTTTAGAAGAGAAAAGATTAACTCCCACATGCTCAGAAACTACCTACACAATCTCCGGGAGGTAATAAAATGGAAGGAACAAGGCAAAACAGACCCCCAAAGCCACCTTATAGCTGAATGGAAAAATCAGGTTGTAGCTTTGAAACACTAGGTAAATATACCCGGCTCTCATAATGTGCAAACTGTCGAATTAGTTTAGGCAGAGAAAGACAAAGCAAGCTTGGTTGATTGTCTTGCGAAGGAAAGGTAGGAGAAGACTAAGATTTCAGAGGAAATGGCTGCTCTACAGGGGAGAATGAACGATTTACAGATAGCCTGGCACACTCATGTGTGAACTCCACCAACTCTAGAAGGGACTAGCTCCCTCTCCGAGCAGCTGACTACTGCACTAGCCACTCTTGAAGTAGTGGAAAAATAGGTCTCCACATCATGCCAAAGAATCAATGAGCTCGAAGTCCTCCTAACAGAAAATTACCAAAAAGTCACCACCATGCAGAAAGAGATAGAGGAGAGGAAACATGAGAAAGCGCAATTAGAAAAACTATCCGAGAGCTCACCAATTGAATGAAGGGAAATGTCACCCTCCTAGACGTTAGGTGTCTAATTTGGATAGAGATTATCACAGAGGTGAAGAAGCACTGGGATTTCGTGAATATCATCAAAGAAATGAGGAATGTTGTGCATATTTTCAGAAGGACGCTGCACAAAGAAAGCACTGATGCTTCCAACAAAGTACAAAGTGCGAAAAAGTACATTTCCTTTCTAAAAGAGCTAATTTCGAAAGAGGTGGTTAGGTGGGGCATTAGGAGCAGGTTCAAGGAAGCTACAGAATGTCAGAAGGTAATAGACAAGGAGTCTACATGGAGTATGGCCCTAAACATCTTGGGAAAGGTGGCAACTAATTTGGAATGGTTCAAAGCAGATTGGGCTGAGATAAAAATTGCAGGACTCCCATCATGCTCGGAGCCTCCTAACGCAGTCCTATCGCCACTATCCGTATATGAGGGCTGACTAAAAGAAGAAATGAATCGGACTGATACGCTTGTTGAAAAATCTGCACGACTAAGAGCAGAAACTATAGTCGCAGTTCTCGGCAAGGAATTTTCACTTCTGCACGAGGTGAAACATAGAATCCCTATTCACGCAAGTTATGATGAGCTCACCAAGGTCTACATCAAAGCTGCTATTCTCACCGCCATGCCTATACCAGTAGTTGATGCCTGGCAGAGGTGTATAAGTTATGCTAGCCTGTTAGCCAGCCCCTCTACAACTGTCTCACCACCTACTTCATCCTCTGCCTCAACCCTTTCTTAGCATTGAAGATTGTTAATTCATGATTCGGCCCTCGTGGCCTTTATTTTTTACTTTTAATTTTACTTTAAAATTACGAGTGAAATTTAGATTCCACTCTTGCATTTACTTTTTGTTAGAACAGTTTTCATATTTTATTTTGAAACAGCCTTGAGCCAATTGTAAATGATGAGAAATGTTCTACCTCATCATGAATTTTTTTTTTTTGATTATGACTCTAAAATACTCACTAGTAAGCGGAGAAGATATTTTCCCAAAATATCTTCCCGCGTATGATCATAGAGAGTTCTATAAAAGCAGAAAACAGAGACCGAAAAATGGTTCCAGATTTCTCAAAAGAATTGACTATGGAAGATCTTTGTATGCATTTTTGTTGCAATTTTGATATTAGAGTTGAAGATCCCATTGGGACTCAGTCCTAGGCTAATTAAGATGTCCTAGGCACTGGTCTTTTACAACTCAAGGCTGTCTCTAGGAATGACAATAGGTTCAAAGGAGAGGTAAGAAATTTTCTAAAATTTACATTGCTATCTCCCACTCATCTATTTGCGCTGAAAAAGGAGAGTTCAGAAATATATGGGGCAGCCAATGATATTCTCACACATACAGAAGATTTCTGAACATGACAAGAGGATAACAATACTCTTGCATGCATGGGCCAAATTAAGGAAATTCTGGAAAACAAAAAATTTCCAAAGGGAGGCTGATTTCCATCTACTTCAATCTTGTCTTGATCAAGATCAGCTGCAAGAGAGGCAGCAAAATAAGGTTGTTATTACTCCAACATGTGACTTTGGCATCAAGCATGTCAAAGAGGAGAGCCATGTTATGACAGGGGCTGCATTTCATATTTATACAGTGTTGTCATTGTTGGGGAGCCTAGATCCTTATTGGGAGCCCTAACTCTTGATGGAATATTCCAAGGACCTCTTCACATGTAAGGTTCTTGATGGGAAAGTGATGGATGGGAAGTATAAATTAGTTGATGGAGTCATTTATTCTCATGATCAGATCTATTTGGCTAGAGACTCCAAGCTCAAGGAGGCACTACTTAATGCAAGCTATGAGATCTTGCTTTCAAAACCCACTGGTTTCATTAAAACATATCATACTATCTTTGATGGATTCCTGTGGTAAAACTGCAAAGAGGAGATGCACTCTCATATGAGGAAGGGCATGGATCCTTTGCTGGTTAAGGAGGAACATAGCTCTTGGGAAGAGTTATCATTACCACCTCCTTATTCATTGGGTGTGAGAGGGAGCTCATATATGAGCCACCTTGTTGATTTGAATCAAGTGTATGATAAAATTTTTAATTTTGAACATCATGATATGTTTATTATATACTTACATTTTCTTAACACTCATGTGCAGGGCTTTGCTCCAAGAGGGGGCACTTTTTCTTATGAGCTTCATGGGCTACTTGGAGCCATAGGAAATGGAGGTGTTGATCATCCCCTAAGAAATTTTTGGGAGATGTTGTATTGTTCATGGTGTGCTTCATTAGCACCAACTATCATATACATTTTCCAAGCATGGAAGAAGAATGGGGCAGCAAAAAAGTGTTGAGAAAAACACCTTTCATATGATATCCTATGGCAGTTAGGAGAAAAACTGCGCTGGTTGCACATGAGGTACCATTGTCCTTCTCCTTTACTACATATGGCAGCTAGGATGATTTCAATTATGATACCATATGCTAAAGATGTTCTTGTCTTTGTCAGGAACATGATTGGAGGAGAGACACATTGGTTGGATGTATCCTTTAGGGAAAAGGATTCCCCCACTTTTTGCATCACATGTTCTAATGGGAGCATGAGAGGATATATGGCCACTATAGTAAAACATTTGTTCCTTTATAAGGTGGGCCATGAGATTGATTGAATTCCATATGGTGATGATTTTCTATCCATCACATATGAGGTGATTTGGGCCAGAATGATCCATAGCATTGGGAGAGAGATCTTTGGAGATCTAGTCCACATATTGCCTCTTGAGGGCAACCTTATTGCAGCCCAGGATCAACAAACACTCTACAGTTATCCTAAGTGGAGAGGAGGACAGTGTGGGGTAGGCTATTCAGTCTACCATGGTTAGATTTTCAGCCCACCTATACTGCAGGAGCCATTGGTGGAGGAAGATTTCCAGGAGTTGCCTCCGTGGATGTTTTACTTATAAATGATGATAGCTATTTGGGATGCTCACCAAAAGCTAGTTTGCACACTTGGGAGGGGCAACATGGAGATATATTGATGAGACAACATCTTGATTCTTGGAGGATATTATCATATGAGGATGCTACATGGGAAGAAGAGGAGGCTCTTCAGTTCTATCCTTAAATTTGCTTGAGGACAAGAAACATTTAGGAGGGGAGGACTGTAATATTCCTAAATTAGCATGTAGCTAATAGGAATATTAATTTTTCTTTCAAAATCTAGTTAGATGAATAAATGGAAAAGGAGGCTCATAAGTTGCTTAAGAAGGAATAAAATCCCTCATAGTGTGAAAAGGGATCATGTAATAACCAGATAAAGCATCCACATGTGTGAACAAGGTCTAAAATATGTAGAAAAATTCAATTTTGATGAAGTAAACATCATTATTATATGAAGAGTGGATCCTAAATGAAGACAGCTCAATGTGAATGAAGATCAAACTAGCTAGTCAAAATGAAGACACCTTGAGTGTGAAAAGAGACAATGCATGAAGATCCAAACAAGGTTGATCCGGTCAATATTGATCCAGTCAATATTGAATAAATCAAATAGCACTGTAAAAACATGAGCAAGACTAATGGAGATAGTGTAATTTTGGTGGAGGAGCCTTTGCATGGAAGCAACCTCATAATTGGGTGGGGCCCTTGGTGAGGAAGCTCATCAACTATATATTGAAGTGAATACCAACCATATGGGACATGTTTTAGAATATATTTTATATGTGGTCTGTTTAGACTTCTTTCATTCTTTAGTTGTTTAGCTAAGTTTGCTACACTGTTCAGTGCAAGGGTTTTCTCATGCGGGGATTCCCTACTTTTTCTTGGAGATCTTGTTTAAGAAATCTAAGGAGAGTCTTCTGAGCTGAATTTTCCACTATCAGGCACTTGTCCAAGTATTCACCTACATCTACAGTGCATTCCCTTGGATAAACTGCATTATTTTCAGGGTGTTGCAGTGGGAGGGGTTAAAACCCCATTTTTATGAGCTAGTTTCCCAGGAGGAGGATTAGCCTTTTCTCGAAAAAGCTAGTAAGAGGTACTAAAGCAATTTATTTTTATGTTTAGCCATTTTTATGTAGAGCTTCAGATATACAACATGATTCAGTCATAGATCTGTAGCAGATATTTCATGTACATCGTTTCTGTCAAGAAACCCTTGTCGGGTCATCTTGAATCTATGTAAAAGAGACTAGATCTCTGTTTTTGAGCATTATTGATTAATACATGAGAATGTATGTTTTGTTTCTATAATTTTGAGCATAACCCTCATTAGACTGTGCAGTCACTTTATGTAGTAATTTCTGTGTCGCAGTACTCTTGGGAATTCAGTGTTTTTGAGTTGTTTTGTGCATCGGAGGCTTGTTTAACTAGGCAAAAGTCATTTGTTTCTGATTTCCTCTTGGATTTGGTTGTAATAATGTCAGATATAATGGAACCATGGGCTCATTTTTCTGTAGATGATTATATTTCTGAAAAATGCATTTTCTATGCAAGTATTGTTGATTTTCCCGTTTGGGGATATTACATCCATTATGTCTGTAAGCATATTTATGTTATTTGATATTAATGAAATGAAATATTATCTCCATTGCATCTCTATGTTTATTATTATTTCAATGTATTATTAGGTTCCTGCATAAATCTAGATCATACCTTCTCTAACAAGATTAGAAACTCGATCACCTTCAGATGATACTATAGTCTCCTCCAATTCCATCTCTTCAAAGTTTGCAACTCACATATTCCCCTTTGTACTTAGTTATGTATGTTGCCAAAATTTTACATACATATTGTTTTCACAAACATCATTGCATTGTGTGTCCTCAATGAAAACGGGACAAAAACAACAATCTTTTATTTTATCAAAATCAAACACATTTCGATACTCCTTTGTTTTAATTGAATGAAAATTTTGAGTTCCTTTTATTGTTTCAACGTCATTTGCAATTGATATATCTACATCTTGGACTTCAATATGCCAAAAAATATTATATGGAAAATTCTGTAGAAATTAGTATACATTAAGCATGCATACATCCAGATTCTCCTGATCTCACAATATTTAACTTCTTGTAAAATACAGAATCATTCCACTATTAATCTTTTGCGGAAATTAATTGCAAACACATGTGAAGCATAAATAAAAAAAATTACACATAACATAGTTTGTTTAATGGGAAATCCTGAAGCTGAAAAAGCCAACTATCATATATCATGTATCATGGAGATCATGTAATAATCTCATACAAAGCTTAGTACATCAAGCTCTCAGTACAATCAATCATCACACACTAATCAGAAGAAATATGAAAATCCATGCATTGATTTCTTGCCACCTGTTAGCCTGCCTCAACTACACAATCCTTGCTGAAGAATAGCTTTGAATGAATTTGAATTACCCTTGCCTTGACTGCGCAATCCTCATTGGAAACTCCAATATGTGTGTGATGCAATCAATGCATCACTATAGTCACAACAGATAGTATATCTTGCCCTTTCACCTATCTCTCCACTGGGTCTCCACTAGAACTGACATGCAAGTAGTTAACTACTGTATTTGTTCAGTTGCAAGTGAGTCTCTAGTTGTTAATTAATTAACTAAACTCTCACTAGTGTATCAATCAGTTAGAAGTAGATACAACTAGCACAACTAAGTTTAACTCACTTAACTGAGTTAAACTGAATAACAACCACCATAACTACTCTTCTAACTCTATCATAACACTGCCACTTCAGTTACAATAAAGTCCTCCATGCATGAGTCATAGTTAACCCTAGGAATTGCATAATTCCTTCAGCCCACTGATGTGCCACATCTGTTCACTAAAATAAAGTGCTCCAAGAGAATAAGTTGATATTTATTGTTGCATTATTATTATGAGCTAATAATAATCGACACTTCTATTTTTAGATTAAAGATCTATAAATAGACTTCGCCAAATATTCTAAAAATAGAATTTCATCTATTTTTCCAACTTGACCAACCATCTACAAATAGCATCTTGCAACTTCTGAAATACAATCATCATGTCTAAAAATAGACTTGCACCAAAAATAACCTACGGGTCCACTTAGTGAAGGTGACTCTTTTCACTAAGCTCATCATCTTGTTGAATCTCAACACTCCCTATCAACAAGATAGGGATTATCCTTGACGCCGATCCTTCCTCTATGGTATTCAAATTTTCTCTTGGTGAGTGCCTTCATCAGAATATCTGCATCCTGATCTTCCATAGGAATGTACTGAAGCAACATGATCTTCCGTTGGACACAATCTCTGATATGATGATACCAGATATCAATATGTTTAGATCTATCATGAAACACAGGATTAACTGAGATTTTAATGCAACTATTATTATCACAATGTATCACTGTAGGATCTAAATGTGAACCGAACAAACTGACCAGGATCTTCCTCATCTAGATAGCCTCACATGCAGCTTGAATTGCTGCCATGTATTTTTCTTCCACTAAACTGAGTGCCACAAATTTGTGTTTCCTGCTGTACCAAGAAACTATTGTAGATTCGATATTGAAAATCCCTCCTGATGTGCTCTTTCTTTCTGTTGGGCTGCCTGCCCAATCTGCATCCATGAAGCCATGCAACTTCACCTCATCCGTCTATCTATACCATAAACCATACTCAAATGTGCCCCTGAGATATCTCAGCACATGCTTGCCTGCCTTCCAAAAGAGCTTGGTAGGCTTGACCATCATTTTTGAAAGTTGGTTCACCGCATAGCATATGTCCAGTCTTGTATTAACTAAATACATGAGCAAAACCACCAACTGTCGATAAACAGTGGCATCAACTACCTCTATCAATATAACATCCTCTTTCCTCTAATTTCCTGGAAGAGGAGTGTTGATAGGCTTGCAGCCTTGCATGTGAAACTTCTCTAGCATCTCTCGGGCATACTTTCCTTGAGACACAAATAGTTCACCTTCACACTGCCATATTTCCAATCCAAGGAAATAATGAAGCAAGCCCAAATCCTTCATCTAAAACTTCTTTGCAAGATCTGCCTTGCATGAGTGTATCAACTGCTCATCACCCATTAGTATTAAATCATCAAAATAAAGAACAATGATTAAAAGCATACCATCCACCACAATTTGGTACAGGTTTGCATCCGCCTCACTCTTGGTGAAGCCAAGTCCAGTGAAATAGCTATCGATCCATGTGTACAAAGCACGGGGTGCTTGTTTTAGCCCATACAATGCTCTTTTGAGCCTACACACATGCGACTCGCTTCTATAGATCTCAAATCCTTCTGGATGCTCTATGTACACCTCTTCCTCAATGATCCCATTAAGGAATGTGGTCTTCACATCCATCTGATGAATGTGCCAACCCATCTGCGCTAAGAGAGCAAGGATGGTCCTTATGGAAGAATACCATGTGACAGGTGCAAAGGTTTCTTCATAATCAATCCCCTCGATCTGTGAGAAGGCTCAAGCAATAGATCTTACCTTATACTTCTCAACACTCCCATCAACATCTTGCTTTACCTTGTAGATCCATCTTGATCCTACAACTGATTTACCAACCGGCCTTGGAAAAATACCCCAAACATTGTTTCTGACAATGGAGTCATACTCCTCCACCATGGCATCTACCCATGTGGGCTCCTACACTGCTTCTTAAAAAGAATATGGCTCTTTCATGACACACTTGCTCATAATAGCCATGTACCCAGTAAATCGGTCAGGTGACTGTCTCTGTCTGCGCTGTGATGTAGGAAGTCCTACATTCTATGCAGCATCAAGTTTCAGTTGCTCAACTTCTATGGTACGCCTTCTACCTTGTCTGATGTTTGGTTTTGCATGAGTACACTCCTCTACTCCATGATCCTCCTCATGTGGCTGATCCACATCTTGAGGCTCATCTTTGGGAACAAGAAGTTCCTCCTTTGCATGCAAGTGTAGCTCCCTCTCAAGTGACAACTTCATGGATTTCACCTCATTGAATTTTATATCCCATCGCACCACAGTCATCTGACTATTTGGAAAATACACACGATAATTATGGGGTTTTTCTGTGTACCCCACAAATATCCCAACTTCTGCAGTCAGCTCTAGCTTCTTCCTAGTGTCCTTTGTCACATCAATGTAAACAAATGAGCCAAAAATCTTCAAATGAGAAATATTATGCTTATTACCAGTAAAAGCTTCTTCAGGTGTACTCATGCCAAGCACTCTATAAGGACAACGGTTTTGCACATAAACCGTAGTGTTTCATGTTTCCGCCCACAAGTGCATCGGTAGGCCGTGGTCATGCAGCATCACTCGTGCAGCACCCACGATCGTTCTGTTCTTCCTCTCAGTGACCCCATTCTGCTATGGATTATGAGGCACTATGAGTTCTCTTCAAATTCCTTCTTTGCTACAGAAGTCTTTGAATTCGCCCGAGACATATTCACCACCATTATCGCTCCATAGAGCTTTCACCAGCTTCCCTAACTCCTTCTCCACCAATGCTTTAAACTCACATAACTTTGAAAATGTTTTTCTCTTCTTCAGCATGAAGAAGATCCAGTGTTTATGAGAATAGTCATCAACAAGTATAACATAATAAATATGTTTTGCTGTTGAAGCAACCAAGAAAGGTCCACACACGTCTGTGTGAATTCTCTCCAGGATCACCGAGGCACGATTCTCCTTCTCATGAAAGGTGGTCTTCACAAACTTACCCATAGCACATCCCTTCCACTGATCTAACTACAGAAGAGTACCCTTGGGAATTATGGTAGAAATCTGCTGCAAAATCTTCAAAGTGCCATGGTGAAGATGGCCCAATCTCTTGTGCCATAATTCACCCTCATCCTGGCTCACCACTTCTTCTGCTTTTCCCACCATTGCAGCACAGCCACCTACCTCCAACTTGTAGAGATTCTTAACTCGAACCCCTACCTTCTTGGTTTGACCCGTTGTTTTATGTCGCAGGAAGGCTTTTCCTTCACTGAAAACAACGTCATAACCTTTGTCTTCCAACATTGCGACCATGACCAAGTTTTTCTTCAGACCCAGAACATGCATAAAATCTTTTAAGACAAATGGATTACCTGACTCCCTCTCAAAGGTAATGGCCCCAATTCCGGTCGCATTGTATCGACCATCGTCGCCCATTTTTATATGCATTTGAAGGTCCTTCTCCTCCAAGTCACTAAATAACTCCTTGTCTCCCGTCATATGGAAAGACGCACCACTATCAAGATACCACATCGATCCCATGCAACATGAAACCAAGAAAGTGATCAAAGAGAAGTTGAGTTCAAACTGAGAGGCTAAGGCCTCTCTAGTTGCAGCTCCAATGACCTTCTTGTTCTTCTTCTTCTGTTGACAGTTAGTGGTGAAATGTCCATGTTCGTGACAATCAAAACACTTCACTTTGGACAAATCCTGCTTCTTGCCTTTTGCTTCAGATTTTGAAGGAAATTTCTTTCCCTTCCCTTTCATTTATTTGGCATCCAAAGAACAATTCTCTTCATCTTCATTCTTCAATGAAGAGCCATCCCTGGTACCCCACCTTATCTCCTCCTGCACAAGATCCGACCAAAGTTGCTCCCATCCTGGCAGTTTCTCTCGTCCATTGATAGAGTCTTCGTAGTTATGCCAACTCTTCGGAAGCCCAAGGGGAGCCAATCTCACCAATTATTCATCATCAACAGTAACCCTCACATTTCCCATCTCATCCCTACACTGGACAAACTTTGTGAGATATTTTGGAATATTGTCGCCCTTCTCCATTTTTATTTTTCTAGAGCTTGTCTTTCAGCTCCAACTTCCTTTGGTTTCTGCTACTTTGGAACAAGTCTGTCAAAGCTTTTCACATTGAAAATGGAGTGGTTTTCCCATGAAGGTTGGACACAATGTGGTCCCTCACACCTTCCAACATAATTCTTCTTGTCTTTGCTACCTTTTTTTGCGATGCGTCAAGTACTGCAGCATCCCTAGAAGCATGCTTAGGAACATCGCTATTGATGAACTCCTTCATCCCATTATCATTCAACACCACCTCCATCCTGTCCTTCTAGGCTATGTAATTTGAGCTCCCATCAAGGGCATACACCAATCGCAACCCATTGAAAGACATTTCAAGGAAAATTCAACTGTCGCACCAAGAATTTTCTGCAGCAAATTTGAATTGTCCACTAGCACAAACTCAGAAATTCTTCACAATTACAATCTTCAATACTTTAACACAAATATGATACCATGTATAAATTAGTATACATTAAGCATTCATACATCTATATTCTCTTGATCTCACAATATTTAACCTCTTGTAAAATACAGAATCATTCCACTATTAATCTTTTGCATAAATTAATTGCAAACACATGTGAAGCATAAATAAAAACTATCGCGCATAACACAGTTTGTTTAATGGGAAAGCCTGAAGCTAAAAACCCCAACTATCATATATTATGTATCATGGAAATAATGTAACAATCTCATACAAATATTAGTACATCAAGCTCTCAGTAAAACCAATTGTCACACACTAATTAGAAGAAATCTACAAATCCCTGCACCAATTTCTTGCCACCTATTAGCCTGCCTCCACTATGCAATCCCTACTAAAGAATAGCTCTAAATGAATTTGAATTACCCTTGCCTTGACTACGCAATCCTCATTGGCAACTCCAATGTGTGTGTGATGCAATAAATGCATCATTATGGTCACAACAGATAGTCTATCTTACCCTTTCACCTATCTCTCCATTGGGTCTCCACTGGAACTGACATGCAAGTATTTAATTGTTGTATTTGTTCAGTTGCAAGTGAGTCTCTAGTTGTTAATTAATTAAATAATTAATTAACTAAACTCTCACTAGTGTATCAATCAGTTAGAACTAGATACAACTAGCACAACTGAGTTAAACTGAATAACAACCACCATAACTACTCTTCTAACTCTGTCATAACACCGCCACTTCAGTTACAACGAAGTCCTCCATGCATGACTCACAGTAAACCCTAGGAATTTCGTAATTTCTTCAACCCACTGATGTGTCACATCTTCTCACTGAAATAAAGTGCTTCAAGAGAATAAGTTGATATTTATTGTTGCATTATTATTAAGAGCTAATAATAATTGGCGCTTCTATTTTTAGATCGAAGATCTATAAATAGACTTCACCCAATATTCTAAAAATAGAATTTTATCTATTTTTCCAACTTGACCAACCATCCACAAATAGCATCTTGCAACTTCTGAAATATGATCATCATGTCTAAAAATAGACATAGTCTAAAAATAGACTTGCGCAAAAAATAGCCTGTGGGCCCACTTAGTGAAGGTGACTCTTTTCACTAAGCTCATCATCTTGTTTAATCTCCACAAATTCAAACAAGAATATAAATATGTTATTTAAATTATAATTTATATACGATCAAATATAATTAGTGTGATAAATAATCTATAAAATTAGAAAACTAATAAAAATTAGATCATATATTAAAGTTCTATATATATGAAAGTTAGTTTGTATATATGTACATGTACCTTCGTACTTCCCTTGATGGGTTAGTCTCACAGCTTAGTGAAATGATGCACCATTGAAAAAATTGTTCAGCTGACACAAGTCGAGTTGCAGAGTGGTCCATTTGATATCATCGAAGTGCTCATTTTATACACGCCCCTGCAACATCATGTTCTCCTTTTCCATGACCCGTCTCAAAGAAGTTCCAAGAATTTTTAACGTGGGTTTTTATATGAATATGACACCACCAAAAGAATGACCATGAAGTTTTGAATTGACCTATGCATCCATTTGACCAAATCCAATATTCATTGAATTTTATTCTACATCCTTTCAGTGAGTTATAAATCTTATCAAAACAATGTTGTACAAAATTTGTATCATGTGTACGATCATCACGAATATAAAAGTGATATTCTTTAATAACATGTCAATTTTCACTAGTGCTTTGTATATAATCAAAATTTTGTTCAGCGCGTCTATTTAGAATATGGACAAGCATAGAGAGTTGGTCAAAATGATAGTATTCACTCTTTATTTAATTTTGTGCAACAAATGTGTAATTCTCTGCAAAATAACTAGTGACAAAATGGTCACTGGTGTAAAAATTTGAATTGCAAGTCTTGCGATCGAGCTCCATGGGAATGCTTGGTGTATTTATAAATTTCTTCCTTGAACTTCTTCAAAAACTCTATCACAGAAATTTATTCTTCTTGTAAATAAATCATTTTAGTACTTGTAGTACTACTTGAACCAATATATGAATGAATATATTCATATCTCTTCCATTTCAATTTTATGTTGAACAATAATTGATCATTTATATCAATAGGATATTTGTTGTGAAATTAAGTCAAATTTCCACAATGATAACATTTTTTACCACCAACACATTTCTTTTAGTAAAATAATACATGAATTTCTCTTGCACATAGAATTTGGGATATGAAATCATGGATAGTGGAAGGTTGAGGTGAATATTTCCAAAAAAAATTACCAAAATTAAGGAATGTTTCATAATATAATTGAAATTCCACATGATAATGAAAACAATAAGTGTCGCGTACAGTGATAGGTTTAACACACCATTTCTTTTTTTGCACAAAAGTACTGATTGAGACATTAATTTCACAATTTTATTCTATGCACTTATTGAACAACCGTATCTAAGTGGTGTCCAAGATATGTTTTTCACGTTCTTTGTATTGATTTTGTGTTATACTTTGCAGTGTAGAAATTTAATACAAAATATTTATTGCCTCGATTCTCCTAATTTAACAATTATATGCCACTGTTAAATATAGAATGGCTTCTACAAAATCTTTGTGGAATTTAAAAACACAATCACCAATAGCAATATCATGAAGAAATATCAATCACACATAACACAGAAAATTTATCGAGAAAGAATAAAGCTAAAAACCCCACTATCATATATTATTTATATATAATGGATCATGAAACAATCACATACAAAGGTCCAATCCAGGAGCTCTCAGTACATCATACAATTGTCTCACACTATCATACAAAAAATGGAAAGTTCCTTAGCCAATTTACTATCTCCAGACAACCTGCCTCTAATGTGCAATGCAAGCTGATACCAATCCTTGAATGAATGGAATCCTATGTTCCTTGACTATGCAATCCTCATGGGCACATCTAATGTGTGTGTGGTCGCATGTGTGCAACCACTAATGTCACAACTGATAGTTAAATTTTCCCTTTCACCTACATCTCAACTGGGTCTCCACTAGATCTGACATGCATATAGGTAACAGTAGTAAATCTCTAGTTGCATGTGAGACCACTGATTGTGAATTAATTAATATTTAACTCACTTGATCTCTGGCTAGTGTATCTTTAGTTACAACTAGCAAAAATGAGTTCAACTCACTTAACTGAGTTAAACTACTTTACAACTTTCATAACTACAATACTAACTCTGTTACAACTAAGTCCACTTGCATGTCCCACCAACCAACCACTCAACTCAAAATTCCCATACCTAACTAATTTTCCACTTCAGTTAAATATTTCCAAGTGCTCATTGAGAATATATTATTGTTTATTGTCTAACTAATATTAAGGGATAGTAATAGCTGAAATACATCTATAAATAGACATTCAATAGATAAATAGAACTTGCACATACATCTATAAATAGACCTCATCTATAAATAGATTTTTCCCATGCATCTATAAATAGACATAAACCTAAAAATAGCCTGAGGCTCCATCCTAGTGTAGGTGCATAATTTTCGCTAGGATATTCTTGCTGAATCTCAACACTCCCTCTCAACAAGAAAGGGATTATCCTTCACCCCAATCATGTCTCTATGGTATTTGAATTTTCTCCTCGTGAGCACCTTCGTCAGAATATCTGCATCCTAATCTTTTGTAGGAATGTACTAAAGCAACATGATATTCCTCTGCACGTAATCTCTGACATGATGATACCATATATCTATATTCTTAGATCTATCATGAAACACATGATTAATCGAGAGTTTAATGCAACTCTGATTATCACAATGAATCATTGTCAGATCTAAATGAGGACCAAAAAAACCAACCAAGATATTTCTCATCCAGATAGCCTCACATGAAACTTGAATTGTAGCCATGTATTCTGCTTCCCCTAAACTAAGTGCCACAGATCTCTGCTTCCTGTTGTACCAAGAAACAACTGTAGATCCAATGCTAAAGATCCCCCCTGATGTGATCTTTCTGTCTAATGGGATGCCTACCCAATCTACATCTGTGAAGCCATGTAACTTCACCTCATTCGTCTATATGTACCATAAACCATACTCAGATGCGCCCCTCAGGTATCTCAGGACATGCTTGCCTGCCTTCCCAAAGAGCTTGGTAGGCTTAGCCATCGCTTGACTCAGTTGGTTGACCGCATAGCAAATGTCTAGTCTCGTGTTCACTAGATACATTAGTGAACCCACTAACTGTCGATAAGCAATAGCTTCCACTACCTCTCCAGAAGTAGCATCCTCTTTCCTCCAGTTTCCTGGAAGAGGAGTATCCATGGGTTTGTAGCCCTCCATGTGAAACTTACCCAGTATCTCCCTTGCATACTTGCCCCTAGACACCAGAAATTCACCATCTCACTGCCATATTTCTAATCCAAGGAAACAATGAAGGAGGCCCATATCCTTCATCTCGAACTACTTTACAAGGTCCTTCTTGCACGAGTGTATCAGCTGCTCATCAACGGTCAATATTAAATCATCAACATAAAGAAAAATGATTAAAAGCTTACCCTCCACCACAATTTGGTATAGGTTTTCATCCACCTCACTTTTGGTGAAGCCTAGTTCGGTGAAATAACTGTCTATCTAAGTGTACCAAGCATGGGGTGCTTGCTTCAGCCCATACAATGCTCTTTTGAGTCGGCACACATGCGACTCACTATTGAAGATCTCAAATCCTTCATGTTTCTATATGTACACCTCTTCCTTAATGATCCAATTGAGAAACACAGTCTCCACATCCATCTGATGAATGTGCCAGCCCAGCTACATTGAGAGAGCAAGGATGGTCCTTATGGAAGAATACCTTGATACATGTGTAAAGGTTTCTTCATAATCAATCCCCTCAATCTGTGAGTAGCCCCGAGCCACAAATCTGGCCTTGCATTTCTCAACACTCCCATCAACAGCTTGCTTTACCTTGTAGATCCATCTTGAACCTACCACTAATTTATCAACCGACCTTGGAACAATTTCCCAATCACTTTTTTTGACAATGGAGTCATACTCCTTCACCATTGCATTTACCCATGTCGGCTTCTACACTACTTCCTGAAAGGAAGATGGCTCAATCAAAATACATTTTCTCATGAGAGCCATGTATTGAGTAGATTAGTCAGGAGAATGTCTTTGTTTGTGTTGTGAAGTAGGGGCTCCTACATTCTGTGCAACATCAAGTCTCAGCTTATCAGCTTTTCTGGTACGTCTTCTACTAGTTCTGATGTTTGGCTCTGCGTGAGTGGAATCCTCCACTCCATGAACCTCCTCCTATGGCTGATCCACATCTAGAGACTCATCTTTGGGAACCAACAGTTCCTCCTCCGCATGCAAGTCTAGCTCCCTCTCAAGTGACAACCGTATTTATTTCCCCTCATCGAATTTAATATCCTGTTGTATAAAGGTCATATTACTATTAGGAAAATATACACGATAATTATGGGGTGTTTCTATGTACCCCACAAAAATCCCAACTTCAACAATCGACTCTAGCTTCCTCCCGGAATTCTTGGTCACATGCACATAAACAGATGAGCCAGAAATTTTAAAGTGTAAAACATCTGGTTTCTTATCATTGAAGGCTTCTTCAGGTGTACTCATGCCAAGTACTCTATGAGGAGAATGGTTTTGCACATAAACTGTAGTGTTGCATGCTTCTGCCCACAAATGAATTGGTAGGTCCTGATCATGCAACATCACTTGTGTTGCACCCACAATCATTCTATTCTTCCTCTTCGCGACCTCATTTTGTTATGGGTTATGAGGTGCTACGAGTTCTCTTTGAATTCTTTCTTTGATGCAGAAGTATTTGAATTTCTTAGAGATGTATTCTCCACCATTATCACTCCTTAGAGACTTGACTTGCTTCCTCGACTCTTTCTCCACTAATTCCTTAAAATCACAGAACTTTGAGAATGTTTGATCCTTCTCCTGCATGAAGAAGAATCCAACATTTATGAGAAAATTCATTAACAAAAATCACATAGTACTTATTTTTTGTTGTTGAAGCAACCAAGAATGGTCCACACACGTATGTGTGAACTCTCTCTAGGATCATCGAAGCACGGTTCTCCTTTTCATGAAAGGTGGACTTTAAAAACTTCCCCATGGTGCAACCCTTGCACTGATCTAACTAAGCAAGTGTTCCCATTCGAAGTCTAGTAGATATTTGTTGCATGACTTTCAAGGCTCCATGATGAAGATGGTCCAATCGCCTATGCCATAATTCGCCCTCATCTTGGCTCACCACTTTTTCTGCCTTGCCCATCATGGCAACACAGCCATCTACCTCTAGCTTCTACAGATTCTTAACTTGAATCCCTATCCTCTTGACTTGACCTATTCTTTTATGTTGTAGGAAAGCTTTTTCATCGCTGAAAAATAATGTCATAGCCTCTATCCTCCAACATTGCAATTGAGACCAAGTTTTTCTTCAGACCTGGAACATGAATAACATATTTCAATTGAAATGGTTTACCTAACACCCTTTAAAATGGAATGGTACCAATTCCAGTCACACTATATCATCCATCGTCGCCCATATCTATATGCATTTGGAGATCTTTCTCCTCCAAGTCACTGAAAAGCTCCTTATCTCACGTCATGTGGAAGGAAGTGCCACTATCCAAAGATGACACCAATCCCAATGCACTTGGCACAATGCATGCGATCAAGGAGAAGTCAAGTTCAAATTTTGAGTCAAGGGCCTCACCGGCTGCAGCTCCAATAGCCTTCTTGTTCTTCTTCTTCTGCGTACAGTTAGCAGCAAGATGCCCATGTTCGTGATAGTGAAAACACTTCACCTTGGAAAAATCCAACTTCTTGCCTTTAGACTCAGATTTATAATGGAATTTCTTGCCCTTCCCCTTCTTTTCCTTGGCAACCAAAGCACAATCATCTACATCATCATGCTTTGATGAAGATCCATCTTTGTTGTTCCACCTGACCTCCTCCTGCACTAGATCCGACCACATTCGTTCCCAATCTGACAATTTTTCCCATTCGTTAACAGAGTCTTCAAAACTGTGCCAACTCTTAGGAATTCCCAAGAGAGCTGAGCTCACCAAATCATCATCAGCAACAATTATTACCACACTCCCCAGTTCATCCTAACATTGGACAAACTTTGTGAGATAATTTGGAATGTTGTTGCCCTTTTCCATCTTGATCTTCCTGAGTTTATCTTTGAGCGTCAATTTCCTATAGTCGCTACTGCTTTGGAAAAGATCTATTAAAGCCTTACACATAGCATATGGTGTGGATTTCCCATGAAGGCTTGAGACAATGTGGTCTCATACTTCTTCCAACAAAATCCTCCTCGCCTTTACCACTTTCTTTTTCCATGCATCAATTAATGCAACATTTGTCGAAGTGGGCTTAGGAACATCATTGTCAATGAATTCCTTTAAGCCATTGCCTTCAAGCATCGCCTCCATCCTATCCTTCTAAGAAATTTAGTTCAGACTGCCCTCGAGTTCATACTCTAACCTCAAGCCATTGAAATCCATTTCAATGTTAACTCGGTTGTAGCACCAAGAAAGTCTTTCTAAAAATTTGAATTATTTCCACCAACAAACTCAGCGCCTACTTCACAATTTCAATCTCCTATGCTCTGACAACATGTAGAAATTTAATACAAAATATTTATTGCCTGGATTCTCCTGATCTAACAATTATATTCCTCTGTTAAATACAAAATAACTTCTACATAATCTTTGCGAAATTTAAAAACACAATCTCCAATAGCAATATCATGAAGAAAGATCAATCACACTAACACAAATAATTTACCAGGAAAGCATAAAGCTAAAAACCCCACTGTCATATATTATGTATATATCATGGATCATGGAACAATCTCATACAAAGCTCCAATCCAAGAGCTCTCTAAACATCATACAACTGTCTCACACTGTCATGCAAAAATTGGCAAGTTCCTTAGCCAATTTACTACCTCTAGATAGCCTGCCTCTACTGCGCAATCCCAGCTGATAGAAATCCATGAATGAATGGAATCCCACTTGCCTTGATTGTGCAATACTCATGGGCACATCCAATGTGTGTGTGGTTGCATGTGTGCAACCACTAATGTCACAACTGATAGTCAAACTATCCCTTTCACCTACATCTCATCTAGGTTTCCATTGGATCTAACATGCATGTATTTAACAGTTTTAAATCTTCAGTTGCATGTGAGACCACTGATTGTGAATTAATTAATATTTAATTCACTTGATCTCTCACTAGTGTATCTTCAGTTACAACTAGAAAAACTGAGTTTAAATCACTTAACTGAGTTAAACTACTTTACAACTTTCATAACTACACTTCCAACTCCGTTACAATTTTGAATCACTCAATTACAACCAAGTCCACTTGCATGTCCCACCAACCAACCACTCAACTCAAATTCCCATAGCTAATTGATTTGCCACTTTAGTTAACTATTTCCAAGTGCTCATTGAGAGTATATTATTGTTTGTTGTCCATCTAATATTAAGGGATAATAATAGCCGACATGCATCTACAAATAGACATACAATATATAAATAGAATTTCCACATACATCTATAAATAGACCTCATCTATAAATATAATTTTCTCATGCATCTATAAATAGACATCCACCTAAAAATAGCCTGAGGCTCTATCCTAGTGTAGGAGCATAATTTTCACTAGGATCTTCTTGTTGAATCTCAACATGCCGCATCGCATTCCTTGCTTTTGGTGAAACACGTGAATTTTTCATCCAATATTTATATATTATTTTTGTAACATCTTCTCCAAGTCTATATTTGTATGGTTTCCTACAAATAACTATCCAACAAGTGATCTCATCATTTACATCTATTTGCAATTGAAATTCTTGATGTTTGTGAAATGTTTTTTGTGAGGTCCCTAATGCTTTTCCCATAGATTTTACCAAATGATTTTATTTAGTACTTGATGAAACCACTGCCATTCTTATCTCTCTACGTGCATCTAAATCTCTTCTCTTTCTAGATCTTCTGATTTATGTTAGAGCACTATTTATATTTTGTATCACATTTTCTTTCTTTTTCTTTTAATCTTTCATTGATTTTCGAATACCTAATAGAGTCGTAGCTTCTTTTAATTTCGTTGATGTTAGGAGACTTCTCAAAATTTGGGCTTGAACTGCCACATTTCCATCTTTGAAGAACATATCAATAATGCACTTAACACTATACCGTATAACATGGTCATTTTTTTATCTCCATATCTTGTGTCAGTGTCAAAATTTTCTAACATCTCATCATCGATATTGATTTCATCTGTACATATAAAAATTAAATGTACAAAATGGGTATAAATACTCAATAAATAATTAAATTAAAAAATAGAGTTTCAATGAAATTGAAATTAATAAATATGTTTAATTTCAATAATACACATGACATATATATATATACTTGGTGATTCAATTTAGTCACTTGAATTTCTTTCAACATCTTCAACAACATCATCAATCATTGGTTTATTATCTTGTTGACTTTATCTTTCAACGTTTTCAATCTCGTCATCAATGTTATGAGGAATATCTCTCTCTCTTTACATTACAAGATATTTTTCAAATTAGTTCATTAAATAAAAAATAATTTTCACAATAAACTAGTTAAATTTTAAATATGATTTATAATATTTACATTTACATATCTGCATCAACTTCTAGTTAAAATTGATTTCCCCTTTAAAAGTTTAAGCTTTCGTCTCTCTTTTTTTCGTAATAGTATTTCCTGTATTCTCTATGATCCTCAAGGCTTCTTGTTCAATCATATTTACTCTTGCAATTTCTTTGATTTTCCATGATAATTTAGTATGAAGCTCAAAACATTTCCTTCAAAATACTGCAAAAAAAAAACTCACTATCAAAATTTAAACAAAAAATCACTTTAAAAATTCATAACAAATGACTTTATTTCAAAAAACTCACTTTAAAAATTCAGCACAAAATATTTACTTCAGCCCAAAACACTTACTTTAAAAAAAAGTCACTTTAAAAAGGCTACAAAAAAATGTCTTTTAAAATGACGCTAAAAAATTTTCCTTCAAAATCGTGCAAAAAATACTCACTTTAAAAATTCATCACAAATGACTTAATTTAAAAAAAAAAGAAGAAAAAATCACTTTAAAATTTTTTCGCAAAATACTTACTTCAGCCCAAAACACCTAGTTTCAAAAAAATTCACTTTAAAAATTTTGCCAAAAAAATGTCTTTTAAAAATTAAGCTCAAAAAATTTCTTTCAAAATCCTGCAAAAAAACTCACTTTCAAAATTTATCACAAAAGATTTACTTCAGCCCAAAATATTTACTTTCAAAAAGAGTCACTTTAAAAAGTCTGCAAAAAAAAATTTCTTTCAAAACTTCAACCCAAAAGATTTAGTTTGCAAATTCAATCCCAATCAAAAAAAGTCTAAAAATTATGTTTTGGTTTCCTTTCTTTATAGAGTTTTGTGAAATTTGTTTTTTGGAGGGGCCTCATCGTTTTTTTTTGGCAGCTGACAGAATGAGCAACCAAAAGTTCCGAACTTTTTTATGTTAATATTGACAGAACGTGACATCGAAAAAAGTTCAGCGGAATAAAAAGGTCTACAACTACGTTGTAGCTCGGCTCTGGTCACATTTCTTCAAATTTGGAATGCTTAAAATCCATCAAATTTTATGAATTAGCTTTCGGAACCAAGACTAGAATTTTCAGAATTGAATCTACTTTCAGCAGATATAATTTTTATGGAATTTCATAGACATTTACTAATTTAATTTTCTAATAAAATGGGTGAAGATTTTTTTTGAATGTCTTTATCATTCGGTGAAATCAAAATTATGTATCTTCCAAAATACAATTTAAAAAAAATTGAAAACTTTATGGTGCATTACCTTGGTCCACCATCTGTAAAAGGTAGTTTTTGGATTTTTAGTTTATAACTAATATGTTGAGAAACTTGACTCTAAACTAAACATATTCAGAATCCACAGTTTTTTCGTATTGGTTCAGTTCAAAAAATTC
This sequence comes from Pinus albicaulis, assembly GCA_034641835.2. NCBI lineage: Eukaryota > Viridiplantae > Streptophyta > Pinopsida > Pinales > Pinaceae > Pinus > Pinus albicaulis. Next base: position 381,238,586 of record CM076576.1, on the reverse strand, counting down.
TAGTAATTATGATATGCATCAATTGGTTTCATAAATATAACGATACCAAAATTAAGTTTTTCTAGATTGTTGCAACACTTTTTTTTTCTCAAAAACACCAAGTTAACAAAGAATACACTAGTGCTAAAAGACATGAATTTCTATGAATCCCTTGATTATTAAAGAGGTCACACTCAAAGAATTGTTATGTTGACATATCAAATGTGAATAAAAAAATTCCAAAAATTAAGTAATAGAAAGTTAATAAAAATTCTGACAAGATTTATTTTTATTGTAAAATGAAATTCTAAACAAAAAATTGTTTTTGTTTGTAGGAAGTTGAAGAAATTCTAAAAATAATAGTTTTTTTCAAAAAAAAGACAAAAATTATAACCCAACTTCAAATTTTCACCCATTAAAAAATACTAAAAAATTGCTTCCTAATATGCATGCCATATTTTTTAAAATTTAACACTATATTGCACATTAAAAACTATCAAAACCTCATAGCTTGATATACATGACCCATTCCTTTAAGGCTCTAAACTATTTTGTGAGTTTACATAGGTTAAGGGCTTAAGATCGACTAGCAATATTAGGCCAGCACGTGCATAAATCATTGTTAGTATTGATATACGTACTTATCTAATATGTAATAACATAATAATTTCAAAGACTTCGGACATTAAAACCAAAGAAAAAAATAGAGTACCATAAAACTCTTATTAGTCCCTACCTTTGGCACTGCAAGGACTCTAGCGATTGCTACAGTGTTCACTAACCATTAACCGCTGGTTTGACAAAAAGAAATCTTTACCAAAATTTATCCAAAGTTTTGGATTGGTGATTTGGTTTCATGATAATTTAACGAAAGTTTTGGTTTCGACCTCTTATCACATGTTCCAAGGCAACGTTCAATATCCAAATTTTTTGTTATCCAAAGTCTGAAAGGAAGTTAAAAACTTTCAGAAATTATATCTTAACTTTTTGAATTAAGCATTTGATGTAATGCTAACTTCTAGTTATCATTATATATGAAACATTAAATATTAACTATTTGAGATATAATTTTCAAGATATGATTCATTACATCACTGTAACAACGGTTTGTGCTTCTAACAACTTCCAGCTTGTCATTTCTTCTGGTGATACCTGCCAACAACTCTGGCCACCTTCCACCACCTTCCACCTTCGGTCGTTAACCGCAAAGACGTTGGTTCTTCTATGAGTGAATAACCATAGAATAGCAATATAGGTTCACACTCTCTAGGATCTTGAGGAATAGTTGAATGATCAGTTGAAAATAATTAATATTATTTTATATTAATGGAGAAATGGTTACACAAGTTGTAACATATCTCCTTAGTTTAGGATTAGTTCCTACAATTTAGGAGTTTTTTTGCAACTTCCTAATTCCTAGTGATGTACTTAATGATGTAATGCCTCATTCATGAATGGAGAGTGTACGGAGAGAGTTCTCATTGTTTGAGTGCAGTATCCAGGTGCAGTACTCACCTGAGAGCTGCAACTCCTTCTTTTTCAATTCAAGTCTGATTTTTATCTTGGTATCGGAGCTCAGAGTAGGGACAACCTTTTTTTTTTTTTGAGGATGCATCATTGATTACAGAACTGTAGTGGTGGAAGAGCTTACAGAAGTTTCTGTAGATTCAGGTGGACTGCAGTAACACTTGAAGCACAGGTATCAGATGACTGATCATCTCTGAGAAGAAGAAAGGGTTGGCGCGGTTTTTTCGCGAACAATCGCGCCATTGGTGCGGGTTTGAGGGATATAAGCACGCCAGCATGCCAAAATATGCTATTGGCATGGAAGTACACGCAAAAGTCGCGCTAGGGTTGGGGCCTTGCACGCATTTTGATTTGGGCACGGATTTTTCGCATCAAAGAAGCACCAGCCTCTTTCTCTTTGGGAAGGTCTGCAATTTTTTGCAGATCGACCCTGCCCGGTGGTGGCACATTGAAGTTCTGAATTCGCCTGGTGGTGGCAGATCGGACTTGCCCGGTGGTGGCACATTGAAGTTCCTGATTTGCTCAGTGGCAGCAAATCGGACTTGCCCGGTGGTGGCATATTGAAGTTCCTAATTTGCTCGGTGGCAACAGATCGGACTTGCCCGGTGGTGGCGCATTAAAGTTCCTGATTTGCTCGGTGGTAGCAGATCGGACTTGCCCGGTGGTGGCGCATTGAAGTTTCTGATTTGCTCGGTGGCAGCAGATCAAACTTGCCCGGTGGTGGCGCATTGAAGTTCTAGATTTGCTCGATGGCAGCAGATTGGACTTGCTCGGTGGTGGCACATTGAAGGTACAATTTTTTTTTTTGGAAAACAATGCTCAAGATCTAGTATGTGGTGATTTTTTTTAGTATCCTGCAATTATTCAGCTGGGTAGAATTATTCATCAGAGGATCAGGAATTTTATCAGTCCAATATGAATAACAGTATAGAATCGTATCTCGACGAGTCTGGCAAACTCGATGTATCGAATTTATCCAACTGGAAATTCAAGATACAGACTTTACTTGAAAGCACAAATGTGTGGTCGATCGTTACAGGAAGTGAGCTGAGACCAGGATCAGCTGCACAAGAACAAGACTGGGATAAAAGGGAGACAAAAGCAAAGGTCATATTGAAGATGTCCGTCAAGGACAATATTATCCCGCATATTAGACACTGTAAATCAGCCACTGACATTTGGACGATGATTAAAAACCTATACCAGACGCAGAATACAAACCGTGTCTTGTCACTTAAAGGCAAGTTGTTTGCGATGAAGATGGAGGAGAATGAGTCCGCTGCTGGATTCATTGCGAGAGTCAAAGACCTGAAGGACAGATTGGGAGATATCGGAGAGAAAGTTTCCGATTCGGATCTGGTCACGATCACGTTGAACGGAATGACAGATGAATACCAGATGTTTATCACAGGGCTGGCAGCAAGGGAGAAAGCCCCTGTGTTTGAAGAGCTGACAGGGATTCTGTTACAGGAAGAAGAGCGACGACAAAATTTGAAATCGCAGAGCAATGATCTAACTCTGATGGCCAAAAGGAGACAGTATAGAGGGAAGCATCCACAGCAGTAACAGCAACCACAGCAACAGCAGAGAGGAGCCAACACATTTCAGAAGAGACTGTTTAAAGGTATGTCTGCTAATAATTTTCCCAGCAATAAGTGGTTTTACTGTGGAAAACCTGGTCATGAGATTAAAGATTGTTATAAGAGGCAGGCAGACGAAGCAAGAAATAAACAGAGAAAGCACAGAGGATACTTCGTTGAGGAAGATGAGGATCATAGCCATGAACTTCGACTATTTACAGCTGATTGTTCTCTTTCAGATTCAAAGGGAGGTGAGGACGACATATGGTATGTCGACTCTGGCGCATCCTCACATATGACTGGTAAGAAGCACTGGTTTGAATTTCTTGAAGAAACTTCATGTGGGTCGAAAATCTATTTAGGAGATGATAGTGGATATGAGATCAAAGGATATGGTGACATTCCTGTAAAGTTACCTAGTGGTGACATTAGACACCTTAAAAATGTATTGTATATTCCAGGAATTAAGAAAAATTTGGTCTCTATCTCAATGATTACTGATCAGGACATGCAAGTTCAATTCTTTAAGACTAACTGTGTCATAAAGGATAGCCAGATGGAAACAGTTACAACAGGAGTGCGCGTGGGGAGCCTGTACAGACTAGATGTGAAGAGTATGCCACAACAAGCCACGGTCGCAACTGGATCGACAGCAGAAAATCTCTGGCATCAGAGATTTGGCCATCTTAATTTGCAAGACCCCATCCTACTTCAGAGAAAAGGTATGGTCGATGGACTTCCTGTTTTTCATAATATTAAGCTGGATTGTGATGGATGTGCATTAGGGAAAATGCATAGAGAAGAGTTCCCTTTGCATGTTAATGGAAAAGAAAGAGATATCTTAGAACTGGTGCATACAGATATATGCGGACCTATGCAGACTAGGTCACTAGGAGGTGCATATTACTTTCTCTTATTTACAGATGATTGCACTAGGTTTTCTTGGATATACTTTCTGAGTAAAAAGAGTCAGACCTTTCATTATTTTAAAGAGTTTAAATCTATGGTAGAAAACCAGATAGGAAAAATGATAAAAATTCTCTGCTCAGATCAAGGGGGAGAATACAAGTTGGGAGAGTTCATGAATTTCTGCAAGCATCACGGGATTGTGCAACAGTTTATAGTGCCCCACACTCCACAGTAGAATGGAGTGGCAGAATGGAAGAATAGAACTTTTGTGGAGTGCGCAAGGAGCATGCTTCAAGGTAAGGGTCTATCAAATGGTTTTTGGGCATAAGCTATTAACACTGCTGTCTACTTAAATAATAGGAGTCCTACTAAATGTCTAGGCTTCAAAACCCCTTTTGAGGCATTGTTTGGATTCAAACCAGCAGTGAGTCATTTAAGAATATTTGGGTCAAAAGCTTATGCTCATATACCTAAGGCAGATAGGAAGAAGTTAGATCCAAAAGCCTTGAAATGTATCTTTGTTGGATATGGCACCGAGTTCAAGGCATATAAGTTATTTAATCTTGTGACTCATAAGGTTTTTGCAAGCAGAGATGTCATATTTCATGAACAGGTTGAAGAAGGAAAGGATGACTCTAACAGTGATTGGCACATTCCATTGCTAATGGAAGAAAACAGTGAGGATGATGAAGTGCAGGAGCAGAAACAAGAAGAAGAAGTAACAGGTAATGTAATCAATGATGCAAGCCCGGAGAAGGCTGAAATAAACAGATTTGAGGTAAGTCCCCTACTAAGGAGATCAAGTAGGAAGACTCAATTACCGTCTAAATTGAAAGACTATGCATTAATGTCAAAGATTTTAAACATTGTAGAACCTACAAATTATGAGGAAGCAAGTAAATCTGATGCATGGAGGGCTGCAATGCATGAGGAAATAGAATCAATAAACAGAAACCATACTTGGGATTTGGTTGAATTGCTTGAAGGTAAAACCCCCATAGGATGCAAATGGTTGTACAAACCTAAAATAAATGCAGATGGGAGTATAGAAAAACTTAAAGCTAGACTGGTAGCAAAGGGTTACTCACAACAAGAGGGAATAGATTTCGATGACACCTTTGCTCCTGTAGCCAAATTAAACACCATTAGAATGCTAATTTCCTTAGCAACAAAACATAAATGGCAGCTACACCAGCTAGATGTTAAGTCTGCATTTCTGAATGGTGACTTGAAAGAAGAAATTTATTTAGTTCAGCCTGAAGGTTTTGTGAAAAAGGGGCAAGAACATCTTGTTTGTAAATTGAAAAAGGCACTTTATGGTTTAAAACAAGAACCCAGGTCGTGGTATGAGAAGATTGTCATTTTTTGTACAGCATGGCTTTCATAGGAGCTTGAACGATCTAAATCTGTATACCAAGTTTAATAAACAGAGGAAAATTATTTTGATTTCTTTGTATGTAGATGATATGATCATAACAGGGGATGCTAACAATCTGATCAAAGAAATCAAACAGAAGATGTCACAAGTGTTTGAGGTGAAAGATCTCGGAAATCTACATTACTGCTTGGGATTGGACGTATGGAGAGATTCTGGACAAACTTTTCTTACACAAGGGAAGTATGCCAGAAGCTTGCTGGAAAGGTTCAAAATGGAGCAGTGCAGATCAGCAGCAACACCAGTGCAGCAGAACTTAAAGTTGAGCAGTGACGATGGTACTAAAGTGGTGGATGCCACTATGTATAGACAACTAGTTGGCAGTTTGATATATCTTACTACAACTAGACCAGATTTGGCATACTCTGTTAGTATGTTGAGCCAGTTCATGTCAAAACCACTCGAAATTCACTGGATCGCAGCAAAAAGTGTGTTGAGGTATCTTAGTGGTACTAGTAATTATGGCATTTTGTACACTGACACTTCTGATGTTACTCTAGCAAGTTTTTCAGATTCAGATTGGGTAGGTAACTTGGATGATCGAAGGTCTATCACAGGTTACGCATTCAGTATTGGATCCGGGATCATAGCATGGAGCAGCAAGAAGCAAAGCACTGTAGCCTTATCTTCATGTGAAGCTGAGTACCAAGCATTGTGTGCAGCCACATGTGAAGCTATCTTGTTGAGAAGACTTCTCAACGATGCAGGAGAAGAACAGAAAGAATCAACTATTATCAAAATTGACAACCAGACTACCATTAAGCTTGCATACAATCCAGTCTTTCATAAAAATACCAAGCACATCGACACTCAGTTCCATTTTTTTCGAGAGAAACTACAGTCAAAAGAGATATGTGTTGAATATTGTAAAACTTGTGATAACATGGCTGATATTTTTACTAAGCCTCTTGGGCGTGTAAAGTTTGAATTGTTTAGAGGGATGCTAGGAGTTCAGGATAATCCTTTTTCCATTAAAGGGGGGAGTTGAAAATAATTAATATTATTTTATATTAATGGAGAAATAGTTACACAAGTTGTAACGTATCTCCTTAGTTTAGGATTAGTTCCTACAATTTAGGAGTTTGTTTGCAACTTCCTAATTCCTAGTGATGTACTTAATGATGTAATGCCTCATTCATGAATGGAGAGTGTACGGAGAGAGTTCTCTTTGTTTGAGTGCAGTCTCTAGGTGCAGTACTCACCTGAGAGCTGCAACTCCTTCTTTTTTCAATTCAAGTCTGATTTTTATCTTGATCCTAATGGAGAACCCAACAACAACCCAGATGGATAAGGCTTCAAACAATTTTGGATAAGCCAACAAGGAGGCATACAGTGAAGGTTTTGGAGGCCACCCTGTCTGGATGCTACCACTGCCACCTCCATGCCCATAGCGAGGGAGAATTTTTCATGTCATGTGAGGCTTCTGAGGACTCTTCTCTTCATCTGCATCAGAATTAAATCATTATAAAATTAGTATTGTTAAAATATTTCTCAATTATGATCTAATATCAGTCAGTAAAATATTTGTAAACAAGTAATTTAATATTGCTCTACTTTATGTTTATATTTACAGAATCTTCAACAAAGGCATTTGGAGAGTGGAGCTTTGGCAGACAAACCCTTGAATGACCACAAAGAGAGAAGCCAAGGGCGATTTTTTACAGGTGGATATTCGATTTCCTATTGGAGAATTTTTTTATTTTGAGAGTCAATGAATATGGTATATTCATTCCAACGAGCTCCCTCTGTGTTTATTTTGCATACAATTTATGATAATAATTGTAATAACATTATATTAACATTATAAAAGGGCTTCATTAGATCTCTAATTGGAATTGATGCAAGAAACTGTATGTTTCTTAGCCCCATCTAACTATGAACCTACTAAGGGATAAGAAATATACTCTACACAACTATTTAAGAATTTAATATTCATTCATTAATTTTGTGGGCTTTTAATCAGATTATTGTAATCAAATTTCAATAATTTTTTTATACAAGTTCAGGATTTCCCCTTATGAGACTCAGAACTTGCTTTTCTTATATGCTAGTAAAATTTTGTAAACAAAATCTGTTTTCTGCTTTGAACATTTCAAATGTAACATTTCAACCCTTTCTTGAGTGTTTTTTTTTTTTTTTCAACGACTTCTACAGCATTATTGGCAACACAACAATCAAGACCAGTGGAGGAAATGGAACGACAAAACTACCTGGCCGACAGCTCCAGAAACCCAGCAATGGGGCAACTTCGCTAAGGAACTTAAAACACGGAAAATTAGGAAAGCAGGGGGACCAGATATACTTCAATGGGGATATATGACAAAAGGACTATTCTCAATAAAAGAAGGCTATAGGATTCAATCGCAACAAGGTCTTCAGGTAGGCAGCTCTCTGTGGAAAAATATCTGGGCATTAAAACAATGGCCAAAGGTAGAGTACTTCATATGGTTGGTCAGGCACAATAGGATTTTAACTTGGGAGAACCTTCAAAAACGAGGAATGATAGGTCCCTCTCGATGCTCCCTATGTCAAGAAGAGCAGGAAACGACAGATCACATCCTCATTTCCTATCCTTTTGTGCAACAGCAGTGGAAAAACTTGGAAAACCTATTCAGGCAAACGGACAAAGACAACACCAGCATAATCGAGACAATCAGAAAATGGAAAAAAGGTAAATTTCAAAGCCAAGTGGTTAACAGAGCATGGAACCTCTCATTTGGATTCCTTATATGGAACACATGGAAAGAATGGAACAGCAGAATTTTTAAAGACATAAAGCTTCCAATACAGCAAATCTGGCAAAGAACCATTGAGAATATTCGAGAAACCATCCTTAGTGAAAGCTGGACAGACGAAGATTGGAAAGTGGCAGGTGTTGAAGTACAAATTCTTGAATATTTAAATCTGACACCCCAAATGCTATATAAGCACTTATGGAAGTTCAGACCACCAAGAGAAACTACCGAGGATCATTGGGCACCACCTCAACCAGGGTTCATTAAGTTAAATTTTGACGGAGCCTCCAAAGGCAATCCGGGGCAGGCAGGAGCAGGGGGAATCTTTCGCAATTCGCAGGGGAATGTATGCCGGTTTTATGCTTTAGACCTGGGACATGCAACGAACAATGAAGTGGAATTAACTGCAGTTCAACAAGGTATTATCATTGCAATCCGTGAAAATTATCATAAACTTATAATTGAAGGAGACTCCGCCCTTGTAACAAATATTCTTCGGAAATTGCAACAAGGAACACCATGGGAGAAAATAGCCCAAAGCTGGAGGACAGCAGGTCTCATTCAAGAAATAAATCACTTGCTGAAGAGGATTCACTACATGGTGCCAAAGCATATCAGGAGGAAAGGAAATGCAGCTGCAGATTACCTTGCAAATTGGGGATGCAAGAATAATGATAGAGCTATCGATGCTAGGCCCATAGATGCAATTTGGGAGGTTGAATTATATCCCCTCCAAGTGATTGTAGATAAGGATCTTCATCTCCCCGATTGGGGTGAAAATCTAGCAAATAGGACAATCGGTGGCAATTTCATGGCACACCGCCCTACGGACAATTAATAGCTATAATGATGCACCGCCAAGTTCGATCAGTGGTTTGGGTGTTCGCATGTGTTGGTTCAATTATGCAGAGAGCTTGTCCTGCTGGCCTATCAGCGACCGGGACGGATGGTATGTTTAAGGTAACTTCTTGGCCTCCCTCGCCCAAAAAGCTCATGCAAAGCTTACAGAGCTTACTGCATGTAAAAGCTTGGGAGCTGAGGAGGGAGAGTGCTCATCTTGTCAATTTTGCAACTGAGGCTAGGTATGTATCTGTTTCTGTCCTCATTTCCATGAATCATCTTCTGCATAGTAGGACCTGGCTTGAGTTCAGTCGCCTTGTTTGGAATTTAATTCGGTTTCTTTGGTCTTTTGCACCACCGAAAAACCCTGTCCACCCCTGTTTTCGGGACCCTTGCCCAATTCTTAATCTCTGTAGCAGTAAGGCCATACCCATGAATAACCACAATATGCGGGAAGCTTTAACTCTGCGGTATTCTCCTGGTATAATGACCCTCTTACAACCCTGGCTTTCGGTCCCTTGGTTAAATTTCAGTGTTAGTATCAGTCGTGCGATACCTCTGATCCTCCTTGGTATAATAGGTCCGCAAAGTGCCGCTTTTGGTTTAATGAAGTATGTTACTAGTGGTCTGGAGTCTGTTATAATTTTGGAGCCCAAAGTTACAATGGGTTTGCAAAGTCCCTGTAGTTGGCTGCTCATTTTATTGGCGCCATGCATGGTATACTCTCTTTCATCCAGACTTTGTTGTAGACGAGCGCAACCTGGTACTCAAGCTCCTAATCATACTGCTTTCTCGCTAATCAGCTCCCTTGTGTCTGAGGTCTACATTTTTCATGTTTCTTATTACCTGTTCTGCACGGTTTCTGATTGGATTTTGGAAATGCATGGTAATGAAAGTAGAGGATCCATCTGTACTCCGGTTATTATTCCTGTTATTGCTTCTCTGTCTGTTCTACTGAATAGGACCAAAATCATTATGGGGAAACGTTGTCTCCGTTCTGATATAGCCAAGGGTAAGCAAAAGATCCAGAATGAACAGGTGCCAGCGAAAAGAGGAAGAAAAACTAACAAAGAACATTTGGAAAATCTGGTACTGAACTACATTTTAGGCAATGCATCTCCCACCCACAATCAAATTCGTGGTTGGGAAAGAGAACTACAGATAGACCCTGAAGACAACGAAGCTGCTGCTGATATCCTTGACTTCATTCCGGATCCTGGCAATACCCGCGGTCGTCTAACTTTATTTAACCAAACCATTCACACATATTGGTTAATTAAATGTCTTCTGGCAAAAGCGATACAGAGTGCACATCCTCCAGAGTACAAAGTTCAGCCAAAGACAGAACTGTTCCTCAAAGATCTGTTGGAGAATATTGACACCAACCTGCAGCATATTAAATTTACCCAACATCAAGCAATTCAGAGATTGGATGACAGGATGGGACGATTGGAGAAACTGCTCCAGCACATGCAACAGGTTGATATGCCTGGGTCTCATGCCAATGACCCAGCCCCGGTGTCCTCTTCAGATGGCTAGTTCCTCCTAGTTTTCTGTTTTATAGTTTTTTTGAAAGTTTGTGAACTTAGTTTACGTTATAAGCTTGAACATGTTGAAGCAGTAGGACAATTAGCTCATGCACTGCATAGAAGAATGAGACAATTTCAATTTTGGGAAGCTTTTAACGCAATTAGATGGCCAACAGACCTGGTTTCCTGCGGGCAGGTTGAGGCCATGGATGTTTATTATACTGTAACCTGTCTTTTACATATAAATAGAAAATAGAAAGGTACCACCTAATTTACAAAAAAAAAAAAAAAATTCTTTTTTTTTTTAAAATCAAAATAGAGTGAAGCTATAATTGACAACAAGCAAGCCAATGCTAGTAAAGTTGCCCATGGCCACCAAAATCGGCAGAGCCAGTATTAACAACGACAAGCTAATATTGCTAGCAAAGTTGGCAAGGGCTAGTATTAAGCTAGAATTAACAGCTCGCAAGCCAATATTATCGAAGTTGGCAAGGACCCAGATATTTGTTTCCATTGTGTATTTTCGTGGCTATCTTCTTTGATCAGATTCAGGCGTAACAGAGGATTACTTGTTCTGAATTGAAAAAAATACAACATGACAACATGAGCAGAAGCCAACTTGAATTGATTCTATAAAACAATTGCATTCGCTTGTTGTTCGTTTATAAGTAAAAAAAATGAGGCTTAATTTGCCAAATTAAGTGACGGTCCAAAGGATATAAATAGATGGGATGGTTCTCCCTTATAAACAACTATAACATAGTATTGAGTGAAGATTGTCTTAAGTTGTACATTAGACAAGTTAGTTCTTCGGAGAGTAATATCTAATCAGATAGGAAGAGATCTTCAGAAACAAGCCTTAAGAGAGACTTCTAGCCTATTATTAGTTTCGAGTTGGTTCATCAAATGCATCCCACTCACGTTAGCCTCAAAGTAGAGAACGCGTTTCTTACTGGAAGGATTGAGGTTCTTACCGGGCATTCACACCTGCACCGCCAAGCTAGCAGTAAGTCCTTTCATAGCGGGAATAATTAGACTTTTAGGAAATTTCTTCGAACTATCAATCCTTCCCGTTAGGGACTTCCTTACTGTCTCCCGATATATTGATTGAGAAGAGCCTCCTGTGGCTAAACATCATTTATATATAACGTCAAACCCCGAATGCGTTAGTCCCGGGCAAGTATAAAAATAAAGTCATACTCCAGAGAGAATAATATTTGAGAGAAAAGGGCATATGGCCTGCGTTCTAGTACTACATGCATACTATAAAAAAAAATTTGTTAACGTATATATTTTTTATGTGTACAAACTACATGGTCAACATGCATGCAGTGTTGACACTTGGCTTTGTTTAAAATATGTGTTGTGTAATTTGGGCATATGTTGTGTGATTTGAATGAAGAGCGTCACTGGATTAGATTATTTTATGTCTTATTTTAATGAAAGAGTTGATGTTATATATTTAGGAAGCTCAATTCACTATATACCAACCCGACATATTTCAGTTTCACCGGATCCCCATTACTTATTCTATTCATTCAGGTGGACGAGGGTTGGGCTTCCGACCTGTCACTATGAAAAGGTTTTTCTTAATAAATGGCATATACAACATTTTCTATCATTTCGAAATGAATGAATTGTGATATACGAAAATACTATCCGGCGAGAAAGAGAAGGAATGAAAGAGAAGGAATGAATTTGCATTAGAGGGTGATGCTCAAGAGAGGTGGTATCACGGATTAGTTTTTATGGGGTGTTAGATGATTCCGTCTAATTAATTTACTGGAGTAAAAATTAAATGCCTTGTTATGCATATTATTGCCTTTTTTTTATAGATGCATGGAATGTGTCGTTGTTTCTTTTGTAATAACAGTAGTTGTAACATTTTCGTAAAATGCTTTAAACCTACCAAACTCTTTTTAAGCGACCACACTTGTCTTTTTCACTTGTGATTTTATTCATAGTAGTCACCATGACCCCAGACACTCTCTAAATCACCCTCCTCGATTGATTCAAAGAAATCACCAGAAATAAGGCAGTGTGAGGTGTAAGTGTGTGGGGGTCTTGATGATTTCATCTGATTAATCTAATGGGGTAAATTGATATTTCTCATGTAATTATAGTAGCTTTATGTATTGTATTTTAGTAACTAAGTGGAAAACTATTTTGTAAAGGTAATATGTTGGAAATTGTTTGTTTTAATAATTTGGCAAGTTTTCAAATTTAATGGGTTGTTTGGGTAACTTAACTTAGTCCCACACATTTTAATAATCAAAGATTGGATTATCTAGTTTTGGAGGTTGCGTTGAAAAGAATTGAACACTGAAAAGAAGTGGAGCATAGGATTATATTGGAAACATCAGTACCAAACAACCGAAGTGAAACTCAACTTAAACTGTACTAGAACACTTGGATGGATGGTTCAACACCTAGAAGTTGGTTTGAATTGGAAGCTCCAACACTCCCCCTTAATTACAACCACATAAAAATTTAATTAAGATACTTGGCCTATGTCTCAGCGAAGCTTACAAATTTTTTTTTGACTTCAACTAGATTTAGTTTTCTTCTTCTCTTCTTCCAAATCATGTAGCCTCTAAATTGTTTCAACTTTTTCGCTTTGTCGTATCCTTCAAACCTCAATTTCTTCATTTGCTAGTGCAGGTCTTCTATTGTTCCAGAGTGTCTAAGAATGTCCTTGACTTTTTCGAGAAATGACTTCTATGCGGGCTGCTACCCCATATTTTCTTTTGTCTTGCGCTTCTCATCATTAATATGTTGCAACATAAGATCAGAATAATATCTTATCTCTTCAAAACTTCAATAACTGAAAATTTCATTGATGTGGTCATCATGCATGATGTCTTCAACATTCATATCTACAGCTTCTATGTATACCTCATCAAAACATGGTGTTACAAACCATGTTTCAATAAATTTTAACTCTTCTTTATAATCTACATGTTTACCTGCACATTGGAAATCAATGGTAAGTGTAAAAACATCTTCAAAACCACATTGGTTTTGTTCCTTCTTCTCTGCAATGGAAACTTTCTCCTCTTGTGCTTCTTTCTCTTCTTCTTTACAGACTTATTTATTTGCATCTGTCTTTATCTATGTTTTTGTCTCTGTCTTTATCTTTGTCTATGTCTCTATCTTTGTCTCTGTCTTTGTTTTTTCATCACTAACCTATGTTGTTGGAAATAGGTTGTCTTCCACTAACTAAAGTCGGATTATCTCACCAAATAACATCATGCTAATATGATGTTTTTGTTGCATCATCTGTAACCAATCATCATTAGCCAAAAATTCTCTATCAAAATTTACATATGTGATATTAATCATTGGATGTACCATCGCATTATCAGCAAGCTCTATTGCTGGAATCAATAAATTATCATCAACAATATTTGTTGCTGGAATCACCAAAGCTTCATCAGCAAACTCTATCGTTGGATTCATCAAATCTTCATCAGCAAGCTGTGTTGCTAGATTCATCATATCTTCATTCAATTGTGGTTGTGCACCATGGGGTTCATGAAGTGGCATGGCTCTGTAACACCACCTTCGTGTTGGTCACGATGAAAGAAAATTGTCGTATGTCTTTACCGGATCGATGCGGGCATCTGGATGGAAAGTGCACTGATGGGCACTAGTATCAGGCCAAAACTAGCACTGATGGGCATGGGTATTAGCCTCAAACTAGCGCTAATCGCTGATCAGCATGTCTTTTCCTTCAAAAAGAGTGCTGATAAAAACAACTTAAAAATTAAAAAAAAAAATTCACTCAACTATCAGGGGCTTCTTCTTCTGTTATTTCTTGTTCTTCTTTCTCTTTTCTATCTCTGTACCTCAACAATATTTCTTTGGATCCCATGCTCACCACACGCTCACTTTGCCCTCACGTCACACTCTCCTTGCACGAGCCTTGTGCTCACGTTGTTGCTCTGGAGTCTTACACAACGTAGATTCGTTCTTTTATCTCTGATGCTCTCAACAAGTCTTACATAGGCTAAGCTTTGGCACTTTTAGGGAGGAAGCGTCTTGAAACTTCTGCTAGTCTCTCAAAGAGTCTTGTGCAGGCTCACCTCTTCCTTCTGCTTCTCCAAATTTTCTCTCGTTGCTTCTCTCTCTAGGAGTCTTATGCAAACTAGCTCTGATACCATGACAAGAATTGAAAATTGAAAAGAAGTGGAGGAGAGGATTACATTGGAAACATCAATAATAAATAACTGGAGTGAAACTCAACTTAAGCTGTACTATTACTGGGACAATTGGATGGATGGTTTCGAAAGCTAGTAGTTGGTTGGAATTAGAATGTCCAACATGCGCTCCTCCATTTGGGTGCACTCTCGAACTTTCATTTGGATCTATTAAATTGGATCAATATAAAATGTATATCATGTTTCTGTGCATGATGGAAAAATTATACCTGGGTCATCGATTCAGATCCAGTCACAGCTTTTTTGACCTATACATTCAATCTTGTAAGGAGAGGAGTGAATAAAGGTGATTACATATGAAACACCTTATAACTTGAATGGTTAATACGATCTATGTTCTGTTGTTAGTTATTGAGAAGGATAAATGGAAAAGCAACTATTATCACACTGCATTTGAAAGGTGATTGAGTATGGTTGGGCCGAAAAACAAAGTTTCGATGTAAATCTATATGGGAACCTGCATTCCAGAGAGAAAACCCAAATATTAAAGATAAGACAATAGGAAAGTTACATTGCCTCAGTGGTGGAAGTCCAGAAGGGGCAATGAAGTTCTTTGTTTTACAGTGATATTCCGTTTAGCTCGGCATTTCATCAAAAAAATTCAAAAGCGACGTAGACTTGCACTTCTAATATTTCCAGGTTTGAAACCCAAGTTTGAAACACCTTCGGAGAGAAACCTAGGAACTCTTTGATAATGGCAGCTCAACATATTAAATTAATTACATAACAATATTACAGAGAACAACCATCCAAAATAAGTTATA
Source organism: Pinus albicaulis (assembly GCA_034641835.2). Classification (NCBI taxonomy): domain Eukaryota; kingdom Viridiplantae; phylum Streptophyta; class Pinopsida; order Pinales; family Pinaceae; genus Pinus; species Pinus albicaulis. Next base: position 381,223,068 of record CM076576.1, on the reverse strand, counting down.
TATCATACAAAACTCTCCAATAATCTCCAATAGATCATTTCATATCAATACGATTATTACAGACAGTTCGATCTTAGAAGTGAAAACATAATAATTTATGGCTAACACAAGAAAACATGTACCTCATGCATGCTCCATAAAGAGGAATGTCAAAGATCCCGATATGCGCAATGAGCACATGCCTCCACTCCAATCTGCATTAGAATTTTATCATTTCTTTGACTAAGATCACTCAACCTAATTATGTATGATATCTGATGAAAAAACTCTATCTTTTCAGAGAAAATTGAGCTGAAAATTGCATGTTCCAGAAAGTGGCTTTATATCAAACCTTTACTGTATATTGTATATTTAACTTTTACTGGAGTTGTAGATTGAAATTGCATACAGGCAGGGACTACCGCTACGTAGTAGCGTTTGTTTAACTATGTGGAAGACATCCCTTCCATTTTCATGGAAATGAAGAAAAATGTGAATATTATTTCTTGATCAACAGAGAAGAACATATACAAAATATAGGCATTGGTATGTTTGTAATTTTCCTTTTCTATTTAGATATTATAATGAAATAGGGTAACAATCCAAATCATCCCGTAAAAGCGAAATTTGCCTTAATGAGCTATTACATAGGGTGTTGTTTTCTTTGAATGATGGTCATAATCTTACTTGTATTTATGGATAGTAACTGAATTCAAATTCAATTTTAGTGTAAATTCTTCTTTTACTTGTTTTATGTTCAATTTAGGTGTATCGAAATTAAAAGTAACGTGTTCTAGAATATAGATTTAAGTGTTAAAAATGAAGGCACACTTATACGTGGAAAGAGAGATTGTTGTGTATCTCAGTGAGATTGTAATATAAATAAAAACACTTAAAGACTCCAATATAAATAAAGAATTAGATTATTATGTATATCTGTGACATTTCAATATAAATATAAATAAAAAGACTAATATTTTAAAAAATGAAAACCAGATTTAGCATTCTCATATGCATGACTTATTTTTTTAATGTTTTTAATTATCTTACACTCAGGGACTGATATTGACTCACTATATGACATCTAAATGGGAATAATTCATTGTTAGTATTTCACTCAATACCTATCTGTTGTTTAATATTCAAAAAGAAAATGCTAATGTCAAGATGAAAAATAGAATGAGTGTGTTGTTGAATATAAATGCATGTTAGATTCTTCTTATTATTTCTACACCTTGAACTTCAAATCGCAAGATTCATTTGCAACAAAAATATCTATTGGATTATATAAAAGTTCAATCTCGCTATACTAGATTAAATGAAGCGTTAACCTAGTGTTTTCATTTTCATTTTTGAAATACAATGTTCCACTATAATAGTAGTATTCTATTTTATCATTCCATAGTCCCAACAATCGCTAGTCAAGCGTGAAGAAACCATTTACAATCATGTATGATACTAGACGTTTCTTGCCCTCTTTCGTGTGATTTTATTGAATAGAAAATGACTCACTGGAATATATAGACTGAAAAAGTGACCACCTTTCATAATATAGAGATTGAAAAATAGACCACCTTCTTATCTTTAATCATAAAATCAAACTAAAGAACTTTGTAACTGCGTCTCGTGGAGGTGTTATTAACATCAAATCCACAATAATAAAAATACAATATTTAGTACTATGGCCTAAATTTTTATTAAAGGGAACCATATTTTGTTCATTTTTATGTGGGGCCTAAACATTTATTCTCTTTGTTTGATCGTGTAATTAATCCACAATGTTGCATACCTCAAATCCTCCCAATGGTGAATAGGACAGCAATTACCTAAAACCTTAACAATGGGCAACCACAAAATAACTAAACACAAATCAACTCGTCACAAATATCTCTTCATAAAATTAAGAGACATTAAATGAAAATACCACACCACAAAATTAGCCAACATAAAATTAATGCACCACTTGAAACATAAAATGGGACATAAATAAAACCTTGACAATAGGATAAGTAGACTCAAATCATATTGAAATACCTAATGGCCCATTATCAACAACCTAACATTCGAATGGCTGGAAGGAATGTTAAATAGGAACTCAAAAAAGAAATAATGAATAATCCTTTAATTTTATATTAAATTGTAAAACATAAAATTCTATACTTTGAAAATAATACGTCTAGGACAACTGTCGCAGACATTTCATAACCCCAACGATGTTTCATAAGAGAGGAGGGCACACATTTCATCAGTGACGACGACCCAACCATGTTTCATAAGAGAAGAGGGAATACCTTTCACAACGAAGAAGCACACACATTTTATACTTTTCATAACCGTTAGCCACTTTTCTTAACCTTTAACCTTATTAAATTAAACAAGTAATAACCATAACCACAAACACATGTGGACGAGAGAGGCGGAGAATGGTGGGAGGGCACAAGTTCTGTAATATTCCTAATTAGCTGAAAACTAATTAGAAATATAAATTTTTTCCAATTTTGTTTTTCTTAAGTTCGGTAGGGAAATAAAAGGGTGAAGGGACCCATAAACCCAACGGTTAGAATAAAACCACTTTTCTAGAGCTAATGTGGACATCACAGCTCTTGTGGGGCCAATAGACCACGATAGTAGCGTAGCTAGTGTGAAAGACAAGGGGCCAAGTAGCAACGCAGTTAATGAGTGTACCCAAGGATGTGAAACAACTATGAAAGTCAAGGGGCCAAGTAGTTGCGCAGTTAATGAGTGGACCCAAGGATGTAGGGTTTCACAAGAATAAGAAGGAGGTGAGGGAAGCCATGGAAATCATTCTTGCATATTTTGATTTTTTGGTCTTTAGGACTTGAGCGTGCTTGAGCTGTTTATCCAAGTCTGCAGTGTTTTTTAGCACACGGGTGTCTCCAAGCGCAGATCCCAACATCATCCTTGGGGGACTTCGAGTGCCCACACAAGAGAGGAGATTTATTGTTCGATGGGAGTAGATTCAGTATCTTGGCATGAGGCCACATGTAGTCCCTCCAATAGTAGTGTAGTCACCCAGTGATTTATGCAGTCCAACAACAGTCACCTAGTGATTTACGCAGTCCAATAGCAATCACCTAGTGATTTATGTAGTCCGGCAGCAGAGGGGTTCTGGAGAGGGAGAAATTCCAAGGAATTTCCTCTTGGAATCCATTGAGGGGATCAACGCATCAATATTTGAGCTTTGGGGAGCAGTTGCATCTAGTTTATCTTTCAGTTCTACTCATAGCTCTACATACTCAGCAGTTGTGTGTTTTCAAACCCTAGGAGGGTGATTTTCTGGGGTCAACCTTTCCAGAAATCTTTTCTGGGTTTTTCTGGGTTTTTAGAGTAGAGTCCAGTGTCCAAATCCTGGAATTTTCTGAGCACTAGATCATCCTCATCTTTGCAGCCCTATTCAGTAAGTAGCAACATTTCCATCACGATAGCATAAAGGGAGAGTCTATAAGAGAAGCAATAGAGCAGTGTTTTGAGTGGGAGAATCTAAGGGCCATTCCAGCTAGCTTAGCTAGCTAGAGTGCTATATTTTTTAGAACTGTTGTACTTATTTTTCATGTCCAGTATTTTAATAAAATGGCTCAACAGTTTTGGCTCTTTTCATGGTGTTTTTAATATGTTTTCCATATTGTGGTAGATTTAGTCTTTGTATGTTTTGCATTGTTGTCGTTTTCCTATTTGGAATTTTACAATGGTATCAAAGCTCATATACTTGGCTCAGCTCGTGGCACAACCAGTCTATGACACATGGAGATAGAGAATACATTTTGGACCGGGCAAGGTGGTACATAGATCGAGAACGTATTCTTGAGATCACATCCGGCAAAGGAGACTACGTTCCAGTGGAGGAGGATAAATGGAAGGCACCAATGACAGAATAGGATGACGGGAAGGACTTTGGCAACCTCCTCCTTAAATCTGTGCAAGAGCTCAACAAGAAAATAGAAGAAATGGGGCAAAGAGTTGTCAGAGAAAGAAGACAGAGGGAAATCTCAAGGGGGTTTCAGAATGGAGAAGGATCGGGAACCTCTCACCATTGGCCTGAGAAAATGGTAGTGCCACACACCTCACAATGCTATACCATGCCCACTTTCTTAGCAACAGAGACAGGAGCAAGAGGACCTCAGGAGTTGGGGACAAATCATTACGACGAGTATTTTGTGGAGTACATGACTCATGGGCAAGATTTCATAGATTAGTTGACCTTCAATGAATTTTTTCACATGAGGGACAACCATATACCCCATTAGCTATAACATAGGAGGAGGGTACATGCATGGAAATGACCTGAAACGTACCACAGGTAGAATTATTCTACCTACATTTGATGGGTCATCAAAGAGTACGAAAAGGCTTGGGTGGAGAAGTTGGACATCTATTTCGAGCTGAACCAAATGGCGGAGGTAGACGCCATCAAGGTGGTAGCACTGCACCTTGAATGGGAAGCTCATGATTGGTGGTTCCATGGGATGACCACATTGGGTCACGCAGGGGTGACTGCGTATGCAGAATTTACCCAGAGACTAGTGGAGAGGTTTGACCAGAAGGACCCAGAAGAACATTGTTTCAAGCTGGACAAACTCAAATAAAAAGGGCACCTGGAGAATTATATCTCCGAGTTCCTGAAGCTCCCAGTGATGCTTCCAAATCTATCCGTGTATAGGAGGGTGTATATGTTTATCGACGGATTAGTGGAGCCTCTACGTGGGCTAGTAATATCCTCTAGACCGACTACACTTTAGGATGCAGTTCGGAGGGCCAGGGATCTATAGGATGCCTTGCCAATGACAAGAACTTCATTTCCCCAAAAACTAGCATTTCATTCGAGGGGGAAAGACACTAGGGTTCCAACCCCGAAGGGGAACTAGGGCCAAGGGCCTTCAGATGATGATACCTAGAGGCATTTGAGACAAAGGAAGTTATGCTTCACTTTCCAAGATCCATGTGTGTGGGGTCATCATTGTGCCGTAGGGAAGGCACACTACATTGAGGTCTTCTTCGATGGTGAGGGAGAAGAAGAGGCATATAAGGAGTTGGAAGGCGATACCAATGCCAATGCACCAAGAGGAGATACACCACCACCAACACCACCAGTAGGAGGAGGAGAATTTGCACCAACAAGAGGATATCTTGCATCCTTGCGAGGAGTTCCCAAGTATCTGACACTAAGATTCTGAGGCACAGTGAAAGGATAGAGTGTTATGGTATTGGTGGACAATCGAGCCAAACATAATTTCATCGATACTCAACTAGTGTAGAGGAGGGGCATACCAATCGAGAGTTTTGATGGTTTTTCTGTACTGGTTCCAGGTGCCAGGACCATGCAGTGCGTGAGATATGTTCCAGCATTAGCAGTAACCATGGGAACATCTACAGTGATGGATCACTCTTTTGTGGTTGACATCCCAGACAACAATGTGATATTGGGTGTGTAGTGGCTGGTTACGTTGGGAAAATTCACTACAGATTGGGAGAGATTAGAGATGGAGTGGATGGAAAAGAAGAGCGGGAAGCGCCAGATGATCAAAGGCATGCACACATATCCACTCGAAACAGTCTCAGTACATCGGATGTAGAAATATTTCTAGAAGGGGGACATAGAGTAGGAAATGGAGTTGTGTATTTCATAGGTAGAAGTTAGAGGGCAGTCTGTACACCCTGGTTTGCAATCTATATTGGACTGCTACGTCACAGTATTTGGGGACATACCACCGGAGTGGCCACTAGACCGAGGATTTGAGCACATTATTGAGTTTTAGTAGGGGATCTAGGTAGTGATCACCACTCCTTATACGCACCCTAAGAAATACAGGGATGAGATTGAGAGAGCGATCCATAAGCTCTTGGAATTAGGACACGTCCAGCCCAGCACTAGCCCCTTTTCTTATTTTCTAGTCTTGGTGAAGAAGAAGGATGGCATCTTATGGATGTGCATCAACTACAGGGCCCTAAATAAGAAAACCATGAAGAGCCGATGCCCCAATCCCAGGATTGATGAGCTAATGGATGAATTGAGGGGATTGAAGTTCTTTTCCAAGATCGATATGAGGTCAGGGTACCATCAAATCAAGGTAAGGGACCAACATGTCCCCAAGACTATGTTCATATGCCACTATGGCCACTTCGAGTTTTTGGTGATTACCTTTGGGTTGACCAATGCTCCGACAACTTTCCAGTTTTGTATGAACCACATCTTCCATGGTCACTTGAGGAATTTTGTGCTAGTATTCTTCAACGATATTCACATCTATAGCCACACATGGGAGGAACACTTGCAACATATTGAGGTTGTATTGCGTATCTTGGAGGAGAAGAATTTCTATGCCAAGATATCCAAGTGTGACTTTGGACTTACATAAATGCTCTACCTAGGGAACATATCATTGGAGTGGATGGAGTAAGGGTCCATGAGGAGAATATCCAGGCCATTCGAGATTGGTCGGCACCAAATTATGTGACAAAACTTTGGGGGTCTGTAGGCATTTGCGACTACTATAGGAAGCTTGTTAAGGGTTTTTCACAACTTGAAACACCCCTCACGGACCTCACCAAGAAAGGGGCCTTTGGTTGGACAAACATTGAGCAGAGGGCCTTTAACAGGCACAAGTAGGTGATGAGAAGCTATCCGGTGTTGGAATTTCTGGATTTCATGCAGTCCTTTGTGTTATAATGTGATTCTTTAGGAGAGGGAGTTGTCACAGTTCTAATGTAGGGGGGACTTCCTATATATTTTGAAAGTTGAATGTTATTTCCACATGAGACGTTGTATTCGATATACGACAAAGATATGTTGGTCATCATGTATGTGTTGGCCAAGTTCTAACAGTATTTGGTGGGTAACATATTTCGGGTAAGGATGGACCACAAAAATCTTTGGTTCTTCCTTGAGCAGAATAAGTTTTAGGAGAGACAACAAATGTGGATTTGCAAAATCTAGGCCTACAATTTTGACATCGAGTATGTCAAAGGGAAGAACAACGTGGTGGTGGATGCCTTGTCTTGGAGGCAAAAAATGTTGTCTTTGATGAGCCTTGATGCAGATTGGAGGGATTAGTTGTTGGTATATTATTCCAAGGAACCCTTCGCTTATGAGGTATTGGATGGACAAGTGACCGATGATCGATATTGGGTCATGGATGAGGTCATCTAATAGAGGGACAAGATTTTCTTGATAGGGGCCTCTTGGATAAAGGAGAAGATCTTGCACGCATCACATGACTCACCGCTTTTAGGTCGTCAAGGGTTCACCAAAAAATACCGAGCCATCAGGGAGAGGTTATCATAGAGAGGCCTCAAGGAGGATGTAGTCCGACATGTGAGGGAGTGTGAAGTTTGTCAGAGGAAAAAAGGGGAGTAGAGCAATCCTGCAGGGTTGTTGTAGAAAATCCCCATTATTGAGGGGAAGTGGGAGATAATTTCCATGGACTTCATCATGGGTTTGCCTATGGTGCAGGGCAAGGATTATATCTATGTGGTTGTCGATTGGCTAATGAAGAATGCACACTTCTTCACCATCCCCACATGGTACACTACTTCACAGGTGGTCGAATTATTTTTCTAGGATATCTTTAGGCTTCATGGTCTTCCCAAGACCATAGTCAGTGACAGGGACATCTATTTCATGGGCGGGTTTTGGAAGGAGCTTTTCCATTTGGTGGGTACCAAGTTGACAACCAGTACCAATTATCATCCTATTTTGCGGAAATAAAAGCTACGGATAAGTATGATTTCCCTAAGTGTGGTGGTGCACTTAGAACAATAGAAAGAAAGATATTTGGCCTTTCCCTTAAAATTAATAGATAAAGGGAAGAAAACCTACTTGTAATCTATTCATTTCTCCTCACCTCCCTTCGTCACTTTCTTCACTCTCAATCACACCGAACTCACTCGATTGATACGTGCAATGGAAAATAGAAGACAAAGAACAACATAAATGAAATATGATCTCCTCAAGTTAAACAAACTGAATTGATAGAATTTGTAAATACACATATAACATCATTGACACATGCATTAGGAAAGGAACAGTTATCTTTATTAAGAAGTAGAAGGAAGAGTACAACTAGTTGATCGATTCAATGTAACTCCTCCATCTTGATTCCCATCCTCATCACACCCGACATCATCACCCTATTGAACCCTTAGTTAAACTGAGAGGGGGGCTGAATCAGTTTAATACATTCATGGCCTTTTAAAACTTTCTTTTCAAAACTTATTTACATCTTCATTTCATGATCAACTTAATGTATAATGAACTAGAAATCCTAGTATGTGAGTAGCAAGTATTATGCAAATTAAATATAGAACATAAACACATAATCATCATTCACACAGACAACAGATATAAGTGGAAACCCATAAGGGAGAAAACCACATATTATTATTGTTGTGATGCAAAGGCAAGCTCCAACTCCCTCTCATCACTGATTTTCTGTAGGCTCCAACCTATAGGAGGCTACTATCTCAAATTATGCAAGCTACAACTTCCAAGGAAGCTCCAACTCCCATATGTTTTCTGCAAGCTACAACCCATAGGAGGCTCCTACCTCAACTAGCTCCAACTAGAAATCTATCAAGCTACAACTTGAAATGGAAGCACCAACTCCCATGTATTTTCTATAAGCTACAACCCATAGGAGCCTCCTACCTCAACCAACTCCAACTGGACATCTATCAAGCTACAACTTGAAATGGAAGCACCAACTCCCATGTATTTTTTGTAGGCTACAACCCACAGGAGGATCCTACCTCAACCAGCAACAACTAGACATCTGTCAATCTACAACTTGATATGAAAGCACCAACTTCCTCACACTACAATAAATTCATATTTTGATTTACCTGGATATTAGCTCTATTTTCTTCCTTCTTCACTGTTATCCTTCCAGCCTTCAAATATGCATTATATCATCTCTGGATCTTCACAGCTTCTCTTTCTGCTCTGTCTTCTTCTTCCACTCTCTAACCTCTTTATGCATATGACAATAACATCATTTATAGAGATCGCCTCATAGTTCTTTGCATTCCATATGGGAATATGAAATGAACAGGTATGACTCTTTTCCTTCCAACTTCTCATTACCTCGCTCAGCACATTCAGGATGTTACAACACTATGTACTCATTTCAGTATTACATTGGAGTTTTTATTTGCCTACGGAGACTTGCCTTTGCATCACAAACAATATAAAATAAATAATAAATTTACAGTTACAATCAATTATTTTTCTTAGACCTTTCAATTTCTTAGCTTCATTGTGTGTTTGTCCTCTTCTTCTTGTTGTCCTTTTATCTTTATGTTTCTGTCGTTATATTCCAACTTTGCTGCATAACTTCCCCTTTTATCCCTACTCTTCTTCCATGTTCAGCCTTTTCATTTGATTTACTCCCACAACATTGTTCTTCCTGAGTTCCTGGTCCTTTGTTATGCGTTCATGTCATTTCTTTGAGACCTGTGGATATGGCCCAGATAACTCCCTTTATAACGTAGCAGAGTCCAATTTCGGTGTTTGTTCCACATACATATGTTTAGCGATCAAAACATATTAACATACATAATTAGCAATCAAACAACGTGTATATAACATACACAGAAGAGGGCTATCGGGTCCCACAAAACCTTGAACCAATCACAATTCATCACAAACACTTGCTCACAGGTTTCCCACTCTACCAATAGCGATAAACCATAAACCATGCGATATGCGATCTATGCTCGTGCATGGTGCTTCCACGTGGACTCCCTTCATCACATCGCATCGCTTGATCCTAACTGCATCACAACCAAAACAACATACCTTGCAATGTATTTGAATTTAAACCATATTTCTTGTGGGATGCAATGTTTTGCAAGGTTGACATGTGTCCCTCCATTTCGCATCAAAAAACTTTAAATTAATTTGTGGTCACCTTACTGTTATCCCTTAACTACTACGATGTGTGGTATGCAGGCAAGGTCCACGTCATCATGCCACATCACCCTGCCATGTCACCGCCATGTCACCTTGCCACGTCATCATAAATTCTTGCGATCTATGGGGTCATGGCCATGTCATCTGCCATGTCATTGCCACATCATCTTTACGTCACTACCACGTCATCTTTACATCATTGCCACATCATCATTACACCACTACTCGTACTTCGTAGTTCACAACTTATAAGCATTTAACTTAGTGGTTACCTATATTTCATGTGATTTAAGATATTTCATCGTGCCAACATGTATCCCTTCTCTGCTTTGCATCACACACAACTTAAATTTCCTTGTGATGGCCTTAACGCTAAACTTTTAAATGTTACAATTTGGGAAATTGCTCCTGAAGCGATTCGATCTCCACAGTCCATCTCTCGCCTTCACTTTTGCGATCTAATCCTGACCATTCGTTCGCCTCCCTTTGAATTCCTCAGATAATCCTCTACCTTAGTCAATTTTTAGTTTGTTTACACTATCTCACTCTATAACTCTGGTTTCTCCACGTTGTTCCTCCTGAGCTTGTTCCTGAGCTTGTCTTTGTTATTGAATCTCATCCCAAGTTGTCACACTCGACATACATCTTTTCATATGGAATAAAGCCTTCTCTGTCTCTAAGCTCTCGTCTCTCTCTCTTGGCTTAATCATATTTGTTTAATTGGCCTCTTCCTCTCGGCTCTTGCCTCTTCCTGCTTCTGCTGTGTATAAGATCTCTGGTCCTCACTGTGTCTTGCAAATCCAATTGCCTTCTGCTGTGCACTAAAGCAATTGACTGCCTCTCTACTTCATCCGCTACCTCTGCTACATTCGCCACCTATGTTGTCTCTACTTATTTGCTACCTCTACTGCCTTGCTACCTTTGGTTCCTTTGCTACATTCATTGCCTCTCTACATTCGCTACCTCTCTTCTTTTCCTACTTCTCTGCCTTTGTTGCTTAGCTGCATTCACTGTCTCTCTGCTTTTGTTGCTTCTCTGCCTCTACTACATTCGCTGCCTCTGCTCCTTGTCTGCCTTGCTACTTAGTTGAATTTTCTTCTTTGATGCCTCTGTTGATAGTCTAATTTTGATCCTTGCCTCTATGTTGCTCCTTTGCCTCTCTTTTATGCTTTCTTACTGCATTGTTGCCTGATCTTCTCCTTTTCCTTATTGTTGGTTCTTCTCTGCTCATTTTTCTTAATGATAGTTCAGGTGTTGCTCCTTTGTGATCCTTTTCCATCAATGAAAATATTTCCAAGAATGTCCCCCTTTGTAATTGATGGCAATACTCCAATACTTCCTCTAGGACTTCCTCCCCCTTTCATTCTGAGAAGTGCCTTTTCTTCCTCTTCTTGTTTTTCAGAAGAGCCTTTCTTCTTTTGCTTGTTTTTCCTCCCCCTTTGACATCGATGGAAAAGGATTACACATTTCCCAGTGTAGATTCTATATTTTCATTTCCTCTCTTTGAGTTGTGTTTAGGCCTTCTTCTTCTTACTTTATACCTTGCTTCTCCAAACTAGTGTACAAGAGTTGTTACGAGAACACTTTGAGAATCATTGAACTTGTATGTATACAGAGTAAGCTAATACCATCCCAAAGCATGGACTCCTTGCACTTGTATCAAGCTGAAAGTGATGATAAGGACACTTCATAGAGAAAACTTATATAATCAGAGATGCATCATTGGAACAATACTAAAATACTGAAAATGCTCCATACGACATATAAAGTCTGCTCCTAATATAATTCAGTCCAAATTAAGATCTTCATCTGAGATACTTATATGTAGTACAAGTTTATTCAAATATGATGATGCCAATATATCTTTTATAGTTGTGGTTTACCTTTACTGCCTATTGCTGGTGATGTGTGCTAGATTGTTGACAAGGATATTACACTAACATTCGAAAGGCCCTTCATATTGATGTGAACAATAAATCAAACCAAAACTTACAAAATATTGTAATATTAGACAATATCTTTCAATCTAAGAGACCAAAAGACTTTACTTCTTGTACAAGTACTTTCAAACTAACCCTTGAGGCTAGATACATTCAAAGTATTGGTCAGTCTCACTTATCAACTGTGAAATTTTATTTAAGACATAAGGGGGTATCTATGTCAATAATCAACCTCTCTTCAATGGTGAAATACCAACAATACCTTTCTGCTGAAGTAGGCTTTAGATGAACCAATAATAGACTCTTGAGCTTCAAATGTAAGATTAACACAACTAGTCCTTCATACTTAATATACTTTAACTCTTCTATCACGATGATCTTCAGCAAAAACATCTTCAAGTTGTTTAATTTAAATCTCATGAAATAGACTTCACACAGTTTTATGAATGATCTTAAGACAAAGGCCTTGAAGATATATATGTACTGACTTGAGGAAGGCATGTAGTTATATCTAGAAATAGATACTACTTCAATGCTCAATATAATACTTCAAGTGTAAACAATATAATGATCCTTTAGCATTGTTATTGACCTTGTCATTCTTTAATAATTCAGATAACGCTCAGAATACTACCTTGATGTACTTCTGCCATAATATTCTGATCCTGAGGACCTATACCATACCAGTGCTTCACTGATGACACTTTGTATTCTACTGATAGGAAAACTACTTGTTCCAAATACCAATTGATACTACTTTGATAAACAAAGAAGTAATTTCACTTCAGCTCACACATGCACCCATAGTTAATACAACCTTCATAGTTTCTACTATTGAGCTCTCCATTGTTCTCAACAAAAATAATCAATATACTAAATCTGATCTTGGCATCATTAACCTTTTTCTTATTCTATTATTCTAGTTTAAAATAATGTCACTGCATATTCCTTTCTATGATTGCTCCAAAACCATTATTGTTCTATATACAATTCAACTATTCTAAACAACATGATCTTCAGGAAGACATCTTCAATTTCTTTACTTGGAATCTATAAGGGCAAACCACTGATATTTTTATCACTCATTTAATTGCTTTCCTCCAAGGGGACCTTCTATAGATGAGTGATGTAATGATATAATGATGATACATATTTCTCGTACTCATCCTTCTTAAATTTATTTCATTGTTAACTTTTGTAGTGTGATGCACTGTGTGATCATTCTCTATGGATATTTCCAGTTCTAAAGCTTAGAACACAATTTTTGTGATTTCAACCATTCATCACTTAGTGTTTTGTTGTCTTCTTAGCTTACATGTTCATGGCTGATGTGCCCTCTACCACCTTGGCTGCTTGCTACCTCCTCTCCTTCCATCAACCTGTTGGCTATTGAATACTTCAGGTATCCTTCTTCCTCTATAGTTCTTTGTCCAAGGAATTGTCCTTTCTCTTCCTCAAATTTTAGTTGTTCTTATTCCAAGGAACTCTTCTTAGACTACTTTTATGGGGACTATTTATGAACTTCTCTCCCCCTGGGATGTTGCTTCTTATCTACTGTTGGTTGGATATTTGTGTTGCTTCCTAGAGTAGCTCCCCCTGAGACTATGATGGACTCATTATGTTATTGAGGTAATAGGCTCCCCATTTCTATTTTCCTTCCATACTTTATTGGGGTTCTTCATAATGTCTGCACTTATTTTTGATTCCTAGCTTTGTCTAATTTGATTAGATTCCATTATCTGTCTAGAGTTATTTAATGTATATGGTAGTTTACAGAATTTTTCTTTGTGACCAAGCTTGAGGCATACATAAAATCTTAATTTACCAAGGTACGTTTGAGATTATGTATAATATTTTATGCTCCCTTTTGAACATAATTTACATTCAACAAGTTTATGTACAAAATTATTGCATGCATAATAGTAGCCATGGAAATAATTTGTGTACCTGGTGATAGATTGTCTTCTCCATTTGTTTTCTTGAGGTAGTCCTTTCATTGGTTGGACTGGATTTTCTTTGTATTACAGTATGTTGCAATATGTTCAGGTTTGTGGCAGGAAAAACAAGTGATATTTTTGATAGGAGGAAATAATCTCATTTAACAACTTCCGAATTTATTCAATTCATATTCAGGAGTGTAAAAGCCTTTTTCAGCTGACTGTTTCTTCATTTCTTTCTTTGTCATTTGAGGTTGCTACATGTTTTTGCTTACTTCATTGCAATTCATGTTATTGCTAGCTTCTACTTCTATAGGAATCTTATGAGCTGCTTCATTATCCTTTACATCTTTTACAAAAATGATATTCTTGTTATCTTCTACCTTCGACTTACTTGTTTCTCCTTCATAGCCTATCCCAGCCTTTATGAGAGGAGATCTTTGAGAATTTAGTATTTTTTCCAACTGTTCATAGATTTTCATTCATGGAGTGTTCATAGATAATTCCCTTTGGGCACTTTCTAGTGTCTTTCTTAGGCATACCACTTCTTCTTCCAATTTATCTTGCTCTTGATGTTTGTCTTTAATTTTCTTTAGTAGAATGTATTCCACCTTCTTAGCTTCTTCAAGTTCTACTTTCAACTGAAAGAGGTTTTCTGAATCTGGTTCTTCATTTACATATTTCAAGAGAATGTCTTTCTATTTTCTACACTTGATTTTAAGTCTGTCTATTTCCTCCAGGGCACTCCTTAGCTCCCCCTCAATATCTACCTCACCTTCTTCCTCATATTACAGAAGGAATCTTTCAGGCTCTTCCTTGGCCATCAACACAAATTCAGAGGTTCCTTCTTCATTTGAGGATTCATCTTAGCTTTTAGATGCACTGCTATCTTGCTGAGCATAAAATGATTTTCTATTGAATCTCCTCCCTTTCTACCATTTATTTATTTATTTTTTCTCTGTCTCTTGTGGCTAGTTCTTTGTTTTCTTATGAGGACATTTAGATGCATAGTGCCCCACTCTTCCACAGTTAAAGCACTTAAATGGAATTTTACCTTTGTATTTACAGATGCCTTTATCCAATATTCTAACGAATTTGGCCTCTTATTCATCTGAGCATGAACATGTATCTTACTTCTCTTTCATTCACTTGTCTACCTTAAAGGTTTCCTCTCTCACATTTGACTTCCCCTTTGGAAGTCTCATCTCATAAGCTATCAAGTTTCCTAGCAATTGGTTCATGGTCAAGGTTTCCCAGTTTTTTGTTTCTTTTATTTTCTAAAAAGTTAGGGTTAAACCTGGATGGTAAAGATCTCAATATGTTTTTCACAATTACACATTCCTTAATGGGTTCTCCTAGATCTTTCATGTTACTCACAATTTCCGCAACCTTTAAGAAGAAGCTAGCTATATATCCATATTCATTCAATTTTACATTTTCAAAATGAGCTCTATAGGTTTGCATCTTGGCCATATTCACCTTTTTATCTCCCTCATGGATACTTTCTAATGTATCCCATATTTCTTTGGAAGTTTGACTGTGCATTACTTTGATAAATTATGCCTCATACAGACCACTTAAGTGTGAATTCATAGCTTTTGGATTAGCTATAAAATCTTGTTTGGCTTCTTTCTCTATGTTAGTATCCTTTGGAGCATATCCTAATTCCATAGCAGCCCAAACTTCTAATCCTAGAGACATTATGTACGTCCTCATTCTTATTTTCCAGAAGGCATAGTTTGTGCCAATAAACAAAGGGGCTTTATTTGTTGAGCATCTTTCTAAGCTAGCCATCTTGGGGACCTAAGATCTCCTTCCAGTTGTTAAACTAATATAGAAGGAACTAGCTCTAATACCAATTGTTGAACCCTTAGTTAAATTGAGAGGGGGGCTGAATCAGTTTAATGCATTCATGGTCTTTTAAAACTTTCTTTTAAAAACTTATTTACACCTTCATTTCATGATCAACTTAATGTATCATGAACCAACAATCTTAATAAGTGAGAAGCAAGTATTATGCAGATTAAATACAAAACATCAACACATAATCATCATGCACATGGACAACATATGTAAGTGGAAACCCATAAGGGAGAAAACAACATCTTATTATTGTTGTGATGCAAAGGCAAGCTCCAACTCCCTGTCACCACTCATTTTCTGTAGGCACCAACCTATAGGAGGCTACTACCTCAAATTCTGCAAGCTACAACTTGGAAGGAAGCTCCAACTCCCATCTATTTCCTGTAAGCTACAACCCACGAGAGGTTGCTACCTCAACCAGCTCCAATTGAACATATATCAAGCTACAACTTGAAATGGAAGCACCAACTCCCATGTATTTTTTGTAGGCTACAACCCACAAGAGGCTCCTACTATTACACCATTTTTTGGTCATCTAACCTGTTACTATTAGATGGGTCTAAGTACACCATGTAAAACCAATTTTACCATAAGTAAAATTGCTTTCACTATGAAAAATAACTTAGTAAATCACCTTTCTTAAGTTGTTTATGGTCTAAACAGGAAACCCCATGAGGAAATATTAAACAAATCCACATTTTTCTGGTTTTCCTTAAGGAATAATTAGTTAAATAGTAGTTTAATTAATATTCCTGTTCATATTTAACCCAAAACAAGGAAATTAATTAGATAAATCATTATTTATTTTATTATTTTCTAGGAATAATTATTTCAACCTTATTTAAATAATATTCCTTGTTAAATTTGACTAAATAATTTATAAATAATTAAATAAATCATTATTTATTTGATTATTACTCAACCACATCGTTAAAATAATAAATGAATCATTTATTTATTTATTTATTATTTACAAATAAAGAGATTTTCCCCAAGTCAAATTCCTTTTCCCTCCAACAAATATAATAAAATATTCCATAAAATTTGGATCTTGATTTGGTTAATAATATTTTAATTATGCACCAATATCTAGACTAACTCAATATTTTGTTATAAATAAAAGTGTTTTCCATTCATTCATCACCTTTTGTTGCCTAAAGATCACTCTGGATCTATACTTTTGGTCTGACTTTGATCCACCATCATTGCCATATTTTTCTACCATTTTTCTTGTGAGCTACCTTTCAGTTCCATATTTGTCTAGGTTTTCTACACCATCAAGAGAGAGGGATTTTCGATCTGAAGTGTTCAGGACTTACAAGAACCCGTCCCATTGAGAAGGACTGGTAACATCCTTTTATGTTCTCCTCCAAAGTGCCCTTAATATAAAATTATTTAAACATATTCTTGTCTTATCTATTGGATGCATGGAGAAATTCTTGCTTTCATTTACTGCTTAATGTCTTTTAATGCATAGATCTAGATTTTTGCAGCATTTATCTTGATCAACTAATTGAAAATCTAAGGATATTGGCAGCCATCTTTGTTGTTAGGGTTGTTTGGTATGCACAACTAAAGTGGTATTTTTTCGTATGCTTGCGATTAAGAATCATACTAACACCTACCTCAACCAGTTCCAACTGGACATCTATCAAGCTATAGCTTGAAATGGAAGCACCAACACCCATGTATTTTCTATAGGCTACAACCCACAGGAAGCTCCTACCTCAACTAGTTACAACTGGACATCTATCAAGCTGCAACTTAATATGGAAGCACCAACTTCCTCACTCTACAATAAAATCGTATGCCGATTTACCTGGATATCAACTCTATTTTCCTCCCTCTTCACTGTTGTCCTTCCAGCCTTCAAATCTGTTTATATCATCTCTGGATCTTCACAACTTCTCTATCTTCTTTGTCTTCTTCTTACACTCTCTAACCTCTTTATACATATGAAAATAACATCATTTATAAAGATCACCTCATAGTTGTTTGCATTCCATATGGGAATATGAAATGAATAAGTATGACGCTTTTCCTACCTTCTCATTTCCTCGCTTAACACATTCAGGATGTTACAACACTATGTAGTCATTTCAATATTACATTGGAGTTTTTCTTTACCTATGGAGACTTGCCTTTGCGTCACAAACAATATAAAATAAATAATACATTTACAGTTACAATCAATTATTTTGCTCAACCCTTTCAATTTCTTAGCTTTTTTGTGTGTTTGTCCTCTTCTGTTTGATGTCCTTTTGTCATTTCTATTTCTTCCATTATATTCCAAGTTTGCTGCATAACTTCCCCTTTTAGCCCAAATCTTCTTTTGTGTTCAACGTTTTTGTTTGATTTACTGCCACAACACTGTTCTTCCCGAGTTCCTGGTCCTTTGTTATGCGTTCATGTCATTTCTTTCAGACCTGTGGGGTATGGCCCAGATAACTCCCTTTATAACGCAACGGAGTCCAATTTTGACGTTTTTTCCACATACATACGTTTAGCGATCAAAACATAATATTAGCATACATACTTAGCAATCAAAAAACGTGTATATAACATACGTGGAATAAGGCTATCGAGTCCCACAGAACCTTGAACCAATCAAAATTCATCGCAAACACTTGCCCGTAGGTTTCCCACTTTACCAATAGCGATAAACCATAAACCATGCGATCTGTGATTTGCGCTCATGCACGGTGCTGCCATGTGGACTCCCTTCATCGCATTGCGTCACTTTATCCTTACCGCATCGCAACCAAAACAACATACCTTGCGATGTCTTTGAAGTTAAACCCTATTTCTTGCAGGATGCGATGTTGAGCAAGGTCGACATGTGTCCCTCCATTTCGCATCGCAAAACTTTGACTTAACTTGCAGTCACCTTACTACTATCCCTTGAGCATTGTGATGTGCGGTATGCTGGCGAGGTCCATGTCATCATGCTACATCACCCTGCCATGTCACTGCCACATCACCTTGCCAGGTCATCATAAATTCCTGTGATCTGTGGGGTCGGGGCCATGTCATCTGCCATGTCAGCTTGCCACGTCACTACCACTTCATCACCATGTCACTGCCACATAATATTTACGTCACTACCATGTCATATTTACATCACTTCAACGTCATTGTTACGTCACTGCCCATAATTTGCAGTTCGTAACTTATAACAGTTTGACTTAGTGGTTACCTCTATTTTGTGCGATTTGTGATATTGTGTCGTGCGAACATGTGTCTGTTTTCTGGTTTGCATTGCACACAACTTACCGTTCCCTACAATGGCATTAATGCTAAACTTTTAAATGTTGATATTTGTGAAATTGATCCTGAAGTGATTTGATCTCCGCCATCCATATCTCACCTTCACTTTTGCTATCTAATCCTAACCATCTGTTCACCTCCCTTGGAATTATTCAAATAATTGTCTTCCTTAACAGATTTTCATTTGTTTACATAGTCCTGCTC
This sequence comes from Pinus albicaulis, assembly GCA_034641835.2. Classification (NCBI taxonomy): domain Eukaryota; kingdom Viridiplantae; phylum Streptophyta; class Pinopsida; order Pinales; family Pinaceae; genus Pinus; species Pinus albicaulis. The sequence continues at coordinate 381,203,953 of CM076576.1, read as the reverse complement.
TGTAACTCCAGTTTCTCCACACTATTCCTCCTAAGCTTGTTCCTGAACTTGTCTTTGTTATTGAATCTCATCCCGATTTGTCACACTTGACATACATCTTTTCATACATAATAAATCCTTCTCTATATCTGGGCTCTCATGTCTCTCTCTTGGCTTAATCATCTTTGCATAATTGGCCTCTTCCTCTCAGCTTTCACCTCTTCCTGCTTCTGCTATGTATAAGATATATGGTCCTTGCTGTGTCTTGCAAATCTAATTTCCTTCTATTGTGTATTGAAGCAATTCGCTAACTCTCTACTTCATTCGTTGCCTCTGCTGCATTCGCTTCCTCTACTGTCTATGCTTCTTTACTGCCTCTATTGCCTTGCTACCTTTGGTGCCTTATTAGCTGCATTCACTGCCTCTGCTACATTCTTTTCCTCTCTACATTTGCTTCCTCTTTGCTTTTGTTGCTTCTCTGCCTTTGCTGCTTAGCTGCATTAGCTGTCTCTCTAATTTTGTTGCTTCTCTGCCTCTCCTACATTCGCTTCCTATGCCCCTTGTCTGCCTTTCTTCTTAGCTACATTTTCTTATTTTCTTCCTTCGCTGATGGCCTAATGCTGCTCCTTGCCTCTCTGCTGCTCCTCTACCTCTCTTTTATGCTTTCTTACTGCATTTTTTCCTGATCTGCTCCTTTGCCTTAATGATAGTTCAGTTGCTGCTCCCTTGTGCTCCTTTGCCATCAATGAAAATATTTCCAACACACCCTAGCAGCATAACATTACATGAAAAATCCAAGAGTTATGATCTCACTATCAAAACTCTACTTAATACAAATTCTTGCTCTCTTATGCACTATGCTTAGTGTTGTATTTATAAGTAGATGAAGGTAGTTTGACATAAATGAATCATTGAATGGATTTGATGAAAATGGATGAAGAGGTTTCCTTGTTCATGGGAATAGGAGGATAAGAGGTTCAATGGCTCCATGGTGTCCATATTTGAAGCTATCAGCTGAGGCGAAAGTTGGAACAAATTATAGAAGCCACTAGAGGTTTGGAATATTCTCATAATCCATTGAAATAATCACTCCCAATCGACCAACACACCTTAAAGTGGGCCTAGATACTATGCAATGCAGCCTTGCATGGGAGTAGATGCTCTGCAAAGTAGTTACTATACTCTAGGGGTGTGTTGATGGCTCAATGGGGAACGTCAACTGGCATCTAAGAAGTGAAACTTTCATGAGGGAAGACCATCAATGGAATGACTTGTTTAAGGCATGTAGCAACTAATTTAGATCATGATAGACCCTAATGGATATTGATCTGTGTTTTGGGATGATGGCCAAATTGACCTGTAACAACGACCCCCTAAACCATGAAGCCAAAAGTGATAATGTTGATTGAATTCTTTATGATGTGATGAGGAGGATCTGAAGTAGAGGGTGACCTGCATCAATTACAATACATTACATCATGATATCTTTTCATCTTGGACATGAATTGCTGAGGGAGGAATACCCATACTCAGCACATAAACTATCATAACATCAGAAAGTCGTCTATAGATATAGACTTGTCTACATATATAGAGCCATGATAGGATGACCATATGGATAAATACCATCATATGGATGATTTGGTACTACTCTTGAAATCCCAACCCGGATGGATGAAACTAGATCCAGGGTCTTCTATCTCTTTCACTCGATCGCTTAAGTATGAGTCTAGCCATGCACATATGTGATCTGAAGTTGAACATGTGAAGATAATGTCTGATTACTAGCCATTGATGTAAGTTGTTAATAGACATGAGGGAAACCACCATTGATGATAATGGCTCTCAAGGTACTGCAGTACATTCTTCATGGTGTGAATAGATGATTTAATGTTGAGCACCATACAAAGCCTTTCGTTCAAAGGCATTTGATGTTAACCTATCTCCAAAAGTGAGAAACCTGTCATTGATGTAAGTAAGCTCCTAGGTACTAAAAGGTTGTTTCTAAGTCAACTTCCCGGATGATGAGCTGATGTCGATAGGAAGCAACTCATTGTAGGAGGGCCTTGATTTCCCCCCCATCAACAACATGAAATAGGACTAATGATTTTGGAGACAGAATGTAACAGATGAAGCAATATTCAGGGATGTTGGTCATGAAATAAAGGTTTACGAGTATTGCAAAGGATGAGGAATAACAGAGTGACTTCTCTTGAACATATCAGCGACACTAAGTGAATTGGAAGGATTGACCCAAAACCAAAGTGATGGATGGTGTGATAGACCATTGGTATGATAGACCGTCAAGCATATTACCCAACCCAAAAGTCACAGAGATGAAGTGAATAAGCATCATGTTCAAGAGTGACTTGCTATGATAAAGTGTTTTATCCCTTTCCAATTTTCCCTAGTCATTGCTTACCAGTACCTCTTTATTTTTTAACAAGATTGAGGAGGATAGCATATGCTTTATGTATAATTCCACCCTTCGGCTGAATCCATCGCTATTTTCTGCTTTAACAAGTCTAGTAAAGGTGAAAATCGATATTTTCATGATGGACAAGCCTGTCGCTATTTTATGCTTTAACGAGTCTAACGATAGTAAAAACTCAATCATTTTTCATGTTTAGAGAGTTTGAAAAAAGGACTAAAAGAAAATTCCACAAGTTCCTTTTTGTACAATATTCCCTCATATCCGAAAAAAGTGTAAAATAAAATCTGAGAGAACCTCTTAGCCATGTTCGACTAGGGTTTTCCTTTTTCATAAAAAATCATTTATCTAAGTTCGGAAAAGGGTTAAACTTATATTGAGTAGATGTCATTTCAATTCCTTTTATGAGCTCAAAAGGACAAGTGCTCGGCAATATTTTCATATTTGGGGAGTCTCAAAAGAGCTGAAAGAGAACTCTCGGGGGGTTCCTTTTTCGTGGTTAACAAAGCTCGAAAAAGAGAAAAAGTATGCTTTGCAGTTTCACTTTTTCGTAAGTTTTAACAAGTTTGAAAAAGTGATAAAAATGTACTCATATCACCAAATTTCAATTTAATTTACAAGCAAGAAAAGACGGAAAGAACTTGGCAATTTCATGTTTTTACAAGAATGAAAAGAATAACATAGAAAGAACAAGATTTTCATGAGTTTAATGAGTCTTGAAAATAATAACCGAAATGGACTCAAGATAGGTTTCATTTTTATACAAGCTTGAAAAAAAAACTTTGCTTGAGAGTGGTTTCATTTTTACGAAAGCTTGAAACGTAGGAAAATTGTGCCTGATATTGGTTTCATTTTTACACGAGCTTGAAACAAAGGAAATTGTGCTTGAGATTGGTTTCATTTTTACACAAGCTTGAAATGTAGGAAAGCTATGCTTGATATTGGTTTCATTTTTACACAAGCTTGAAACAAAGGAAATTGTGCTTGAGATTGGTTTCATTTTTACACAAGCTTGAAATGTAGGAAAATTGTGCATGATATTGGTTTCATTTTTACACAAGCTTGAAACAAAGGAAATTGTGCTTGAGATAATTTTCAATGCCCCCCAAGCATAACATGTAAGAGCACATTCCCCCCAAGCTTCATTTCATTCACCCAAGTAGACTACTGGTTACTAATAGCTCAATGGAATGAATGTTTATTTACGAGATCAGATGAAAGACTCAACTTAATTAGGAGAGGATTTGTTTCATTTTCTAACGAGATTGACACATGAAAAGTGTTGGAAATGTTGTCATTGATGGCAAAGGAGAGAAGCAAAATCGCAGAGTTGCAGAGGCAACAACAAGAGAAGAAAAATAGCAGAGTTGAAGAGGAAGCAAAGCAGCACAAAGTGGAAGACAAGAAGTAGAGAAAGAGAGGCAAGAAGAGGGACCATGAGACATGAAGCAAAGAGCAAAAGAACAGGAGAAATCTGGGGGTATAGAGTAGAGTTGAGAGAGGATTCACAAGGAAGGAATAAACAAATAAAAAAATACAGAGGCAGAGTCGTGAGATGAAATGGTCGAGTAGCAGAGAAAGGCTGCAGAGAGTACATTGCAATAGAGACAGAGAATACATAGGTTGCAAAGAGTACAAAGAATGACAGAGACAAAGAATAATAGAGATGGAACAAGTAAGGGCGGAATCAAAAAGCACAATAACAGTGGGGTTAGGTGTATATGGGTTAAAGCACAATCTGTACATTTAAACGAAGAATGGAGGTTTAATAAACAATTGACGTGAAATTATAAAATATTGGAACCCTAAGTCAAAGATGGAACCATGAGGAATAGTGACGGCGGTTTCGACGGAAGAAACAACCTATATCGCGCTGCCCCTGAGTGGTAAGTTGAATTCACCTATTTGAACACGATCTATGTCGTTGATGGCCATGTGTCCTAAAGTGGTTTTTGAATACAACTTTTTTTGTGTAACTTTGGAGAATTATGCGATGAGCATATAAGTTGCGTGATATTGTGTGTCATCTGTCGGATGGGGGACCAAAGCTTAGTTGGTGCGCAAGAGAAGATTGACCGTCCGATCAAAGGAGAAGGTGTGGGGAAGATAACCAAGGCTGTGGGTCCTAAATTCATAGCTGCGGAGCCAAATTATTATGCGAAGGTCTGTGTATTATGTGTGTTATGAAACTTAAAAAAAGGATGGAGGTTATAACATATATTAATATATGTTCATATATATGAAGCGGACCTAGGTAATTGATTTTTTTATATATGCTGAGCATAGCATGTTCATATGCATGGAATATACCTATGTTGAATTCTGATTAAGACAAATGTGGGCCGAATTTAGGTTGAGTTAGTCCACGTGAACTTGAATACATGGTAGAGTGTTCACATATAAGTTAAATGTGTGGGTTTATTATAAGGTTTATAATAAATTGAACACGGCCGTTATATATGTCCATATATTATAATTGATATGCAAGTCACCGAAGGAGTGCTACATATGATGGTTAGCATATAGTAGTACGTTGTGGGCCCGAGCACTATTACATGAAGTTGGGGTTTGATATCTATTGCAATGTTAATATGTTACATGGGTAAGGCTATACTGGGAGCGGAAGCACTAAACAAACTTTGGAGCCCGAGAGGTTATATATATATATATATATATTAGTGTTGGGCTTAAGTCTGAGTCCAAGACTTAATATAATGTTGATGGAGGATATTGTATGTGTAGTGCGGGACCCCCTACGTAAAATTCCAAGAATCTTAACCCAAGCTGAGGGATACATAAAAGCCCAAGCGGAAAAGTATATATATATATATATGGGAGTGCTTTATATACAAGAGACCAAGGCTACAATACAAAGCATATGTATTGTATTATTGTGCACAAGATCAAAAGGATAAAAGGTTCTATTGTATGGGTTTAAAACAACTGAAGTACCATAAGGTGGGACCCTCACTAATTGCATCGGAGAAACTTATGACAGCAGAATTTGTTAACAAAAGTTTTGATTGCGATTGAGTTCTGGACCCGATTCATTATACATGGGAGTCTCATATTTGTTTGAATTCCACCTTAAAGCGCATCGGAGCAATTCATCGCATCAGAAGTAAAAGTGCAATTGAAAAAACTGTTAAATATTGTGATCGCGATGGTGCGATCCAATCGCAACCATCGGATCATTGAAGAGTGCAACCGTTGGATCTAAAGAAAGTCAGAGTGGGGTCTATAGTGACCCATCGCATCGGTGCAGTGAAGTGAATAGTGATTAATCACATTGGAGGAGAACAGAACATCGAAGCATTCTATTGAAAGTTGTGATTGTGATTATCACATCGGGTCTTTCGCAAAGGCTCATTGCATCGGAACATAAGAAAATTTCGGATGGTGGGCCTAATAGGGAATTTAATGTATTAAAGGGTCTTTTATTATGGCTCCGAGAAACATTTGCGTTATATTGAACAGGTAGTTTATGTGTTAAAAATGGCTTTATTATTATGCCAAGAGTTGAATGGCTTTATATAAAAAGTGTTGTTACATATATGCAGTAGTTACACCACAGTAGTGAACAGGAGAGCAAGCAGAGCCGAAAAAGACAGACACAGTCACAGAAAATACAAACACATGGTGATCCAACACTAAATGGTTTGACTTGTAATCCACATTGTAACTGAATGTATACATTTTTGATTGGTTTATATTGCTTGTGATGCACTGGCAAGTCTCTGTAGGAAATAAAACTCCACTGTAAAACTAAAAGTTGTATAAATTGCTGAGATTTTCTGAATGAGTTGGAAAAAGAAGTGAGGAGGCAGAATGCAAAGAGTCAGGGCTAATCACTTTGAATTCCATTTGGAATATGAACTGTTATGAGGCAAACTGTATAAATCATGTCACATTGATATGCAGAGAGAGGTTAGAGAATGCAGAGTATGAAGAATTGAGGTAGAGAAGATAAAGAAAAGGAGGAGCAGAAAGAGATGCTATAGAACAGAGCTGATATCTAAGCTAAATCAGCAAATATTTTCTTTTGATAGATTGAGAAAGTTGGAGTTTCCCTATCAAGTTGAAGCTTGATAGATGTCAGTTGTAGCTGATTGAGGTTGGAGCCTCTTGTAGGTTGGTGCCTGCAGAAAAATAGCTATGAGAGGGAGTTGGATCTTGCCTTTGCATCACAACAATAATAAGATGTTGTTCTCTCCCTTTATGGGTTTCCACTTATATCTAATGTCTCTGTGTGTGTTGCCTATATGTTGATATGTTCTATTAAATCTTCTTAATGTTTGTTGCTCTCATAATAATTTTGGTGTCACATTAACTTAATACTTGCTGCTACATATTAAGACTATTCACATATTAAAGTTGGTTATAAAATCAAGTTGTAAATGAGCTTGATGAAAAGTTTAAAAATCTCAAGTATGTGTTAAAATGATTCACCCCCCCTCCCAGTTTAACTAGGGATTCAACAATTGGTATCAGAGCCAAGTTCCTTTTGTACCACTTTAACCACTGAAAGGAGATCTTAGGTTCCCAAGATGGCTAGTCAAGAAGGAAGTTCAACCAATAAAGCCCCTTTCTTTACTGGTGCTAATTATGCCTTCTGGAAAATCAAAATGAGAGCATACATAATGTTCCTAGGAATAGAAGTTCGGTCTGTTGTGGAATTTGGATATGCCCCAAAGGCAACTGACTCAGAGAAAGAAGCTAAACAAGACTTTGTAGCTAATGTGAAAGCCATGAATGCAATCTTAAATGGATTATGTGAAGCTGAATTTATCAAAGTAATGCACAGCAAGACTGCCAAAGACATGTGGGATACTCTTGAAAACATCCATGAGGGAAACAAAAAGGCAAAGACTGCCAAACTTCAAGTATATAGAGCTCAGTTTGAAAATTTAAAAATGAATGATGATGAAGATGTTGGCAGATTCTTCTTAAGAGTTGCAGAAATTGTTAATAATATGAAATCTCTTGGAGAAACCATACCAGAATGTGTAATTTTACAAAATATTCTGAGATCTCCTCCACCCAGCTTTAACCCCAAGGTTTCTGCCATAGAAGAAACAACTGATTGGGAAACCTTGACCATGAACCAGTTACCTGGAAATATGATAGCCTATGAGATGAGACTCCCACAGAAGAAGCCAAGTGCGAGGGAGGCAGCTTTTAAAATAGAAAAGAAGAAAGAAGAAAAGGAAGATATATGTTCTTGCTCTAATGAAGAAGAGGCCAAATTTGTCAAGAAACTGGATAGAGGCTCAGATAAATATAAAGGTAAAATTCCATTCAAATTCTTTAACTATGGAAGAGTTGGACACTATGCTTCTAAGTGTCCTCATAAGAAAGCAAGGAATCGGGCTCAAGAATTAGAGAAAACTACATCAAAGAACTGGTAGAAAGGAAAGAAATTCAATAGAAAATATTTCTATGCTCAACAAGACAGTAGTGCATCTGAAGACTCAGATGAACCCTCAAGTGAAGAAGGAACCTTTGAATTTTTATTGATGGCCATAGAAGAACTTGAAGGACTTCTTCTAGAAGATGAAGAAGAAGGTGAAGTTGATCTTGAGGGGGAGCTAAGAATCTCCTTGGAGGAGATTGATAGACTCAAACTGAAGTGCAGAAAACAAAGAGACATTCTCCTCAAGTATGTAAGAGAAGAACAAAAATCAGAAGTCCTCATGCAGCTAAAAGTAGAGCTTGAAGAATCCAAGAAGATAGAAGACATGTTACTTAAGCAAATCAAGGATAAAACTCAGGAACAAGAGAGGTTGCAAGAAGAAGTAGTATGTCTAAGGAAGAAATTAGAAAATTCCCAAAGGAAAGTGTCAATAAACTCTTCTCAAATGACAAGCTCTGGTAAGTTGAATGAAATTCTGGATGTTCAAAGATCTCTTCTAATAAAAACTAGGATAGGCTATGAAGGAGAATCAAGTAAAGGCAAAGAAAAGGAAAACAAAGATATTAATTTTGTAAAAGAAAATAAGAATGATGAAGTAGCTCAAATAATTCCTAAAATAGAAGAAACATGCAATGAAGGAGACAGAAACGAGAAGGAACCTCTAATAACAAAGAGTGAATTAAATACTCAGTCAACAGAAAAAAGCTCATATACCCCTGAGTATGTCAAATTTGGAATCCATCAAAGGAGATTCTTCCCTCCTATGAAAAATTCCACCTATTATGCCTGCCACAAGCCGGGACATATTGCTTCATACTGTCATAGAAGGAGGAGTAATTCAAACCAGCAAAGGATGCAAATAGTGAAGAGACTGTCTCAAGCAAACAAATGGAGAAGACAACCTCACATCAGGTATGCAAATTTTTTCTATGGTTACTATTTTTATTGTAAGTAATTTTTCCATAAAATCATTGAGTGCAGAAAATATGGACAAAGACTGATGTTCAACACCTGAAGGAGGTTTATGAATCATGGAGATTTTACTCATACTCCCAATTCTGCAAAAATTATGATCAAATGTTGTGTATGGAATAAAATTGGACATATGCCTTCCAAATTTCCATCTCACAAAAGGTACCAAAAAAAAGGATGCTTCCAGTGGAGAAAGAAGGTGAATAAATGTGACTTGGCTCTAACTACTCAAGACCTGAAAAGCCAATGGTATCTGCACAGTGACTGCTCAAAGCATATGACTGGAGATAGAATCAAATTTATAACTTTTGATGAAAAGAAATCTGGAAATGTTACTTTTGGCAATGATAAAGCAGGAAAAATCAAAGGAAAAGCCTCAGTCAGCCTAGATAATGGAAGAGGAAAGGCCCAAGATGTACTATTTGTGGATGGGCTGAAATAAATTTTGTTGTGTGTCAATCAAATGTGTGATAAAGGCTGTGAAGTTCTTTTTGGAGCACAAGACTGTGAAGTCAGATCAAACGCCACAAGAAAGACTCTACTCAAAGGTGTTCGAACAGAGAGTAATGTCTACATAGTGAAAGAGGAGGATGAAGCATGCCATCTTAGCAAACTTGAGGATTCATGGTTATGGCATAGGAAATTGGGACATCTTAACTTCGACCATATCATCAGACTGAGCAAGAAGAAAGTTGTCAAAGATATGCCAGCAATAAAAGGGCCTTCAAATACCATATGCAAATCTTGCCAATTGGGCAAACAGACCTGGACAACCTTTAAGACCAAAGATGAGCTATCAACAAGAAGGCCACTTCAGCTTGTACACATGGACCTGTGTGGACCTTCAAGAACTAAAAAACCAAGTGGAGAATCCTACTTCATGCTGATAATAGATGATTTCTCAAGAATGACATGGGTTGCATTTCTCAAATATAAATCAGAAGCACTTGAGAAATTCAAGATATTCAAAGCATTGGTAGAAAATCAAATAGGATGCAAGCTAAAATGCATCAGATCAGACAGAGGAGGTGAATTGATAGACTATGACTTTGTAGACCTATGCAATGAACATGGGATAAAGCAACAGTTTACTATTGCAGGGACACCTCAACAGAATGTAGTGGCAGAGAGACAAAACAGGTATGTACAACAAATTTCCAGAGCCATGATGCAAGAGAGTAACATTCCTCAAACCTTCTGGGTAGAAGTAGTACACATAGTTGTGCATATCCTTAACAAATCTCATTCAAGGCCAAGCAGTGACAAGAATCCCTATGAACTATAGCAAGGTAAACCAACTTCAATCAAGCACTTTAGAGTCTTCAGAAGCAAGTGTTACATAAAGAATAATGATGAAAATATAGGGAAGTTTGATGCAAGAGCAGATGAAGGGATATTTTTAGGATATGCTTCCAAGAGTAAAAGTTACAGGTGCTACAACAAAACTCTTTGGAGAATAGTGGAAAGCATTGATGTAAAATTTGATGAAGAACTGCCAAACAAGACAAGAAGTATAGGTTGCAACAATCCTCCAAAAGACTATGAAGAAGAGAAACAAGATGATGATGAAATAAGCAAGACAACAGAAGATGTTGAACTGAGCTCGAAAGCCCCCTCAAGATACACTCAAAAGAACCATCGAGAAGATCAAATCATTGGGGACAAGAGTGTAGGAGTCTAGACAAGAAGGAAGCTAACTGAACATACAGAAGAGGTATACATAGCTATGTTATCGCAAATATAGCCAAAGAAGTTTGAAGAAGCCAGCAAGGACAAGTATTGGGTGAATGTTATGAATGAAGAATTGGACCAAATTGAGAAGAAAAATACCTGGGAATTAGTTCCTAGACCCACTGAGAAAAATGTCATAGGCTCAAAATGGGTATTCAAGAATAAAATGAATGAGAAAGGACAGGTAATCAGGAATAAAGACAGACTTGTTTGCAAGGGATATTCACAAATTGAAAGTCTTGATTATGATGAAACATTTGTCCCTATAGCTAGAATGGAAGCTATCAGAATGTTTCTGGCCTTTGCCTGCTACCATGACTTCAAGGTATATCAAATGGATGTGAAATCTGCCTTTCTGAATGGAGATCTAGAAGAAGAAGTCTACATTGAACAACCAAAAGGATTCTCATTAATAGATAAGGAAGACTATGTGTGCAGACTAAAGAAGGCTCTATATGGACTGAAACAGGCTCCTCGTGTTTGGTACTCAAGGCTAGATAAGTACTTGCAAAAACAAGGCTTTAAGAGAAGAGGAGTAGATAGCAATCTATAAATAAAAGTCCATGAAAATGAACTCCTAATTGTCATAGTATATGTTGATGACATTATGTTTGGAAGCAACAAAGATGAGCTAGCAAAAGGATTTGCTGAAGAGATGAAATCAGAGTTTGAGATGTCTATGATTGGAGAGCTCACCTTCTACTTAGGACTTCAAATTCAGCAAAAGAACACAGGTACACTCATCTCATAGGAAAAATACTTAAAAGAGATGTTGAAAAAGTTCAAAATGGAAGACTACAAACCTATGTCAACTCCCATGATCACTGGATGCAAGCTATGTGCTGATGATGGATCTAGTGATATAGATCAAAGACTCTACATATCCATGATAGGAAGTCTGTTGTACCTAACAACATCAAGACTAGGCATCCTATTGGCAGTAGGACTTATGGCCAGATATCAAGCAGCACCAAAGAAAAATCACCTTCTAGCCATCAAAAGAATATTTAGATATCTACAAGGAACTATACAGTATGGGCTATGGTATCCAAAAGGCAAGAGCTTCACATTGACAGCATATATAGATGCAGATTGGGGCAGCTGTGTGGATGACAGGAAAAGCACGAGTTGAGGTGCATTCTACTTGGGAAAAATCTTGGTGGCATGGCTAAGGAAGAAACAAACATCTATCTCTCTATCTACATCAAAAGCATAATACATAGTAGAAGAAGCATGTTGCACACAAGTCATGTGGATGAAACAAACCCTCCAAGACATGAAGGTAAGCATTGATTAACCTATCTCTATCAAATGTGATAATACAAGTGCTATAAGTATTTCAAAAAATCCTGTACTTCATTCAAAAACTAAACACATCCCAATAAAGTACCATCTCCTAAGAGAAAAAGTAGCATGGAAGGTAGTAAAGTTGGAATATGTGCCAACAAAAGAAAAAACAACAGATATATTCACAAAACCTCTTGCTAGAGAGCCATTCGAATATCTGAGAAACAAACTAGGGGTAGTGTCTTTAGGTACTACTCTCTGACAGAAAAAGAAATATTCATTCCAGGGGGAGAACATAAAAGAAGACATCATTCCAGGGGGAGATCAGTCAACAAAGAGAGTCACAAAAGGGCCAGAGCAACTAAGTAGAGCATGAAACAGGTCCTCAAGATCAGAGTAACATGGATGAGATTTAAAAGCACACTGGGAAATGAGAAACCCTTTGCCATTGATGTCAAAGGGGGAGGAAAAGCAAGCAACAGAAGAAATGGTCCCAAAAGGCAAACACAAGAAGTGTATTGCCATCAATGCCAAAGGGGGAGACTGTTGGAAATGTTGTCATTGATGGAAAAGGAGAGAAGCAAAATAGTATAGTTGCAGAGGTAGCAACAAGAGAAGAAAAATAGCAGAGTTACAGAGGCAGAAAAAAGAGAAGAAAAGCAACACAAAGTGGCAGACAAGAAGTAGAGAAAGAGAGGCAAGAAGATGGACCATGAGACATGAAGCAAAGAGCCAAAGAACAGGAGAAGTCTGGGGGTACAGAGTAGAGTTGAGAGAGGATTTATGAGGAAGGAATACGCAAATAAACAAATACAAAGGTAGAGCCGTGAGATGAAATGGTCGAGTAGCAGAGAAAAGCTACAAAGAGTACAGTGCAACAAAGACAGAGAATACAGAGGTTGCAGAGAATACAGAGAATGACAGAGACAGAGAATAACAGAGATGGAACAAGTAAGGGTGGAACCGAAAAGAAAAATAACTACAGGGTTCGGTTTATGTGGGTTAAAGCACAATCTGTACATTTAAACGAATAATGGAGGCTTAATAAACAATGATGCGAAATTATAAAATACCGGAACCCTAAGTCAAAGACGGAACCATGAGGAATAGTGATGACGGTTTCGATGAAAGAAACAACCTGTATCATGCTGCCCCTAAGTGGTAAGTTGAATTCACCTTTTTGAATATGATCTATGTCGCTGATGGCCACTTGTCCTAAAGTGGTTTTCGAATACAACTTTTTTCGCGTAACTTTGGAGAATTATGTGACAAGAATATAATTTGTGTGATATTGCACGTCGTCCGCCAGATGGGGGTCCAAAGCTTAGTTGGTGCATGAGAGCAGATTGACCGTCCGATCAAAGGAGAAGGTGTGGGGAAGAGAACCAAGCCTGTGGGTCCTACATTCATAGCTGCAGAGCCAAAGTATTATGCGAAGGTCTGTGTATTATGTGTGTTATGAAAGTTAATAAAAGGACAGAGGTTATAACGTATATTAATATATGTTGATATATATGAAGCAGACCTATGTAATTGATTTTTTTATATATGCTGAGCACAACATGTTCATATGCATGGAATATACCTATGTTGAATTATGATTAAGCCAAAGGTGGGCAGAATGCAGGTTGAGTTAGTCCACGTGAACTTGAATACATGATAGAGTCTTCACATATAAGTTAAATGCATGGGTTTATTATAAGGTTCATAATAAATTGAACGGGGTCATTATATATGTCCATACATTATAATTGATATGCAAGTCACCATAGGAGTGCTGCATATGATGGTCAGCATATAGTAGTACATTGTGGGCCCGAGCGCTATTACATGAAGTCGAGGTTTGATATCTATTGCAATGTTAATATGTTACATGGCTAAGGCTATACTGGGAGCGGAAGAATTAAACAAACTTTGGAGCCCGAGAGGTTATATATATATATATATATTAGTGTTGGGCTTAAGTCTAATTCCAAGACTTAATATAATGTTGACGGAGGATATTGTATGTGTAGTGTGGGACCCCCTACATAAAATTTCGAGAATCTTAACCCAAGCTGAGGAATACATAAAAGCCCAAGTGGCAAAGTATATATATATGGGAGAACTTTATATACAAATGACCAAGACTAAAATACAAAGCATATGTATTGTATTATTGTGCCCAAGATCAAAAGGACAAAAGGTTCTATTGTATGGGTTTGAAACAACCGAAGTACCATAAGGTGGGACCCTCATTAATCGCATTGGAGAAACTTATGACAGCAGAATTTGTTAACAAAAGTTCCAATTGCGATTGAGTTATGGACCCAATTCATTATACACAGGATTCTCATATTTGTTTTAATTCCACCTTAAAGTGCATCAGAGAAATTCATCGCATCGGAAGTAAAAGTGCAATTGAACAAATTGTTGAATATTGCAATCGTGATGGTGCGATCCAATCGCAAGCGTTGGATGATTTAAGAGTGGAACTGTTGGATCTAAAGAAAGTCAAAGTGGGGTCTACAGTGACCCATTGCATCAGCGTAGTGAAGTGAACAATGATTAATTGCATCAGAGGAGAACAAAACATCGAAGAATTATATTGAAAGTTGCGATTGTGATTATCGCATCGGGTCTTTCGCAAAGGCTCATCACATCGAAGCATAAGAAAATTTTGGATTGTGGGCCCGAAAGGGCATTTTATGTATTAAAGGGTCTTTTATTATGGCTCTAAGAAGCATTTGCATTATATTGAATAGGCAGTTTATGTGTTAAAAACGACTTTATTATTATGCCTAGAGCCGAATGGCTTTATATAAAAAGTGTTGTTACATATATGCAGCAGTTACACCATGGCAGTGAACAGGAAAGCACGTAGAGCCGAAAAAGACAGACACAGTCACAGAAAAGACAAACACACGGTGATCCAACACTGAATGGGTTGATTTGTAATCCACATTGTAACTAAATTTATACATTTTTTATTGGTTTATATTTTTTGTGATGCACTGGAAAGTCTCTGTAGGAAATAAAACTCCACTGTAAAACTAAAAGTTGTATGAATTGCTGAGATTTTCTAAATGAGCTGGAAAAAAAGGTGAGGAGGCAGAATGCAAAGAGTCAAGGCTATTCACTTTGAATTCACTGTGGAATACGAACTGTTATGAGGAAAAATGTATAAAGAATATCACATTGATATGCAGAGAGAGGTTAGAGAATGCAGAGTATGAAGAATTGAGGCAGAGAAGATAAAGAAAAGGGGGAGCAGAAAGAGATGCTACAGAACAGAGCTGATATATAAGGTAAATCAAAAAATATTTTCTTTTGATAGATTGAGGAAGTTGGAGCTTCCCTATGAAGTTGAAGCTTGATAGATGTCAGTTGTAGCTGACTGAGGTTGGAGCCTCCTGTACGTTGGTGCCTACAGAAAAACAGTGGTGAGAGGGAGTTGGAGCTTGCCTTTGCATCACAACAATAATAAGATGTGGTTTTCTCCCTTTATGGGTTTCCACTTATATCTGTTGTCTCTTTGTGTGTTTCCTATGTGTTGATATGTTCTATTCAATCTTCGTAATGTTTGCTACTTTCATAATAAGTTTGGTGTCACATTAACTTAATACTTGCTTCTACATATTAAGATTGTTGACAGATTAAAGTTGGTTATAAAATCAAGTTGTAAATAAGCTAGATGAAAATTTTAAAAATCTCATGTATGTGTCAAACTGATTCACCCCCCCCCCTCCCTCCCTCTCTTAGTTTAACTAAGGATTCAACAAAAAGGACTATGCTCATGGAACCTTGTTTCATTTTTTAACGAGCTTGACAAAAGAAAGGGAACTATGCTCATGGGTCAGATTCATTTTTTAATGAGGTTGACACAATAAAATAAATATCCTCATGGAACCTTGTTTCATTTAACGAGCTTGACACAAGAAAAGGAAATATGCTCAAGATCTGATTCATTTTTGTAACGAGGGTGACATAGTAAAAGAATTATCCTCATGGAACCTTGTTTCATTTAATGAGCTTGACACAAGAAAAGGAACTATGCTCAAGATCTGATTCATTTTTTAACGAGGTTGACACAGTAAAAGAACTGTCCTCATGGAAACTTATTTCATTTAAGGAGCTTGACATAAGAAAAGGAACTATGCTCAAGATCTAGTTCATTTTTTAATGATGTTGACATGATAAAAGAACTATCCTCATGGAACCTTGTTTCATTTAACGAGCTTGAGACAAGAAAAGGAACTATGCTCAAGACCTAATTCATTTTTTGACGAGGTTGACATAATAAAATAACTATCCTCATGACCTGATTCATTTTTTAACGAGGTTGACACAGTAAAAGAACTATCCTCATGGAACATTGTTTCATTTAATGAGATTGACACAAGAAAAGGAACTATGCTCAAGACCTAATTCATTTTTTAATGAGGTTGACACAGTAAAAGAACTATACTCGTGGAACCTTGTTTCATTTAACAAGCTTGACACAAGAAAAGGAACTATGATCAAGATCTGATTCAATTTTCAACAAGTCTGAAACAATAAAAGAACTATCCTCAAGACCTGGTTCATTTTTTAATGAGCTTGACACAAGTGGCATGTACTCTTCCTGAGGCATTTCTTCAAAGGAAATAAAACTAGGTGGAGGTACTTCACCATCAGGCTCAAGATAAATTTCAGGCGGTAAACTCTGCGGTAGAGAGGAAGACTCAATGGTTACTGATGACTGAGGATGAGACGGTTGCACAGTAACAACTTCTTGTTGTTCAATTTTAGGATAAATATGTTCTGGTAAAAGAAGAATGGGTTCTGGATCGACTTCCAGTTGAATAAGCTCAAGTTCTGGATTTACCGTTTCACTGGATTGAATTTTAGTGTCCTCGGGTAACTGTGAGGGTTTTGTCTCAATAATAGCAGATAAATCGGGATTGCTCGAAACGAATCAAGACTCAGTACTCAAAGGATCAAATGATTTTAGTAAATTTGATGAAATACCAGAGGTACCAAACTCTGTAGGACGAGCGTGCCTTCAACTACTAGGTGTATCTTCTAGCAGAAACGGTGGCTTATTCACTCTCCTACATGAACGAAGGGTAGAGGGTTGATCTTCTTCCACGATTTCTGATTGATTTTAATACAAAAAAAAATAAAAAAAGGGTAATGTTAGGCAAAATTTGTACCAAGAAACTATGAACTGCAATATACCACCCCAGTAAACCAAGGACTTATGTATGTGTAGGCAATCTCCCCGAATGTTGTGTTTGGTGTATCACAGTGTACAAGGCAACTAACTCGGTTACCTATGGATGGTAATAAACCTAAAGTTGTCCACCCAAATATACATGAAGGAACGTGGAGGCCCAATCCATATTAACGTTGTCTAATGCGAAACCGAACAATGAGAGAATCCGCTTATAATTTGTGTACTGTTACACCGCCCGATATACCCGAAAGTACATGGAGGAGCTCAGATATACTTATGTACGTGGAATGAGGTATCACACTTGGAATTTATCACAAAAAATTAACAACAACTGCTATGTTTAGTGATGTCGGAACACCTCTCTAGCCTATACCTCTAAATGTTATCGTTAACATTACAATGCTTCCTTAGTTTAATTGATGTAAATTTTAGTTGATTTTGCTTATAAGGTTTGTGTTTCAGGTTCACCGCGAGATGTCTTTGAAATTCCTAGAATGTAATAAAGATGATAAGCATTCTTTTCGATTCAAATTTGACAATGAAAACCTAGCTACAAGGGATAGAGCAATCAAATGGTAAGCAAACATAAATGAGCACATCTAAATGCAAATTCCCTAACTATTCCTATGTAGCACTCACAAACCCTATATGAAAAATGCATCTTTTTCTTTTCAATTTCTTTTAAGTTTAGATGAATGAAAAAGAAACTATGATGCACAAACAATAATTCAAGTCTCTAAAGAGAAACAAAGATTGAAATGAAAATTCCTCTTTCTGAAAACAATGAATTGATCAAATGTAAAATTAACTTTGGAACTATTCAACAATGAAAAAGAAAACAAAAAGAAACATTGATCAAACAAATCCAAAGTGAGGCAAAAATAGTAGAGGCAAACTGGTCTCTAGAGCTAATCAGTCACGTAAAACTTCAACAAACAAGACAATGAAATGAAGCAAAAGACAAAAATATGATATATTTTTGGTTGGTCACAGGGGCAACACACCCCTGAGTGGGAGACAATGCATTGCAAAGCACTGTCCCTAAGCCAATAGTGCTATGCAGAGCACTCTGCCAAGACCAACAGTGCGTTGGTGGTAGAGGACTCTCTAAAAAAGCAATCCAACACACTATTTTTTTCTAAAACACAATCAAATGACTGAAACTAAGCAGGTAACGTCTACTAGAGGTTGATGGATGAGGAAAAAACCACCAGGGATACACCATCGATCCCCAGTATGGTCGCCAATTTGTTTTTCAGAAATTAAATCTACAGATAAGTATGCTTTCCCTAAGTGTGGTTGTGTATTTAGAACAAAAAAAGTAAATATATATCACCTTTTTCTTAAAATGAATAGATAAAGGGAAGAAAACCTAATTGTAATCTGTTTGCTTTTCCTCACCTCCCTTCGTCGCTTCCATCGCTCTCAATCGCACTGAACTCACTCAATTGATACCTGCAATGGAAAATAGAAGACAAAGAACAACATAAAGGCAATATTATCTACTCAAGTTAAACAAATTGAATCAATATAATTTGTAAATACACATGTAACATCATTGACACATGCATTAGGAAAGGAACAAATGTCTTTATTATGAAGTAGAAGGAAGAGTACAACCAGTTGATCGATTCGATGTCACTTCTCTAGATTGAGTCCCATCCTCATCACACTCAGAATCATCACATTAGCAACATAACATTACATGCAAGCTCCAAGAGTTGTGATCTCACCAACATAAATCAACTTAATACAAATTCTTGCTCTCTTGTGCACTAGGCTCAGTTCTCTATTTATAAGATGATGAAGGTAGTTTGGCATAAACGAAACATTGAATGGCTTTCCTAAAAATGGACGAAGAGGTTTCCTTGTTCATTGGGATAGGAGGATAAGAGGTTCAATGGGTCCATGGTGTCCATATTCGAAGCTATCAGATGAGGTGAAAAATGGAACAACTTCTAGAAGCCACTAGAGGTTGGGAATATTCCCATAATCCAATGAAAAATTCACTCCCAGTTTACCAACACACCATAAAGTGGGCCTATATCCTCTGTAATGCAGCTTTGCATGGTAGTATATGCTCTTCAAAGCAGTTACTGCAGTATAGGGGTGTGTTGATGGCCCAATGGGGCACTTCAACTCGCATCTAAGCAATGAAACTTTCATTAAGGAAGACCATCAATGGAATGAATTTTTTATGGCATGTAGAAACTAATTTAGAGTATGATAGACCCTAATGGATACTGATATGTGTTTTGGGATGATGCCAAAATTGACGTGTAACTATAATATTCCCAAATGGGAAAAGTAGGAATATAGTGCAAAATGTTGGAACAATAGTATTAAACATCATATAAAAGCAAGAGTCCAATATGGATATATTTCATTCATTATAACAACAGAAAAATATACGTAAGAAATGGGCCATAAGATTTACAATAAGAAAGAACAATCCTCCAATGGAAAAAATCCCTCAAAAGAGGTGTTGCTACTATATATAAAGAATCGGAAGACTACCACAACGTTGTTTAAAAGGCATTGCTACAGAAAAATATTACACAGGAGATATAGGGCTGATATAGGCCACAAAATATATATCTAATATAGATCTATGCACTATACAACCTCCTTTGAAGAACCCCTGAAGGGTTTTCAGCAAAACACCATGTACAAGATGGGAATCTAAGCCCTAGGGATGAAGATTCACTGCAAAATATAGATCTGGAAAGTGTGGCTGACGTGAGATGATAAATAATATAGCCTCCTCCAATATACTTTCTAGATCAAGGGCTGATCCCTTCTCTAGAAAACCTCCTCTCCAAATGGTGTGCCAAAACCACCCTGTAACTTCTCCCACAAAATAATGCAGACTTGTAAAGAAATTTCACTGTAGAGGCAAATAAATCAATGGCCTGAAGCCAAGATATGAAAATAATTGCAAGGGCCTTCCTTACTATCCTCCCAATGGAAAGGAACCCTTCTCCACTAAAAATAAGCAATGAAATGACCCAAAGATGGTCTCCAGTGCCGCAACCTGCAAAACAACTCAACCCTCAACAGGATCTATGTTGTAAATGAAAGATGAATCTTGGCCTTAAGCCTGAAAGTGGAAAATGTAGTACAAGACTCCTCCAAGATATTCTGAATGGAAGAGGTGGGATTCCTGATCAAGAACACCTAGTGTTAAATAGCACACAATCTTAGCTAAAAAGCTAAAGAAAGCTATATGTCTAAACAGACCATATATTTAGAAATATCATATACCAAAACATAATGAACATGGCTGCCATCCTCTTCCTTTTATAAGATGTGAGCTTCCAAACCCTAAGCCCCATTCATTTATAACCCTACTTCCATGCAAGGTGTCTCCATCTAAAATTGTGCTATCTCTCATTGATTGCTTCTCCTCCATGACAGTGTTATTGATTTGGCCAAAGTTGACCTAGTCAAGATGTTCCAACCCCTTTTCACACCTAAGGGTGCTTAATTAAGCTGCCAAGATGTTTTCCTTTTACATTGTCATTGATTTATTCATTATTAAGGAGACTTATGGACCTCCATTGTCCTCTTATTAATAAAACAAGACAGCTAAAAAAAATTTAATATTCCAACTAGCTCATGGCTAATATAGGAATATTACAATCCTCCACTCCCAAGTGTTGCTTGTCCCCAAGAAACTACAAGGATGGAACTAAAAATGTGGGGAAACTTTATTCCCACATGGAGCTCAAATCTCCAAGCTATCATCCATAAAAAATGAATCACCTTCTAGAGTGGTAATTCATAGAGAAACTCGTCCCATCTGCTCATGAGAAGCACCTCCCAAGTCCTCAAGTTACCCAAATGGCTCATCCCATAAGGAAACAAGAGACCCAATGTAGTAATCATGGATGGTCCAATTCTCTCCCACAAATATGAAACATAAGAACCATGGAGAATCTCTCTCCCCAAGGGCTCATCCAATCCTTCCATCCTCCCTCCAATCATTCCCATAAAGAATAAGAACATCATCAATGTATGGGATCATAACCAAGTACATATAAACAACCATATGCAAAAATGGAGGTTGATCATATTCCCACATGTGGAACCAGCTAAGTGTATCTCCTGACTACACCAAATAATGATATGGTAAGTGGTTTCCCCACCGCTTACTTTTTTCCCAAGTCTTCTCACAATGGCTGAAAATCTGAGATATGTTTGGTGCCTTTGGAGTGCACCCAGAGTGATACAACATCTCCGTATATCCTCCAAGGGAGTGACCATGTTCAGAAATTTTTATGGTCCAAAATTGGCCATGAAGTTTTTATGGAAGAATTCTCTTCCTTGGAGAAATGGCATGCATATACAAGGTAAAGGAATGCAAGTAATCATCAAATGTAATGTTCCTTTTTCAGAAATTTCTGCAATATGGTCCAGGAGGACGCTGTATAAAGAAGGCAGTGTAAAAATAAGCTGAAAGGGGGTTGGGATCCCCTTTTTAACTCATTAAACACTTCTCTTCTAGAAGTTGAGACCAAAGAAATGTCTCTAGATGGGTTATTCAGATCTCCTCAAACTATATCTATTAGAAAATGCTCAATGAGAGAGATTATAGCAGTACATGAACATAACCATTAAAATCTGCAATTCTGAATCCAACATAAGAGGGAAAATTCATGCAAACATCATTTTATTAATATATCAACAATAATACACAATAAAATCATGAGGGGCAAGCCACTCAAGCTATAAGAACCAATCTCCAATGATTAAGCAATAAAATACAGGAGTTGCTGCAAATGCACAGAATGCTGGAAAGCAGTGATTGTGTTGTCTCTATGAGAGTAGTAGTTTCTGAATGCATAAAAAATGGTAAATTTGCTGAAGGATACAAAGAAATTCCCACAAATGGAAAGATGGGCTTCAATACAAAATCTCTAGCCAATCCAGGAGGGATTGTTAGAAATGTCATATAACATACAATGTGACAATTAACTACCAGAGTCAATATGTCACTACAACACTGAATACATATGATGAGGCTATGGAAGCTCTGAAATGTAGATTTCCCTCCTCCAATGATGCTCTTTAGTAGAAGGTTGATCCCTCTACTCAAGAAAAATCCTCCTGATGAGCTCTATGAACTCTCCCAACACTGCCTACATGAAAATAATGTAGTTCCATCCCTAGACTGCACTGTGAGAGATGGTGAATGATTGTCCTGATGCCAAAGATCTAAAATGATGCTCGGGAGTCTCTTCTTCTTCTCCTCCAAAGAATATGCAAGAACTCCACTGAAGAACAAGCCAAGAATGACTCTGAGAGTTCATCTGTTGTTTCTCCCAGCAACACAACATTTTCTGCTCAACAGAATAATGTTGTAGCTGAATGGGTAAGCTTGGCCAAATGTTGGAATGAGGAAATGGAGCTAAAACCCTCTCCTTCCTTGAGGATGAGGTAGGGATTCCCGACCAAGAACACCCTTGGGTTCAAGAACACTACAACCCTGCTAAACAACCCGGGTATGTAAGTCTTTGCAGACCCAACGAAAATAATAAGCTAATGCATAATGAAAATGGGCTGCCATCTCCTCCTGATAAAGCAAATGAACTCCTCTCACCATGGGTCCCATTCACACTTGCCACCTAGCTCATGCAAGTGGAGTCTCCTCTAAAACTGTGCTGCCTTGACATGGAGATTCCTTCTCTTGGACAGCAATGTTGACTTAGTCAAAGATGACTAAATCAAGATGATCTCGATCATATTCACACCCTTAGGTGCTTAATTCAAGTGCTTATTCATCCTCCTTTCACACAAGGAGTGTTATTTCCCCATCTAAGGGGGTTAAGGGGCCTCCTTACCCATTTTATTTAATAAAATACAAATATGATAACTATAATGTTCCCTTTAGCTTGAAGCTAAAAATTGGTAACATTAGAGTCCTCCCCTCCCACATGTTGCTTGTCCTCAAGCAACTGCATAGAGAGAACAAAATGTCTCCCCATTCTTCTCTTTTGGCCTCCTCATCAACAATCTCCACCACTGCTCAAGATATGCTGCAATAAATCTGTCCTCTGATGCTCTCTCCCAAGTATGCAAACTGGAATGGTGTTCATCATGGAAAGATAGAAGGTGTAGGTGGAAACCTCCTTACTGTGCTATGGCCTCCTCAAGATAGGAGTGATGACATGCATGGAAAAAATGTATCCCCAATGATGATCCTCTCATCCATGCTATCATCCAAATAAAAATCTCAGCCCCTAGTTCATGCAATGTGTTGGGGCTGAATGGAGAGTTGGGATTTTGATTCCCGAGATGTTTCTCCCTCCATTTGTGGTACATATAGGGCTGTCTCCATCCTTGGGCTGAAATGGTATGGCCTCTAAGAATGGCCCAAGCTCCCCCATCAAGAAAATCAGCCATGAAATGCCCCCCTCAAACTCTCCAAGCGGTTTTTCCCACAAGAAGAGAAAAGTAGCAATGTGGCAATCATGGTTTGCCCGTGGTGTCTCCTACAATGTCAAACATGTAAAATGGGGAGAATCATGCTCCCACTGGGCTGTAAGTCCAATACTCTCCAAACAATTCTCCTCATAAGTGTGCAAATATCAGAAATACAAGGAAGCAATATGCAATGAAAACAAGCTGTCTTAGGACAACTAGAGAGTGGTTCATAGTTCCATTCATGGAACCAGCGCAGTGCACCTTTGGCCTGCATCAAAAAAAAAAATCAACAAGTTCTTTTCCAGCCACTTTCTTGCTGCCACAAACATCTCATAAGATTAAAATATGAAAGTACAAATTGGTGCCAATGATGCACACCAAGAAATATGTGTCTTCCCCCACAAACCATCATAAAAATAGCCACTCCCATTGCTGCAATGGGCCACAAGTACATCATAATAAGGAGCATAAGGAGATGTGATCATCCTTATATCATTAAGCTACTCATATAAATTAAATAAAGGTAAATAAAAACGAGATTATTTACCTCCTTTACCATGTACTCCGGTCCTTGAGCTGAAATGGCTTATCTGAATGCTCTCCCTCACCTCCAATGAGTAGGAAAATGGTTGTGCCAACCTCTCCAAAATCATCGGGGCTATGCATCTATCCATATGATGATATAAATCATGCTAAATTCCCTCCCAAGTGAACTCCTCTAGCAGTACAAGATATGCATCAAGGTGCATAGCTAAGAAGTCCTCATGTGCTGCATGTAATAATTTCTCCTTGAGACTAGAAGCCCTAGTCAAGAAGATCCTGCCATAATAATAGATGACCATATCATCCGCTATGTATCTATCATCTCCATCTGGGTCATCAAGAACCATGCATGCACCAAGATCCTTGGAGTACTCTACCAAAAGTTGAGGCCTCCAATACGGATCAATCCTCCTCATAGACAACGCTAGTGATCTAGCATGCGAAGCTCCCTTCATGTTGCTGACTGCTACTTTGACATCCTCCATGCCAAAGTCATCCTCCAAAATTCTGCCATGCCGATCATGTAGCTACTCATGCTCAAATAGTAATGGTGACCCTTGGAGGTTGGCCTCCCATGAGAAGTTGTCATCCAAAAGGAACCTCCCAATCCTGGTCAGTGTAAGCATGAGTGACCTCCATCTACTCCCATGTATGAAGAGTCCTCCCTTAAAGGAAGTATCCGCTGTCTCTCCAAATCTATGGAGTAGTCATCCTCTACAACCTTCACCTCTCCTGAATCCCAGAGTGGTGAATCCCAAAATGAGATGTCTCTCATCAATGCCGGATCTGGTGGCCTCCCAGGTGGAATGCCTCCATGTAGTGAGACATCAAAATAAGAAGTAGACTGTGGGTATGAGAGGAATGGATGGTTCCTCTCTCTACTATGCAGTGAATTCTATTTCCTATGTGAAGAAACTCTCCTCATAAGATAAGGGTGAATTCTCATTCCCTCTGAATGCTGATCGCTTTCTTTTCATCCATCCTTCATTTCACAATCCTCCAATACTACTGCATTCTGCTCAGGAATTGTGACTAGGTCCCCACATGTGGTACCTCTTGGAATACCTTGCATATACACAAGGATTCCTCCAAAGGAAGAAAGAGCTCCCATCTCATCTCCATGTGGTGATGGATCTGCCTCCAATGATACATCGATGTGGGTCCTTCTACCCTCTTCACCAATATATGAGTATGCCTCCTCTCCAATGAGAGACCTTGGATTTTGGTCTTCCTTTGAAAGATGGATCTTCATATGATTACAAATGGAAGAGTGCCCTTCATACAATGGGGGTCTTGCCTCTAGCAATTTATCATCCCAGTTTCCTTCCCCTCTAGAAATATGGAGTGGAGTTTGTTTCATGATTTCCTCCAACTCATGCAAGGTGTTTGATCTCTCAATTTTTACACATGATGCTTCACATTGATATTTATCAGATCTTTGCACCAATGCCCTAGTGAATTCATAATACGTTTTTACATTTGCATGATAACATGAAATAGAAATTTTAAACCACCAATCATGGGCCATACCTTTGAGATGCAGCGCTGCTATAGTGACGGCCTCCTTGGCTGCAACTTGGTGTAGCTGAAAATATGCATCAAGCTCCTCCACCCAAGCTATGGCTTTGCACCTTACTAATCCATCGAAAGTAGAAAAAAGGAATATATCTTTCTTTCTCCCTTTGTAGCTGATGGATCTTTCTCCCTTGAGTCTGAAAAACTCTTGGAAGTCCAAGTGCACTTCCAATCTCCATGATTGAGATTTATACTCCCAAAGAAAATCACTCAAGGTCTCCTCCCTTGCTGACTCATCTTCCTCCATTCTCCCTGCAATAGACGTGGGAAATGTACTACATTGTGGATCTACGTGTGTGGCTGAATGCTTACACCCAACGTGGTCACAAATAGGGCTTGCTTCATCCACAAACCCTTTCAGAAAATCTCTCCAATTTTCCCTTTCTATTTCCTCAAGATCTTCAACGATTCCTTCAATGGTCTGGAAAAGAAGAAGGGAGACCTCCTCTCTCTTCATTCCTCCTTTCTTGTTTCCTTCATAAATATCCTCTAATTGGAGAGAAGCTACTCTTTTTTATAGCATTAAATCTTGTGCACAGGCTGAGCCAAGATTGATGCTTCGATACCACTGTAATGTTCCTTTTTCGGAAATTTCTACAATATGGTCCAGGAGGACGCTGTATAAGGAAGGAAGTGTAAAAATAAGTTGAAATGGGGCTGGGATCCCCTTATTAATTCATTAAACACTTCTCTTTCATAAGTTGAGCCCAAATAAATGTCTCTATATGGGTTATTCAGATCTCCCCAAACTAGATCTATTAGAAAATGCTCAATGAGAGAGATTACAACAGTACATGAACATAACCATTAAAATTTGGAATTTTGAATGCAAAATAAGAGGGTAAATTCATGCAGCCATCATTGTGTTAATATATCAACAATAATACACAATAAATCATGAGGGGAAAGCTACTCAAGCTATAAGAACCAATCTCCAATGATCAAGTAATAAAATACAGGAGTTGCTGCAAATGCACAGAATGCCGGAAAGCAGTGACTGTGCCATCTCTATGAGAGTAGCAGCTATTGAATGCATACAAAATGGTAATGTGGCTAAAGGATACAAATAAATTCCCACAAATGAAAATATGGGCTTCAATACAAAATCTCTAGCCAATCTGGGAGGGATTGCTAGAAATGTCGGATAACATACAATGTGACAATTAACTACTAGGGTCAATATGTCACTGCAACACTGAATACATATGATGAGGCTATGGTAGCTCTGAAATGTATATTTCCCTCCTCCAATGATTCTCTTTATTAGAATGCTGATCCATCTACTGAAGAACAATCCTCCCGATGAGCTCTATGAACTCTCCCAACACTGCTTGCATGAAAATAATGTAGTTCCAACCCTAGACTGTGCTGTGAGAGATGGTGAATTATTGGAATTATGCCAAAGATCTTAAATGATGCTCGAGAGTCTCCTCTGCTGCTCCTCCAAAGAATATACAAGAACTCCACCAAAGAACAAGCCAATAATGACATTGAGAGTTCCTCTGTTGCTGCTCCCAGTAACACAACGTTTTTTGCCCAACAAAATAATGTTGTAGCTGAAGGGGTAAGATTGGCCAAATGCCAGAATGAGGAAATGGAGCTCAAACCCTCTCCTTCCTTGAGGATGAGGTATGGATTCTCGACCAGGAACACCCTTGGGTTCAGGAACACTACAACCCTACTAAACAGCCTAGGTATGCAAGTCTTTGCAGACCCAACGAAAATAATAAGCTAATTCATAATGAAAATGGGCTGCCATCTCCTTTTTATAAAGCAAATGAACTCCTCTCACCATGGTTCCCATTCACACTTGCCACCTAGCTCATGCAAGTGGAGCCTCCTCTAAAATTGTGGTGACTTGTCATGGAGATTCCTTCTCTTGGACAACGCTATTGACTTAGTCAAAGATAACTAAATCAAGGTGATCTCGATCATATTCACACCCTTAGGTGCTTAATTCAGCTTCTTATTCATCCTCCTTTCACACAAGGAGTGTTATTTCTCCATCTAAGGGGGTTAAGGGGCCTCATTACCCATTTTATTTAATAAAATACAAATATGCTAACAATAATGTTCCTTTTATCTTGAATCTAAAAATTGGGAACATTACATCAAATGAAACATCATGTACATAAGCATGTTCCTTACCAAAATTTCTACTCATACAAATGGAGTGGTCCATAGATAGATCCCCTCTCATTCCAAAAGAGGAAAGATGTGGTTTTGATAACTCCTTCATTGAGTTATGTATCTATTCCAACTCCACATGGTTCATGTATCTATGAAAATGCTGATATAGTTCCTCTTCAAAGCCTTCCAAAGTATAGCTCTCCATGATGGTGTTGTAAGCCCTCATGGAATAAGTATGGCCGAAAATAAATTCTTCATGTGCTCTTTATAGAAAATTCTCCTTGAGCTTGGAGGCTCTAGATAAGAAGATCCTACCATAATAGTAAATGACCTCATCTTGGACTGAATAGCCATCTTCATGTAGCTGGTCATCAAGTATCATGCATGTGAAAACATCCTTGGAATAATCCACCAACAATTGGGATTTCCAATATGGATCTATCTTCCATAGTGACAGTGCCGATGATCTATCACAAAGAAAATCTATCATATGGCTGCCCTTCTCCTTGACATCTCCGATGCCAAAGGTATATGTTGGAAGGTTGTTATCCTTCCCATGTTGCTCCTCCAACAGCGCAGAATCTGAAATGAGAGTGGGTAATGATGATGTTGGGAGAATGTCTCCCTCCTCCTTGAGTCTACCCAAGACTCTCAGCACTGTATCATGGCCTCCTAATGCTCCCATTCCTCCTGGATCTATGAATGGTGCATCATGATGTGTGACATGCCTCATCATCTCCTGATATGGTGGCCTCCTAGGTGGAATGCTTCCATGTAAAGAGACATGATATCAAGAGTAGACTGCATATATGAGTGGAATTATTTTTCCTTTCTCTCACTGTGCAAATCGGTCTGCCTCTTTTGTGCATCAACCTTCTTAAATAGATAGGGATGTGTGCTCCTAATCATATGATGTTGGCCATCCTCCCTACCTTCTCCTTTCATCTGCAAGGTCTCACAATCTATCAATAATGGCACATGTTGTTCATGGATTGTGCCTTGATCTCCACATATGAGATCCTTTGGAACTTGCAATAATACAAGAACTCCTCTCATTGGAGAAATTGCTCCATCTACCTCTCCATGAGGTACTAGATCTGCTCTTGATGTGACAGCGTTGTTACCTCCAGCCTTCTCTTCCCCTTCCTCATGAATGGAGGTTGCATCATCATCATTAAGAGGCTCTTTGTTTAGTTCTTCTTTTTAAAAAGAGATCTCCAAGTCTTCCCTTTGAGAAGAGAGCTCTTTCTGAAGTGGGGATCTTGCCTCTAACAAGGTATTTTGCAAATTTTTAACCCCCTCGATAGCATTCTGGAATGGAGTTGGGTTTATAGATCCTTCCAAATCGTGCAAAGGTTTTTTTTGTTTAGGCTTGGCTAGCTCAACCAAGGATGTTTCAGAATGTTTTTCATCAAATATTTTCACTAACCTCCTAGTGAACTTTGCATAAGTAGATACATTTACATGATTCAAGGAATAAGTTTCATAAAACCACCAGGCATAAGCCTTACCATCAATATGTAGCGCTGCTACTCTAATGGCTTCATCTTCTGAAACTTGGTGCTGTTGCAAATAGGTGTCTATCTCCTTCACCCAAGCCTTAGCTGTACATTTAGGTAACCCATCAAAAGTTGGTAGAAAGAATCTACCCAAAGCATGCTGCTTGAACCTATTGCTTCTATCATGGTTGCTAGGTCTTCTATTCTCCTTTATCTTGCAAAACTCTTGGAAGTTTAGATGGTCTTTGAACCTATGTCATTGAGATTCATATTCTTGAAGATAGTCACCAAGAGTCTCCTCCTTTGGCACATATCCTTCCTCCATCTCTCTTGCTATGAAGATAGGCATGGTAGAGCATTGTAGATCTGATTGTGTGGCTGAATGCTCACACCCACAATATGAAAATCTATAGCTTTCTCTATGAACAAGCTCTTTTTGGAGAATCTCTACATCTCTCCATCCTTAGTTCTATGATGTCTTTGTTAATGCCTTGAATATTTTGGAAAATAAGTCTTCATAACTCCTTCCTTTTCATTCCTCCTAAAAAAGTGGTTTTATCCTTGTCTTCTTCTTCATCTGCATAATCATACTTCTGGTGTATTCTTCTTTGATATCTCTTCTCTCTATCAGTAAGAGGATCTCCTTCTTCATATGACATATTGGCTTATCAAGATGCATAGGTTGTGCCAAGATTATGCTCTGATACCACTATAATATTCCCAAATGGGAAAAGTAGGAATATAGTGCAAAATGCTGGAACAATAATGTTAAACATCATATAAAAGCAAGAGGCCAATATGGAGACCTTTCATTCATTATAAAAACAAAAAAATATACATAAGAAATGGGCCATAAGATGTACAATAAGAAATAATAAACCTCAATGGACAAAATCCCTCAAAAAAGGTGCTACTACTATATATAAAGAGATGGAAGACTGCTACAACACTATTTAAAAGGCACTGCTATAGTAAGATATTACACAACAGATCTAGGAGTGATATAGGCTACAAAAGATAGATCTAATACAGATCTAGGCACTATACAACCTCCTTTGAAGAAACCCTAAAGGGTTTTTAGCAAAACGCCATGCACAAGATGGGAATCTAATCCCTAGGGCTGAAGATTCACTGCAAAATATTGATATGGAAAGTGTGGCTGCTCTGATATGATAAATAATGCAGCCTCCTCCAATAGGCTCTATAGATTATGGGCTGATCCCTTATCTAGAAAACCTCCTCTCCAAATGGTGTGCCAAAACCACCTTGCAATTCCTTCCACAAAATAATGCAAATCTAGAAAGAAATTACATTGTAGGGGAAAATAAATCAATGGCCCAAAGCTAGGATATGAAAATAAGCACAAGGGCCTTCCTAACTATCCTCCCAATGGAAAGGAACCCTTCACTAAAAATAAGCAATGAAATGACCCAAAGATGGTCTCCACTACTGCAACCTACAAAACAACTCAACCCTCAACAGGATCTACACTGTAAATGAAATAAGTAACTTGGCCTTAAGCCTCAAAGTGGGAAATGTAGTACAAGACTCCTCCAAGAGCTTCTCAATGGAAGAGATGGGATTCCCGATCAGGGACACCCAGTGCTAAACAACACACAATCTTAGCTAAACAACTAAAGAAAGCTATATGTCTAAACAGACCATATATTTAGAAATATCATACACCAAAACATAATGAATATGGCTGCCATCCTCTTCTTTTTATAATATGTGAGCTTCCAAACCCTAAGCCCCGTTCATTTATGAGCCTACTTCCATGCAAGGTGTCTCCATATAAAACTGCGTTGTCTCTCATTGATTGCTACTCCTCCATGACAACGTTGTTGATTTGGTCAAAGTTGACCCAGTCAAGATGTTCCAGCCCCTTTTCACACCTAAGGGTGCTTAATTAAGCTGCCAAGATGTGTTCCTTTTACATTGGCATTGATTTATTCATTATTAAGGAGACTTATGGACCTCCATTGTCCTCTTATTCATAAAACAAAACAGCAAAACAAAATTTAATATTCCAACTAGCTCATGGATAATTTAGGAATATTACAATAACACACTGACAGATGGATGGATAGACAGATATAGGAAACAAGTGGCTGGAACGCTACTTGTGAAACTATGTCTTAGATAAGCATAAGGAATGGTTGTGTTGGCTTGACTTGGGAGAGTATTGCTACAACATGACATTTCACACGTTGATCGGTATATCTTCGTTTTATGCTTTATCTGGCTATGATGCTTTAACTTTTGTTGATGTGATGTTTGGAGAAAGCAAGGATCCCATGGCCAAGGACTAGATCCAGGAGATCCAGGACATACTTCGAGCTCTCAAGGACAACTTGGCTATAGCATAGAACCAACATAATTTGTTGCAGATCGAGGCCATGTGGAGAGGCATTTTGAGGTAGATGATTTGGTCTACCTCCGTCTTCAGCCATACAAGCAGTCTACACTGAAGCAGAAGGGAGTTGAAAAGCTCCAACCCCACTTTTATGAGCCATACAGAGTGATCTGATGTGTTTCAGAGGTAGCATAGGAGGTGCAACTGCCAACTGGGAGTAAGATCCACAAAATTTTTCATGTCTCATGCCTGAAAAAGGCTCTTTGGTAGCAGGTGGTTGCCATTGGGGAACTCCCGATGATGAGGGGCATTTTTTTTTACAGCCAGAGGCCATTTTAGATACTTGAGAGAGGAAACCAAGGAGTAGGGTAGTCGAAGAATATTTGATCAGCTGGAGGAACCTTCCAGATGAGGATGCCACTTGGGAGGTGGAGAAAATTCTGTAGCATCCACCTTTGCAGTTGCTTGAGGACAAGCAACCTTTTGGCGGGGAGGACTGTAATATTCCTAATTAGTTGACCTCTAATTAGAAATATTATTTTTTTCCAATTTTTTTTCTTAAGTTTAGTAGGGAAATAAAAGGGTGAAGGGACCCAGAAACCCAATAGTTAGAATAAAACCACTTTTCTAGAGCTAATGTGGAAAACAAAGCTCTTGTGGGGCCAAGAGGCCAAGAGGGTAGTGCACCTAGTATGAAAGCCAAAGGGAAAAGTAGTAGCGTAGTTAATGAGTGGACCCAAGGATGTGCAGCAAGTGTGAAAGTCAAGGGGCCAAGTAGTAGCGTAGTTATTGAGTGGACCCAAGGATGTAGGGTTTCACAAGAATAAGAAGGGGGTGAGGGCAGCCATGGAAATCATTCTTTCATACTCTGATTTTCTGTTCTTTACGACTTGAGCATGCTTGAACTGTTTAGTTGAGTCTGTAGTGCTATTTAGCACACAGGTTTCTCTGAGTGGATATCCCAGCCTCATCCTCAAGGGACTTCGTCGGGGGACTTCGAGTGCCCGCTCAGGAGAGGAGTTTTATTGTTCGAATAGAGAATATCAAATATATTGGCATCAAGCCACGTGGATTCCCTCCAATAGCAGCACAATAACCCATTGATTTACATAGTACAACAGTAGTCACCAAGTGATTTATGCAGTCCAGTAGCAAAGGGGTTCTCGAGAGGGAGAAATTCCAAGGCATTTCCGTTTGGAATCTAGTGAGGGTATCAACCCTTCAATATTTGAGTTTTGGGGAGAAGTTGCAGCCAGTTTATCTTAAAATTCAGCTCATAGCTCTGTGTACCCAGTAGTTGTGCATTTTCCAACCCTAGGAGGGTGATTTTCTGAGGTCAGCCTTTCTGGAAATACTTTATGGGTTTTTTTGGGTCTTTGCAGTAGAGTCTGGCATCCAAATCCTGACATTTTTGGAGCACTAGATTAGGCTCATCTACATAGCCCTATTCATCCAGCAATAACATTTCTAGAAGGGCAGTGCAGAGGGAGAGTCCATTAGAGCAGCAATAGAGAAATGTTTTGAGTCAGAGAATCTGAGGGCTATTCCAGCCAGCTTAGCCTACAAGACTGCTATATTTTTTAGCACTGTTCTACATATTTTTCATCTCCATTATTTTAATAAAATGGCTCAACAGTTCTGACTCTTTCCATGGGTTTTTAATATTTTTCCATATTGTTGTAGATTTAGTCTTTGTATGCTTTCTATTGTTGTCATTTTCCTATTTGGAATATCACACGTTTTATGATTCCAACCATGTTTTATAAGTAATTTTTAATAAATTAAAGATCTAATACATGTGTGTGCCATGTTTAAATTTGAAAATTTATAAAATCAAGATATGTGCTAAGGTAATTGGAAAACTAATTGCAAACTTTTCATATTCTCCAATGCATCATGCATTTCACAAAGAATAATCCTAAATTTTCAAATTTAGACCATTCGACATTTATTGTATTTTAAATAATTTAAATTCATGAAGGCTTATTATAGACATTCCTATCAGCATAATTAATGTAACATAAATCATTGTCAATCGTTGTTAACAATGGTCAATCATGATCAATATTAATGTAATAACATAAGAATGTAAACATTAATAGAACATTATTAGATTGATGTAACAATAATACATTGGTACATTAATGGTTGACCATGTTCAACCTTAGTTAATCCTCTTCAACATTAGTCAACCGTATCTACCATAATTTCCCTTGTCCACCATGGTCGACCATGGTTAATGATTCCACCTCGCACATGTCTTCTATCAACTAGCACAATCATATTTATTAATGTGGTTGATATATCTCCATCAAAGCTATTTTATGCCTTTAATACACCAATGGGCCTATGAAAATGACATCAATTTATATATATCAACCACATAAATAAATATAGTTGTTCTAATTATATTCACTAGCCATACACCAATAACTAACCTATATATTAGCAATTAGAGAAACACTATGAGACTAATTTAATCTCAGTTATATGAACAATGTCAATAAGCACTTAGATGCCTTTTTTTTCAGAAGAAAATCACTTGTTGGTTTATATTATGTACCAATACAAATTTCACATCATTTGTGTAGGAAAGTAAGATATGTCAATATGTAGGGACAATAGAAAAACAACCAGTAACAAAAAAAAACATCCACCCAAACATGAAGAGGGCCTATAAAGAACGAGCAATAGACATCTTGTGACATATGTACCCACATAGTAAAGGAGAAACACAGTATATGAAACCACATCGGCCATGGTAGGAAAACATAGTCCAGCCCCCCTACCCATCAAAATACATCTGACCCATGTAAAGTACTTGGAGCATGTAGGGGGGATATCTAAAAAAAAAACATGGAAAAAAAAAAAAATTGTATCATACAAAAAAAGGTGCACCCGCTATACATATGCCACTAGGAGTTCAAAAAGAGATAAAGGTCGATCCTGCATCATGAGGTTTCAATTAATGTTAGGGAAGTTAAATGGTGCCCCAGATTAGAAAACCTATTAGCTTTCGTATTTCTCTACCTGTAAATGTGTTGGAAAGTAATGCAATTCAAGGAGTCCCTCAATATGTAAATCCTTTCCATCCAGTGAGTGAGGTGAGGAGATGAAAACTCGTTGTTAGAGTTCATGCAGTAAGAGTCCCCATATACGGATAGCGCATCAATGTAATGTTGTTTAGAGAACAATAATAACCCGCATAAGGCAAGCACTTCTGCCCTGGAGTTTCTACCATTCCCCACCTTCCAATAAAGTTTGTAGTGGCCTCCCGAATCTAGCTTGAGCCAAACCCCACATCAACATAGATTTTGTTGTGCTGCCCCATAGAAGAAGCGAGCAAGATAAGAAATAGGGTGTGGGGTGTAATGGATGGAGAGGTCCCAAGGAGGTGGGATGGAGGGTTAGATAGTCATTCGTTGTGAGGAAACAACAACCTCCTAAAAAATCACCTTATTCTGAGACGTCTACACATATGAGTTGAAAAATAGAAGTCATTCCTTGTGAGGAAACAACAACCTCCTGAAAAATCACCTGAAAAATCACCTTATTCCTAGACATCTACAAATATGAGTTGAAAAATAGAAAGATAGTCCCATGGTATACACCCCACGCCAACCACCAAGTGTGTTCAATTCCTTGTAAATGTAAGAGCAACTTAAGAGCTCTAAAGATATGGTGCCAGAGTTCCACAGCCACGTGACATTAATAAAACAAATATATGTTATTCTCTAGCGCGGTGTGGGCATCTTCCTAGTCAGTGTACTTAACATGACTATTTCAAACTTACAAAGACTCATCGAAATATGAGAAATATGTTCCTAACATGTGAAATCTCTTCCTACGCCAAAGTCTCCAAACATCCGAGATCGACTTCCAATGATGGAAAGCGGGGTCTCTCCTCAAGTAACCACATCTGTGGGGAAGGTGTGAGATTCCGTGTGAAGAGAGTGTTGATAAGCATAAGGCTCGTTATAAATATTATTTCTCCACCCATCAGACGTCCGTATGATCATTGACTTCAGAAGATATCGTGCTACAACTTGCAGGTCTACTGAAAATTAATAAATCGGGATCGAGTTGAAAAAGATTCGGTAACCAGCTCAAGTATTTATGATAGCTAATGCATGCAACCTACTATTCCCTATGAAAAGAAGGTATTGTTAAGTTCTCTTAAATGTGATATAAGTTTGGGTGAGAATGTGACTTTTCAATTTTTAAATGTATTTTTATTAAATTTAAAGTTAATGTGACAAAGAAAAATATATTAAAAAAAATACCTTCGATTAAAAAATTCAAAGTAATTTGAGTTATACATCATCCAAGTTCTATGCAAGGTAGAATTTGTCTGCTTATACTTCCTCTTCAATCGCGAGCAAAATTCCAGCCGAAGAAAGAAAATTGCTACAAAATCCTTACGAATACACACTGTGTTGTTTGACGTTCGGTCGTGTTGAACGTTTGATTTATGAGAGATGCGTGTTTGAAGCGTTAAACATTTACCTTGCACTGGCTGTGTGTTTAAAGTATTCACAGACTTGACCCTATGGAGTTGTGAGACTTGTTAACTCTGGTTGGCATTCATCATGCCTCTGAAAAGAAGCAAATCGTGTCAACTTGGACTGCGATTAACAAGGTCACCATCCACTATTGACTTAAGGAACTGGAGTGTCTTCTCACTGCCACCCACTATTGACGTAACAACTGTAGTGTGAAGCGTTAAACATTTGACTTCTAAAAAGTGGTTCAATAGCTTCACCCCAGCTTCTGAGACTTGTTAACTCTGGTTGGCCTTCATCATACTTATGAAACGAAATATAACTGTTTCTGATCACCGAAGTGCCATCTGTCTCCATCCATGCCAAAATAGTACTATTTTCATTTTTATGTCTACCAGTTTTTTTGTGGTTGGAAAAAACGGAATATTTCATTTTAAAATATTTTTTATTATAAATATTGGGTGTAAGTTTAAGATTTAACTCGAAAATATAATTTTTATTATTTTTACAAATTGAATTTTTTGAATTTATTATGTTCTACTTTATAAATAAAGATTATTGATTGTTTGTTTACTTGGTTTTGGAATAAAGATTGTGCTCTCATAAGGTACTCTTTGATGTGATATATTGGACATGATGAAGATGTAGCTCTACCAAGCTTACAAAAAAAAATGATTAGTGATTATTTATATTATTAAAAGTGTTTTTTTATGTGAATAAGTATATTTATTACAAAAATAATATTTTAAATTTTAAATTTAATTATTAATAATTATTAAAATTTAAGCCTTTTTTACCAATACTTATCAAGTGGATGGTAAAGATTTAATTTTGTGGGATATATTATTATATTCTTAATAGTCACAAATCAAAGATTGAGATTTATCTTAAAAATAGTTATACCGTTTTTCCTCTTTATTTAAATTGATTAAATAAAAAGAAAATTTCATACTAAATGAGATATATTATTTTGTTCATGTCATATTTATAAGCTAGCACATTGTATTGTAACAAGACATATTTATAAATTAAGAATCTTCATGGTTAAGTAGAAATGAATCTATGCAAGTAAAAATCTTATTACATGTTTTTTTAAATGTATATATCTTCACTTATATATAAATTCATTTTATAATTAATAGTTATAAATTAAAGTAGAATTATAAAATAGTTACCTATTCCACCTAGACCTCTAGTTAGTTTCATCAATTTCCTTGTTTATAGCAACATTTGCCATTTTTAACAGTTTTTCCAGAGCAGTTTTGACCCCCCTAAATGACTTTTTTTTGAGGTCAGCAGCAGGCCTATAGTCGTAGAGAAGGGCATGTGGAAAATCATGTAGTACTCAGAGATATATTTTCGACGATATATCATATGTGGCAAAACGAAGATAATATGACCAAGTTACGACCCAGGGAAGTTAGTTGTCTAATTAACCCCAACGGGGCCCACAAAATATTGGTGTTCCATCTCCTGGGGTTAGGGTTTTGGTTGTTTAGGGTTTTCTCATGGTGTTCAATAATAAAAAGATCCTTGAGCCTTATTTTAACACATTCCAGAGGTATGTAGCCGCCACTTCTCTTCTCAAAAATAGCCTACCATCACCCAAGCTAGTTTATTTCCATTCCGTCTGTAAGCTTATTTCAGTTATTTGATATCAATGAAATGAAGTATGTCTTCTGTTGCATATCTGTGTTTATGTTTATTTTTTATATTTTATTGTGTTCCTGCATAATTTTGTATCAATGGTATCAGATCAATCTTCTCTTTCTCGATCTTTCTTTGCATGTCCCTAATGAGATAGGGGTATAAGGACTTAGGGCTCGAT
The DNA here is from genome assembly GCA_034641835.2 of Pinus albicaulis. Classification (NCBI taxonomy): domain Eukaryota; kingdom Viridiplantae; phylum Streptophyta; class Pinopsida; order Pinales; family Pinaceae; genus Pinus; species Pinus albicaulis. The sequence continues at coordinate 381,166,084 of CM076576.1, read as the reverse complement.
CTTGTTAAACCTTTGCAAGATCAACCTCGCAAACTCCGACAACCTCTCATGGTGAAGGAAAAGAAAGAAGAGGGAGCAAGAGATCTTATCAAAATATTTCTTGAGGAGGCCAATAAAGGAACTTGATGATGAATAACTTTTCCCATATCCTTCGATAGCTACCAACCGATGATGGACCTTCATTTGAAAACCACTCTGGAGGCATCACTCCTTTTAAGGTGCAAGTTAAATTTGACATTCCCATATTTGAGTGAAAAATATTTGAAAACGTCATAGATAAATGGATGAATCTATTAGAAGAATATTTTTCATTTTATGACTTTTCCAACCGGAAAAATATTTCTTTTACACTCCTCAAAGTCGCCCCCCATGTCAAGGACTAGTGGGAAACCTACTATGAGCAAAAGGACGAGGGGAATCCTCCTAGTCGCACTTGGAATTCTTTCCGAGAGACCATCAAGGAACAATACTACCCCATGGGGAGCTATGAGGACAAATTCATACAATGGACTACATTGTGGCAGCAAAGGGATCAAGATGTGCATGAGTTGAAGAATTTGTTCCATATCCTATGCATATAGGTGGGTATCAAAGATTCAGAGAAAAATTCAGTGGTTAGGTACCACAGTTTTCTACACAGATAAATCTAGAAGGAAATGGAGTTCCTTGACATCTCCACGCTTGGTGCATAATACTGGTATGCTACCAAGATTGAGCATAAATTCAAACAGAAGAAGAAATACTTTGGATCTATTAATCAGAAGCAAGGGAAAGTGGCCCCCAAACCACAAAAAAAAAGTTACAAGGCCAAGGTGGAATGGCCACATACAAACCATGGAATCTGCAAGCAAAGAAAAAAACCACCAAGCCAAAGAAGGACACAAGGAAGTTGTGAGAGTTTCATAAGAACTCCACTCATAACACAAGTGAGTGTCAGGTCAAGAAGTCACTGGTGGTCGAGCTGAAGGCCTCTAAATTAGATGCATGTTCCAAATCTGAGTCAGAATACGTGAAGAGAAATAAACAAGGGAAGTAGATTACTGATGTGAATCCTAGTGCCACCGTTTCCACCCCCAAGATCTAGAAGTAATAACCCAAAGATCGAGAGGATGGGGAGGACCTCTTCCATTCCTAGATGTGGGTAAAGGGTTCCCTACTGCAATTCATTTTTGACAATAAGAGCCAAAAGAACCTCATGTCAATAGAGGTCATGAAGTGGTTGGGCCTACCAATCATAACACACCCATAACCATACACCATTGGATGGCTTTACCAAGGACGGGATCTTTGTGACAACCAGCAATGTCGCCTTCCCTACTGCATCAAGGCCATCACAGATGAGGTATTATGTGATGTTTCTCCTCTTGAATTTTGTGATGTATTATTAGCCCAAACATACTTGTGGAAGCGACATGTTGTGTATGAATATTGACCTCACATTGTTATTTTTACTTTGGGTAATCATTTGTATAGGATATTGGAGGTAGAACCCTACCGCCATCTCTTTGATCACTGCAAAGAAATCCAATAAGCTCATTTCCCAAACTAGGAAATTTGTTTTCCTTATGATCTTCCCTTAAGGAAAGAAGAAGACTGTGGCCACGACCTCTAGACAAGGCTCCTCCGCACAACAACAATTGATGGACAAGGTCGTGGAGGAGTACAGAGACATCTTCACCTCACCAACAGGGGTGCCTCTACACTGTCAGGTCAAGCACTCCATCGATCTGACTCCAGGAATGTCACTACCCAATTGACCAATCTATCAACTCTTTGTTATGGAGAACGACGAAATCAAGATGCAGATTCAGGAGTTGATGTAGAAGGGTCACATCCGACTGAGTTCATCACCCTGTGGAGGGCGGATATTCTTGGTGTAGAAGAAAGATGGGACTTGGAGACTCTTTATTCACTATTGAGTCCTACAAAATATCACTGTCCATAATATTTATCTGATCCCATGGATTGATGACCTTCTGGACAAACTCAAGGGGGCCAAATATTTTAGCAATATTGACTTGAAGTCCGAGTATCACCAAGTACCAATTAAACCCTATGATGTGTGGAAGACTTCCTTTGAATCAAAGGAGGGCCTTTTTGAATGGTTATTCATGTCTTTCAGGTTTGCAAATCCTCCCGCAAAATTCATGAGGCTGGTGGAAGACATATTGTGACCATTCAGTAACTAATTTGTGGTGGTGTATTTTGATGACATCCCGATCTTCAACCAAAGTTGGGAAGAGCACCTCCACCACATTTGATAGGTTCTCCAAGCACTGCAAAAACACAAATTGTGTACCAATTTGGAGAAATTCACTTTTGGCATGACACAGGTTCAATATCTGGGATACATTATTGATGAGTAGTGGTTGGATGTGGACCTAGCCAAGATCCAGGTCATTTAGGATTGAACAGCCGCCACAAATCTAACAAAGCTCTACAAATTTTTGGGTCTTTCCAATTTCTATGATAGGTTCGTATTGGGGTTCTCTCATATCACTTGGCTTTTGGGTCAAGTCACCAAGGGAGGAGCGAAAGAAAAATTATTTGGTATGAATCTCAACAGAAGGCATTCACAGAGATGAAGCATCGCCTCTACTTTGCACCAATGCTCATATTACCAAACTTGCAGCAACCATTTGAGATCGAGACAGGTGCCATTAACTATGCTATTGGGGCAGTACTTACTTAGCAAGGGCATCTAGTGGCATATCATTGTGAGATGCTTTCAAACACAGTCCAAAACTATCCCACCTATGACAAAGAGATGTATTCCATTGTGCAGGCCTGCCGATAATGGAAATATTACATGATTGGGAAGGAAACGATCATCCACAAATATCGCCGACCCCTACAGTTCATACAGACACAAGAGAAGTTGAAAAATTATCTCCATCATAAATGGTACACATGCCCACACCGATTCCATTTGAACATCAAGTACAAGAAGGGGAACACCAATCATGTTTCAGACTTCCTCAGTTGACCACCAATCGTGGTGCTAAACATTGTGCTCAACTCTTATGTTCACGAGACTTCAGGTTTGTTGCATCTCTACAGAAGTTATATAGAATTCAACAACACATACCAAATGCTCCTAGAGGGTAAACAAGTTCCATATTTTCACCTCTAAGATGCATTGTTATGCCACATGGGACACCTCTGTGTTCCTTCAAGCGAGCGTGCCAAGATGATTTGGAAAGCGCACTACAATCGATTCGCTGGACATTTAAGGGTCGAGAAAATAGTGGCAATACTGCAAAATTCTATCTATTGGTTGAACCTTCAACATGATGTTAGGAAGTACATCAGATCCCACATTTCCTGCACTATTTCAAAATTGACCATTAAGAAGAAAGTCCTATATACTCCATTTCCTACCCTTAGTAGATTGTGGGAATCCATCTTCATGGATTGTGGTGAGCCCATTTCAACAAGAGTGTTGCAACTCCCAGAGGCTACTCAACTTTACTTTATCAACCTGAGGTTCGTATAAACTTGCAGGTGATAGTGCGATAATCACAATAGAGGAGCTCTACTCATTCCATCCTCATATTAGTTCTACGATGTGGTGCTACTTTTAGGGTTGCTTCAAGGTAATCAAGTCTGTCACACTTCTAAATGTAATCAAAGACTTAAAATAGATCATAACCATTACTCTATCAACAAGGAAGGAAACTACTCTAGATCATGCCGATTCATCTAACCATTTTCAAGAAATAAATATTCACACTTATGCTAATGCAATAAAGGAAAATAGACTAAGTGGCATTCATAATCTAGATTGTTGAATTTAATTGCAAAAAAGGAAACTAATCTAGAGCACACTTACTAAATGAATGACTAATTAAGTCATATATGACTCATGCTTAACTATTGTGTTTAGTGATGCATCTATTAATGAATTAACAACACTTAAAAATGAATCTGTATTGTAGCAAAAGAAGGAGGTGCCTAGGTGGTCTAAGAGTGTCCCTCGACAAAAGGTTCAGATTTGAAGTTCTATTGGTGGCTTGGTTGGGCTTAGATGACATGGAAGAATGATTTTGGGCTGAAGGAGAGTGTGTTTGGCACTGCTATAGGAAGTTGCTACAAGGTTTCCTGTAGTGGTACAAGATGTCCTGAAAATCTACAGGAAGTTTCCACAAGATTTCATGTAGTGGTACAAGATGTCTAGAAAAGCTACACGAAATAGACCGAGTGGAGTTTGAGGATAGAAATGGTGAGAAAAATGTTAGGAGAGGTGGGTTAAAGGTGGATATTGGTAGATTAATGGTAGCCAACCCCTTGGACAAGCTCAAAAATATTCACAAATAATTTCTTTCACCCTCAATATTTCTCTCGATGATGTTGTGGTGACCTCAAAAATAGGGTTGTAGGTGACTTGGATGGAACGTGGTTAATGAAAGGTGAAGACTGAAGATGATGGTGTGTAATATTCCTAATTATCAATGGATAATTGGAATATTAGATTTTGCTCAATTTTTCCATCTATAGTTTAGTTATAAATAAAAAGGTGAGTAGAGAGGACATAACTCAATTTTGGGAATAAAAGTCACTCCCTAGTAGCACAACGTTGTAACTTAAAGGGAGCCAAGGGGGGCCAAGGACCACGTAGAGAGGGGGCCCATGTATGCACTAGGAGAGACTGCGCAGATGGGGAGGAGCATGTGGCAAGAGGGAGGCTACGTTGAGGAGATGGGCCTTAGGGCTTGGAGAGAGGCAAACATTATAAAATAGGGAGGAGCCTCCTCATTTCAATCATTTGAGTTTATGCGTTTGAGCTAGTCACTCTGACTTCTTGAGCACGCTGGCTGTTTAGCCTGTTTACAGCACTGTTTAGTGCATTGAGTGTCTCTGATCGGAGATCTCACCCTTAGGCCCTGGGGACTTCGAGTGCCTGCTCAAGCAAGGTAGTTTCATCATCATTTTGCTAAAGGATTGATGTTTGGGTTTACTTGTCGAGCTGGGCATTCAGAGACTGTGCAATCTTGAGATGGAGGACGCAGTCCATTCTAGGGGAGCTCCGGATTGAGTTTCTTGTAGGGGTTTTGAGCTTGGATATTGAGCAAAGGATCGGCCTTTGCCTGTTGGAGGATTTTGGTGGAGTTTGAGGCTGCATTTCAGTGGTTTCTATTCAGCCTCTGCGCAGAGCCTTGGAGGATAATGTAACTCCCCAAGGGGGTGATTTTCGGGGGTCAGCCATTTCAGATATGATTTATAGGTTTTGTTGTGGTTGATGAGTAGAGGTGGATTCCAGATTTTTAGCTCATTCCGGTGAGGGGATTAGCCCCAAGTCATCAGTACATTTCAGCAGTAGCAGCGACATGGTAGTTTTCCAGCAGCTGGGACGCAGTTCAGAGAGCAGCCATTTCTTAGCCATTCTGAGAGTATTTATTCACTTTCCTTGAGCAAGTCTAGGTGTTATCACTCTGATCACCTATTGTACTTCATTATATTTCTCAGTATAATAAAATGGCTTAGCATTCTCTCTCTATATTTCTGGAGCATTTGTTATGCATGTTGTCTATGCTATTGTATGTCTGCATTACTATTATTTTATATCTTCGGGCATTCTAGTTCTATAACAATTGGTGTGTTTTCATCATACTCTTAGAGAAATTCTGGAAAGGGCCAGGTAGCCTCCAGATCTCGCCCTCTTCTCAAAGGTGAAATATCTGGTAAACGCCCTCCCAGTCCATCTCTGGTTGGAGTTTGCTTGTGTTTTAGAGATATCCCTGAAATGGGATATTAGATGGTGCCTAAGGGGTCCTCCTCTGTTGTTCTATGAAAACCTGACATCAATATACATGTTCATGCATTCATCATTGACAAAGTTATCCTAAAAATGGTGGAAAAGATGAGTTGAATTTAAATAAACCTATCTATGCAGTTGAAACAGAAATCTATCTCTGCACCTACAACATGTTCATGATAATCAAAGTAAAACTATATAACCTTTCTAAGAAATCATAAACTAAAAGGATATTTTCTCTATTGTGGAATAAATTCCTCCTAAAGCTCCAATGGAAGAGGTGAGAGAGGGAGGATTAGCACATGGTTTTGATGTTTTATATGCTACCAAACATGAAATGAAAGAAATCAACTACTGCAACAAAAAAGAAAGCGCAAGTACATAAGACAGACCGAGGCCAATGGATTGGGCCCTAACCCACACACTTAGCTTCCTTAAACTAACTAAGTGGAGAAGAAACCAAATTCTCATCTTATTTCAGAACCATTATTTTACATGAAACATGAAAGTTATAAATGTCTAATACAAAAGCCAAGAGTTCTCTAGATACATCCGAAAATTCGAATCCTAGTGAGCTCTTGCTCTGTCCTATTTATGCTAAAGTGTAGCTACCAAAATATGCCTAAAAATTAGGTCTTTTTTCCAATGGAACTCGAGAGAAGTGGACCTTGTCTCCGTTTGATCAATCACTTGCTTGGATGCCTCTGATTTTGAGCTGTTGGAGGAGAACCTTGAGGAGATATTAGTTTCCTTTAAGATATAAGAAGGTGGTAAACCCTCCTACAATCATTCTTTGTTGTCTACCCTGAGCCCTGATTATGCAAAAATTATAAAAAATGGAATTATTCCCTTGTTTTTCCTGCATTTAAACCACATTAGGACTTGAATCATGACAACCCTTAATACGCCATTCTTACCAAGCAAAATATGACAAAATGAAATTAAATGTGTGAGAGAGATAATAATTAAGCTAAGAAAGTGACAATTAACCCCTTAGAATGTACCCAATGATGGTGCTCATCATCACCTCCCTACCAAATGGTTGCTCATCCTCTGAGCAACTCAGTCCTCTTTATTGATTTCTTTTAGAGCCCTTGTGGCCTCTCTGACATCCCAGGGAATCATGGAAGGAGTCCCTTCAAGAGGGTAAAACCTCTTCCTCTAATTCCAAATTTTCTTCTTCCTATGATTCCTTTTCCTCCTTAGTTTTATATTTTCCTTCACTCGGTCCCAACAGCAAATATGGACTGAGTTTTATCCCAAGCCACTTGATCTTCATTGTTTGCATGGCCCTTTTGTACAAGGGTGATATTTCTATTACAACTTTGAATCTGTCTAAAGTATGATACTCTAGGTTTCTTAGGCTAAGTGGGAGGCCATTCCGTCTTCTCTGACATGTCACCACACACTCTTCTCCCAATAGTCTAGATATGCCATCATAATGTGGAATTACCTATGTTTGGGTTTTGAGATATCCATCTACAAGTTTGGCATCATTGGATATCATTTGATGGTTGTTTATGACCCCTCTAGGGTTAATTAGCTCTGCCCTGATTTGGAGAGGCTCTTTGCCTTCTCTCTTCATCACCTTTTTGACCTCCTCTACCCTAGCTTCTTGATTGTTCATCCAAGAGGCTAGGGCCATCAGTTGCATATCCCCCAACCTAGATTTTGGGTCCCAAATGTTCAGATCATTTAGGACAAGATTATGCATGTAAAACTCTGCCAATTTGGCCCTATCTTCTATGTGGCACTGACTGCAAAAGCAATAAATTTCCTATAATTCTAGAAAGGCAATGACCCATGTGATGCTAAAGTTTTGATCTAGAACTATAGCCACTCCTCTTTCAGGTAAATGGCATAACAATTTGAGGGATGCATGTGTTGTATTTCCTCCATACAAATTTCTACCATGGTGGAAATCTATTTGTCTTTTTGCTCCAATTGGCCATCCAATATTGAATTCTTTTCTTGTGGCTCTTGTAGCTCCTCTTTCAACACTGACTCCCTAAGTATGACATCAGCCAAATCTCTCCCCATCTTAGTGAGATTCTCTTCCATGATCCCCACATGTTCCACATTCCTAGATTTGGAAATTTGCATCCACTCGTGGGTGCACCCTCTCTCTTTCTAGCTCATGGAATAGGGGAATGGTGAGCTTTTGAGGAATCAACCTCCCTCCTTCAATGAATGTGTAATAGGAGCTTAAGCTTGGTTGTGGGCTAGGAAGTTTAATTGTTGTAATGTGCTTTGGGAAAAAAAATTTAGAGGCTGGTTCCTCCTATTTTGTTTCTTGTTTCTCAACTTTGGCATCCTGCCACTTAGCCTCTTCCTCTTTTTCATCACCTTGGGCATCCTATGCTTCTAATGGTGCCTTGTTCTCTTTTCCCTTGACATTTTTCTCTTCCTATAGCATATTTTGAGTTTCTTGTAGAACTGTTTGAGTTTCCTGTAGAAAAATCTATGTTTCCTATAACATACCATGTTTTTCATGTTGCACCTTCTTTTCTTCCTCTTGGAGGTCTGTGGGTGATTGTAATTGTTTGAGGGATGCTAGCCTTGAGAAGTCCCTTCTTGTGTAGGTCATAGGTGTCTTGTTGGTTGAAATTGTTAGCTCCCCATAATTTGCTAGATTGATTGAGATACAAATGGACAGGGGTAACATCAAACCAAGCTTTGGAGTCCTAGGTACTAGCCTTCCTAGACTCAGAGAGGGCTCTCTCTATTGGGTGTAAGTGATGTAATCTTGTTGCTCTAGGGTTTTGATTTTAGGCTAGTTATTAGGTGTAGGGTTTGTTGATTGTTTTGGATGGGAAAGATGATCAAATCTGATAAGAGAAACAAGAGGATGTGATCCGGATTTATGCAGGAACACAACAGAATACATAAATAATCATAAACATAGAGATGCAGTGGAAATAATGCGTCATTTCATTAATATCAAATAACAGAAATATGCTTACAGACATAATGAAAATAAAATAGCTAGGGTGCTGGTAGCTATCTCTGAGAAGAGATGTGGCGGCTACAGCCCTCTGAACTGTGTTACAATGAGATTTATGCAGGAACGCAACAGAATACAGAAATAATCATAAACATAGAGATGCAGCAGAAATAATGTGTCATTTCATTAATATCAAATAACAGAAATATGCTTACAGACATAATGAAAATAAAATAGCTAGGGTGCTGGTAGCTATCTCTGAGAAGAGATGTGGCAGCTACAGCCCTCTGAACTATGTTACAATGAGGCTCGAGGGCCTATTTATTGTTGAGAAACAATGTAGAATCCGAAACGTCCAAAAACCTAACTATAGGAGATGAGGCGCCAAAACTGTGGGCGCCCGTTTGGGTAAATTGGTGGTTCAACTTCCCGGGGGCGTAACTTTGGCATCCGATCTCCGTTTGACGTGCTCAATAGCTCGTTAGAAAGATGTATCCGAGGACCACAACTTTCAGGATGAATTGGATGATCCAATTTGCTGGTAAAATGATACCCAAAAAACGTCGTTTAGGGCCTCAAAACGGCTTCGGAAGTTCGGGACTCGAAAAACTGCTAAAAATAGTAAGTTTTGTTGCAACTTGAAAATTGAAAGAAATGAGGATGGGGGTTCAAATGGAATAGGTGGGTGGCCACCAATATCCACCTAGATCATTAAGCCCCCAAAACGGCTCCGAGAGTGGAGGACCCAAAAACCTGCTAAAAATAGTAAGTTGTGTTGAATATGAAAAGCTGCAAGAATTGATGGTGCTGGACCAAATGGAATAGGTGGGTGGCCACCGATATCCACCTGGATCAGGATGTCAAATCCATTGGGCTATGGAGTCAAGTGAAAGTCAAGAATGTCTAAATGATGAAGTAGAGTGTGTTATAGGGCCGATTTAGCAAGGTCAATGGATCCTTAAGGTGATGTATGGTGGTGTAATGAACATTAAGTTGGAGAAAATACTAAGAAATTTTTATACATATACAATATGAAGCATAACTCATGAGGCAGGGCAAACCATTGATCTCATTGAATAATACTCTAAATGATAAACATATAAAATGAACATTTTAGTGAAACATAGAAGTATTAGAACTCCTAACTTTGGAAATTCACCTTCAGACTTTGGGAAAATATACAATATTTAAACAAATAACTGAATTTATGAAGAGTGAACTCCTAAAAATCATATTTCAAGCTATTGGGAACTCTAGAACAAGTTTTCAAGCATGGACAAAGGGCAAGATCGAACGAGACCTCTTTGACTTCACCTAATCAACCAATATTTCACAGAAAGGCTTCAAGCTAGGGTTTTGAGAACTTCAAATAAGTAGGGCATACCATAAATATTACTTGTAAGCTAACATAATAACCATGCATGAAACAATAAAAAATTTATGGGAGGCTAAGGAGCAGTGAAGAATTCCATAGTTATGACCCAAACAGAAGAAAACATAAAGGCTATAACAAACAGGAGGACTGAGGTGCTTCCATGAACATATCTCAACCTATACCTTTCTGTTTAATAGCAACTAAGAAGAATGAAACATAATGACAACTAATAAAACAATAGATAGATAGGAAAACATCACCATTCACCAAGCTATGGAATTCTGCAAAGAAGCTTCTCCATCATCCAAGTAAACAAGCCATTCATCCACTTCACAAAACCAATTTCTTCTCCAAGCTCATGAAAATCATATATTACTCATGGAACTCATCAAATTCCAACATTTACAAACAAGTCCTCATGCTCTATTTAAATTTTCAAATAAGGAGGTGGAAACCATAAGAGGCTTCTAGAAACCCTAAAAAGGTCATAAATGTCATTTATGGCCAAGAGACCATGCAAGGCCCAAGGCACATAATATCTCAGGAAATAAATGCCATAATAACTATTTACACCTAATTCTAGATTTTCTAGCCTCAAGAAACTAAAAAATATCATTTTGCCATAAATGAGTGTGTTTTGTTGACTTTCGGTCCAAAACACACAATTCATTACATTTGCGTACACTGTAGCACCTCCTTTAGCAGAAAATAGGGTCTTTGGTGACCGAGTTTTGGACCCCTTCCCGATGTCGGATTTGGCTCCGTGATGGCTCGTTGGAAAGCCTGAAGTGTCTAATTTCAAAAAATTCTTTTGTTTCTTCAATCTTGCCTCTACAGGTTTCCCAAAATGTGGAAAAATCCAAAGCTGCCAGGAGTGCAACACCTGCTCAAAATAGAGGGCAGAAAGTTGAAAAAATGAGTGTTTTTAACCCTTTTGGGCGACCAAGACAACTCCAATTGAGCTTAAATTTGGTGAGAATACTCCTCTCATGATGGGAAATCCAAAAATGTAAGCTTCTCCCTCTGAGAATGTCCTAGGAAAAAGCGCAACATAGGGGGTGCTGCATTCTTAGGCTTGAAATTTTTGCAAAAAAATAAAAACTTTTTCAATTCTCCTCAAATTTGGTATGTAGGTGCCTCAAGGGTCATTAGAAACCTGTAGAGAAACTTGGGCCAAAATACCAAGCCTAGCTTAGTATTTTTCATCATTTGGTGTCGGGCCCTCATTTTGGGCAGTTTTGAGCTTTTGTCCTGCAAAGTGATTTCTCTGTTTATAATGCTCAGTCATCTTTCTCTGTAACCTCAAATCTTTGTTGGAATTTTCTAATTTGGCCTCTAAATGTATATTTTCCCTTTCAATCCATGACTCTTTTTCATGCTCAATCTCCATGGCAAGGAGCTCAGTGAGGGGAAGTTGTTGTGCTTGGCTTGATTCTTCCTCTCTCTGTTTTGCCAAAGCTTTCCTAAGACCCATAGTCCTAGGCCTCCTTCATTGGTTTTGTATATTTTTTCTTCACTGGTTTTTTACTTTTTTCCTTCATTGATTTTGCAGAGGAGAGCATGGCCCCTTGCCTTTTGGAGGTAGCAAACACATGTCTCCTTCCTCTTTGATAAGTGATGGTGAAAGGTGCTATAAATTTTTCTTGCAAAATTTGATTATTGACAACCTCAGGACTGCCTGCTTCTTCATGGATGTTTTCTGTGAGTATATCCTCCCTAATTTGTTGTTGGTTTTCCTTTCAATCAACATTTTCAACATCCTTCATGCTTTTATCACTAACAGAACCTTTAAAATTGCCATGCTCTGTTTCTACAGTGTCAGAGGTGCCTATATTTGGCATATCTTCACTTTCATGAATATCATCCTCCTCACCCTTTGCATTACTATTTTCACTGCCAACTTCATTTTCAACATCATTTCCTTCATTCTTGAGACCTTTGTAATCATCTTCTTGTTTATTGAAAATAATTTTAAAATTTTTTTATGGGCTGCCTTTGCCATTCTTGTCACTGTCATGGCTTTGTATTGCCTCCTCGCCACTGTCTACTATAGTGTTCTCAGTGTCATTCCCATCCTCATAAGACCCACTGAATGGAATTGTTAGCTCATCATGGGACTCAGTGATCAGAACTCTGTTTTCTTGCTCATTGTCATCTTCTTGAAAGGCTGCCTCTGTTTCTGTGTTTCTAGAGTCTTCTTCTTCATTTAGGTCAATAATCTCTTCTTCAGACATGGTGTTTTTCTCTACCCTGCCCCAAAATATCTTTAAAATGTCCTTCAAAGAAAGAAAAATGCTTCACCAAGCTCTCCAGGCAATTTGGGTGCCTCTGAATGCCTTTTTGGGCAATGCTGCGCTTTTGTGGCAGAAGCATGACATCTCTGGGCAGACAAGTGAAAACCTTGGTAGGAGCGCAAAAACTGGGTGAAGGGGTGAAAGGTTTGGCAGGAGCACAGCACCTGGGCGCCCGAACTACTCGGGTTAGCCTAAACGCAGAGTCGTGCAGTGTTTGGACAGTGGCTGGAGCGCAGCACCATGGGCAGCTCTGCATGTGGCCTCAGGCAGAAAAACATATGGCAGGAGCAGAGCGCCCGTGGGCAGGGCTGCACACCATTCGGACCTTCTCCTGCATGTCGGGTGAGGTTGCAAGAGTGTAGTGACAACCTACAGGCGTGCATCACTCAGAAGAAAAATACACAGGAAACCACTACAGGAGTGCACCGTACTTCTACAGGAGCGCAACACCCTAATTTTTTCACCCGAGGACTCTGGAAGAATACTAAAAAACCTCCCTGTGTCATTCAAATGAGAAAATGAGTAGGGATTTGTTGTGTTGTAATTTTTTATACCCTCTTTTTAAAGAATGAAGATTAAAAACCCATATTTCTAAGGTTCCTTTTAGACCTTTTCTTTTTGCACCCTTTCCTTTTGCCAATGTCTTTTGGGGCTGACTCTAACTATATTTTATAGCCCCTTTTAACCATTGTCTCTTTTGAACTTGGGCAGTTGGATAGATCCATAAAGAATCATGCTTATCACAAATATTTGTTAGGGTGATTTAAAATCATGTTTTGCCTTTTAAACATTCTGATCATATCTCTGACCATTGCTTGTTAAAAATCAAATATTTTGAGCTAATGTTTTGTCTCCCTGAGTAAAGTGGCATTCAGTGCCCTATATCTGTCTCCTTAGATATTTTAAGAACTATGATCTTACCCTTTGATTATTTTATAGGCCCTTTGACTACACTTGAAAACATTAGTCTCTGAAGCTGATACTCTTTACATGCCCTCTGCTTTTAAGAAGCACGCCTTGTCATCTTCAATTAATCTATTTTGCTAATCTGTCCAAAATCTTAGGTTTTAGGGCTATTAGAGAAAAATAAGGAGTGTTGCCTTCTAAGTTATCTATAGCCTTTTCAAAACTTATTTATCATTTGTAAAAAAAATATCTTCAATGTGCACTTGATGGAGTTCAGGTGGCTTCTATCCTTGTAGTTTTTGTGATCATCTCTTGCTTTTCACCACTGTTTTGTTAACCAATCATAAAAACCTTGATTCTCTTTAAACATAGGCCTGCTGCCCTTATCTTTTTTGTATATGCATCCTGGAGATGATTTCATCCTATTACCTTGCTTCTTCTCATTGCTAATGGCAACCTTGATTATTTCTTGCAAAAACGTGAACAAGGGCAGCTGTCCCTTGCAGTATTAAGGAGGCCTTTCTTGAATGGCTGTTGATGAGTCTTGGGTCCAATTTCTTGACCTTATTCCTATTTGAACACAATCTCTTCATACAGGAATACATAGTTTTTAGGGCACCAAATCCATCCTGTGACTCAGTGATACCTTAGGTGACCTAATGAAGGCCTTCTTGGACTTGGATTTTTGGACTGAGACTTAGACTTAGGGATCACCAAGTGTAAGATAGGATCCATGATAAGCTTAGTGTTTTGGAGATCCAAAATCCAATATATCTGTTGTATCCAAAGGGTTTACAGAGACAATTTGAGATCATCAGTGTTTGGGAGTATCAAGGGAGACACAACAAAGCTGCTTGATTGGTAGGCTTAGGTGGTAGTAGGGAATTTTTAGGAAAAACAAAATAGGGGATTTGGACCAAAAGTGAATACATATGCACAAAATGGGTGATACATGCCTCTAATGGGTTTTATGGGACTTGTAATCAAAGCTAGACATTATGGAGTGATGAGACAGTGAAAATTTATCTTGAGGATAATGAAGGTAGTGAGATTTATAGAACTCACAATGTTTACTAACCTTGTTTCTAGAAATATTTGGATAGTCATTTAGTCATAATCAAGGCAAAAAAATAAAATAAAATTACTGATGACTAATAGTGGCTCCAATTGGGGAGGGTAGCTCCTTTTAGGAGGTGTCAAGAACTTCAGATTCCTCGGTTTATGGAGACCAGTGCCTCATCCATTAGGCATATTTTTCCTCTTTCATTTGCTGATGTTTTCTTTGAAGCTATGGTCTCGGTATTCTGAATGACATGGTCAACACAAATCCATCTCTACCTACCCAACCTACTTGCCTAACATTTTTTCTCCTTTAGGTGCATTTGGACTAGCAACCTTGACATCTTCTTGTTTTTGAAAGAAAAATAAGCTATTTATTTCTACCTTATCTCTTCCCAAAGCTCAGTTTATGCAAATGAACTCCTTTGATTCTCTACCCATGCTATTAAACTGTCAAGGTTAAACTGTTTGACAGGACTTATTCACTAAGCTATGAACATAAAATTGAAAACATGGCTAAATCAGGATTAGACAATCTAACTTACCATGGGTTTGTGGCATAAAATCAAGCTGTGCACAAATGTTATTTTTGTACAAAACAAGACTTAGAAAAATCAGGGCTAGGATATATTGTTTGCTATTCATCCATGTTTTCCTCTTTCGTTATATTTTAAGCATGTGGAACTAATATCTTCTTTCCCTAGTCTAACTTTTGACAAGCCAAGTTTGAAAATTTTGACCTACTATCTTTCCACTAACTTATCAACAATAAATTGAAACATGTTCAGTCGTGGTTAGGCTAGATGAATGAACAAGAACTTTTGGAATAAGTAATGGCATTTAAGCTTGCACACTTTCAGTAGTTCTATTTTTTGGGCATGTGGCTTTACCTCTTTTCAAATATGCCCTCTTTTCTATATATTTTTTGTTTTTGAGTTTTTGTGAGTTTTTCTTTTCATCAAAAAATGGTATATAAAATGAATGAGAAAAATGAATTAGGACTATAAATGGCCATGGTATTTGATTACCATACCATCTATAGGATCATCTACCCATCCCTTTTCATTCAGATTTTGTAAATAAAGAACATGGCTATCTATTCTTGAGGGCTTTGTACAACATTTCTGCCAAAAATCTTCAAACCTGCCAGATTCTCCTTTACATTTCCCTTTTGAGTTTTGTTGCCAAACCTTGCTTCTATGAAAGAAATTTTCTAGGTGAAGAAAACATTCTTTATCATCCCCCAAACAATTTATAATGTCATCCATGTATATCATAGTAAAAAAGTTGAAACTAGGTGCCATGGCCTTTTGAAAGGTGTCTTCAGCATTCCTCATTCTAGGAAGAATTTGGTCAAGTATGTAGTCATCCCAAGGGACTTGGTCAATGTCTTTGTGCTGACTGATTTGTAGTGGTACTCTCATGAAAACCTGAAACACTACCAATCAATGCCACTTTGTTAGAAATTCCTACTTTTGGCATAAGGTGATTTATGTTGGGAAAAGGGTATTGGGACTCCATGGAGGCTTTGCCTAAGTGTCTATATTCTACACATAGTTTGTATCCTTTGGTTTTCTTCATTAGTAATATAATTTGCCCAAAGGTTTCATAGTTTTTCTCGGAAAAAGCCCTGTCTTGAAAAATGTCTATGTCATCAGGCTTCGAGCTTTTTCTTCTATATACAAGGGCATCTTGAAACCTTTTACAGAACCTCAAATACTTGATCTTTGTGTGTAATGGAAAGGCTTTGGACAAGCTGATTACCTTGGGTATTTTTAGGCTGCCTATATTGTATCCCTCTATATCAGTTTCAACAGACATCCCTTCAGGATTTATGGCAATATCAGTGAGAGTCAACAACTTCTTCGAAGAGACAAAAATTTCTGATGGTGAGGTATCCATATAGGGCAAGAACATCAGATTCTTTGGATTCATATTCCCAAATTTTTCTATAGAGTGAGGGGATTTCAGAACCTTGGAGTTGGCTAAAGGAGACAGTTGTGTTCCTGATGTTTTTCCTTTATTTGAGTTACCTAATTCATATTCTAAACTGACTTCTGTTTCTGAAATTTTATTTTTATTTTGCAGAAAATCAAGTTCAGTTTTATTTTTATGAGGTTTCTCAGGGCTATGGTAGTTTGGAGAGGGCTAGGGAGGTTTTTCCTTATTTTCCCACCTGTTCATGAATGTCTGGTATAGAGAAGGGAGATTATGTATGCTGCCAAGAGTTAAGCTTCTAAACCATTTTTTGGCTTCTCCTACTAAGCTTCGGGAAAAGATCATCATTTGTATGGTCTCTTCTTCAAATTCCATGAAATCAAAGGCTTCAAGCATTTTGTCTACATGCCATTGGGCGGTAGTAGAGTTGGTTCCAGTGAAGTAGGGAATTCTAGACTGACAATTATCTAGTAGAGGAACCAGATGTTGGGGTAGTAGTAAGGGAAGAAACCATATTGCCAAGCTGGGAGTAAATGGAAGATTTATAAGAGGTGGGTTTGACTATTGTAGTATGCCCAGAACTTTGTCCTTTTCATCCACTTGTTCACAAAAGTCATTTTCATTATACAAGATGAATGGATCCAAATCTAAATGAATGGAATAGATAGGGGTGTTGTTTGGTCTTTCAAGGCTACCCACCATGTATTTCATGTGAGACTCTCGATATAGTCTTCTGGTCTGGTTAAAAATAGGAATAGTAGCATAAGACATATCAAGTTGGATGTTTCCCAAAATTTTGGCTCCCCAAGATAGTGACAAAAGCATGCCATACTTGGGAGGAATGTCACCTACTACTATGTCCATGATTATGTTCTTGGCCGGGATTTGTGTTAGATTGACACACAAATATTTGATTAGGCCAAAGCATTTAACCCTGCTTGAATCAAAGGAATATAAATCTTTATAGGGCCTGATTATTTCTAAGCCTAATTTTTCCATCACTACCTTTGGCATGAGGTTGTGAGAGGCACCCGAATCTATCATGGCATTATGTAAGTTTTTTCATTTATGTTGAGGATAACATAAAAAGGGGAAATGGCTCCTTCTTGGTATTTTCCATCTATTTCGAGCCCAAACAATAACTCTGTTTTGTCATCTGCCAAGTTCAATGTATTGGTATCATTTCCTATGTTCAGGACCTTTAACACTTGAGACCTATGTACCTCTTGGGTAACCAATTCAGTGAGAGGCATGGTTATCTTGATTTTGGAAATATCCCCTTCAAAGCTGAAAGGTGCTTGTGTTTTGGGAATATTTACATCAGTTTTATCAACCATGACTCTTTCTACATTTTTTATTTTCTCATTCTGATTTTGGGTTCTAGATAGGATAGTTTTCTCAGGGACACTAGTAGAGGTACTAAGGTAGCTTGCATCACTATCTGGCTGGTTGGTTTTGACTATGTTTGGTTCAGTCTTCTTATCCATGGTGCTAGTACTATCTACTGTCTTCTTGGGAGCATGTTCTGTTGTCTTCCTAATAGTGTTGTCTATTTGGTTTCTCTTGGGGGCATCTTGGTTCTTTTTTCTCCTAAGGTCATATTTCCTATGGACTTCCATTATGGAATTCTCAAACCCCAACTAGTAATCTTTAGATTCCTCATAGTTGGTTTCAGTTTGATCTAGGGAAAATAACTCTTGTTCTTCTTGTGTGAGAAAAACTTCCTCTTCATTATCAAAGCCTACTATATTTTCATGTTCCTCTTTTATGTCTATGATTTTTCCTCCTTCTTCATCTACATAGTTTTGTTGAAAGGGAGCTCTAATTTGTTAGTCATTTTCCCTTGGTTTGATTTGAGGAGTGTCTCTTCTGAAGTTTGGAGTTCTATTTCTGTTTTGGAGGTTGGCTTGGCTTTCCCTAGGAGTCATTTCACTCTAGTTTATCCTTTCTATCATTCTTTCTATGGTTCTAGTTAGGCTGTCTAGTTTGGCTTTGGATGAGGAAGTAGAAGGCATGATTTCATCCTTATAAGTGACCCTTTGATCTGACCTCATTTTAGCCCTTTTCTCAATGAGATTGGCCTCTTCACTCATAGCTCCCTTCTGCATGTCTTCTAAGGTTATGTAGTCTCTTTATCTTAATTGGTAAGTCATGTCAGTATCAAAGCCTTTGGGAAATTTCACTAGTCCTAGGCCTTGAGGGGGTTTCATGTGAGGTGGGAGGGCATCGTAGACACTGTTGAACCTTGTCCAATAATCTTGCACACTCTCTCCTATATTCCTCTTACGATTCTTGTATTCATAAAGGATTTGGAGGGGATTTTTCTTGACTTCCCACTTATTTATGAAAATTTGGTAGAGGGAAGGTAGATCATGAATGGTGTTGGGAGTTAATGCTTTGAACCATATTTTGGCTTCACCTCCTAAGTTTTGTGCAAAGATCCTCATCTTAATGGTTTCTTCTTATACTTCCATGTAATCACAAGCATCACTGATCCTATCTACATGTTTTTGGGCAGTGATGGATTCAACCCCTATGAAGTGAGGAATCTTAGAATTGTAGTCATTTGGTAGAGGCACTAGGGGTTGTGGTAAAACCAAGGGGGAATACCAAGGTGCCATGATGGGAGCTAATGGGTTTTAAAGTAGATTTACAAGGGGAGGATTTGTGACAGGTGGAAGGGAATGAAGTGAAGTGGTTTGAACAAAGAAGGTATGGATGGGTGTGGTGGAAGTGCTTGGACCAACAAGCTGATTATGAGAAGATTTGGTATGGAAAGAGCTAGAGTGTTGGAGAAGTTGAAAGTCAGGGGGAGTGGAAGAAGAAACTTCTCTACTTGAACTCTGCTGCAAATCTGTAGGCTCAAGGTCATTTTGGCCAATATCAGCTTGTGACTTGGTCTTGAAAAGGCTTCTTGTATAGTGTAAGTCAAATTGAGTGTCCGGTAAGGGTATAAGATGTTCCAGGGCAGAGCTTGCTCTGTGAATGGTCCTCTTAGTAGTTGAATGTTCAGATTTAGAATTTTTCCACAAAATATTTTCCAGGTCATCAACTATGGGGGGAGGGTTTGGGTCCAAATGAGATCTGGTATTAATTCTCTGAGAAGGCAGATTTCACATTCAAAATGATTAAGAGGCTGAAAGTTTAGGAATTTTTTTTGGAAGGCTATCCTTTCTTAGTGTTTGGTAAACTCACATAATGTATAACCGGCTTTTAGAATTCTTAAGGCTGATTTGACACAATATCAAGGAGTCTAATTGGGACTGGTAGAGATAATAGGCCTACTGGGGCTAGTGGAGTCGCAAGGTGGATATTTTTTTTTTGTTGTTTTTAAGGATGTATGGTTATAGTCCACCACCAATAATTGACAAAAACCAATCTAGGGATATTTTGGGGTTTTTATGAGTTGTTTAGGTAGCCCTAAGGTTTGTAGAAGTGTCCCATGGCTGAATCATCATTTTGCTAAGATGTTGACACAAAAAAAACCTATTATTAGTTTATTGGTTAAGTTATCTATGTTTTGACAAGGTTTCTGAAGTCCTAAGGGTACTCAGATTATCATTGACTCGAAAGGTCCCACCGTGATCGCCATTATGTTAGCTCCCTGTAATTTTCTATATTGATTGAGATACAAATGGACAGGGGTAATATCAAACTAAGCTTTAGAGTCCTAGGACCTAGCCTTCCTAGACTCAGAGAGGGCTCTCTCTGTTGGGTGTAAGTGATGTAATCTTGTTGCTCTAGGGTTTTTATTTTAGGCTAGTTATTAGGTGTAGGGTTTGTTG
This sequence comes from Pinus albicaulis, assembly GCA_034641835.2. Lineage (NCBI taxonomy): Eukaryota > Viridiplantae > Streptophyta > Pinopsida > Pinales > Pinaceae > Pinus > Pinus albicaulis. Next base: position 381,146,028 of record CM076576.1, on the reverse strand, counting down.
ATTGTATTGGATGGGAAAGATGATCAAATGTGATAAGAGAAACAAGAGGATTTCAAAGCAATTGGGCTATGGAGTCAAGTGAAAGTCAATAATGTCTAAATGATGAAGCAGAGTGTGTTGCAGGGCCGATTTAGCAAGGTCAATGGATCCTTAAGGTGATGTATGGTGGTATAATGAACATTAAGTTGGGGAAAAGACTAAGAGATTTTATACATATTGTTGAGTCTCAAAAATGTTCTCCATATTCATACATATTTCCATTATGTCATAACCATTTAGCTCTTATTTCATAGCCTTTTGACCTAAAACCCTACATCAAGTAACCATTTTCATAAATATATGGGTTAGGATCCTTGTTTTCCAAAGTTATTTATTTTATGTATTTTAAGTGAATTTATGATTAGAAACTAGAAAATTAACATAGTTTCATATATCTATATATGTGTTATGAGTTTTGTGACATGTGTAGGTCAAAAGGAGAACTTCTAGAAGACCCTTATGTGGCACTCTAAGGCCAAATTCGAATTTGGTTGGAGAAGATTATGGGATCAAGAGGATATGTGTCTCACTTCCTTGTTGTATTGAAACTCTAAGAGCATATGTGTCTCATTCCTCAAGTTGTGTTAAAACTCTAGAAAGACATGTGTCTTATCATTTCCTATTTTGATTGTAACTCTAGAGATGGAGGGAGAGATTCATGGACTCCCATTAATGAGATGTCTCCTCATATTTTGTATAAATAGGAGAAGCTTTCTCCTATCATAGGTAATGAGAAAGTAATGAGGAAGTAATGATGAAGTAGATTTCTAACAAAGTTCAAGATGGAATGGGATGTAGATTTATGAGTTTTTGAATAAAGAAGCTTAGTTCTTTGATGCTATTGTGATCTTATCTTTAAGGAGCTGAAGGACTTCACCAAATTGGTAGCAGAGGGCCCCTGCTATCCAAGGAGGCTTTTACATGTTTTCTAGATAAGTTGCTTTCAATTATGTTTTGTCATATTTCCTTACTTAGATTGCTTTCTCAAATCATAGCTTTTAGCATAATTTTTCATGGCAGCCCGGGCATTTGCATATCTTTTGACTAATGACATGGAATCAATATTGTTCTGCTGTTAATTTATTTTTTCTTAGTTTTTTTTGTTTAATTCCGGTATTGCTTTGTTTATTTCAGTCTTGCACATTTACTTCAGTAGTTATATTTAGATATATTAAATTGCTCATGTCATTTTCAGTTACCTCCGAAAGCCACAGCTGGACTGATGGTGAGGGATTGTATTATGAAATGTGTAGTTTGATATTAGTTTCCTTTCTGCAAATTTAGATATATTAAACTACTCATAACATCTTCAGTTGCCTCCGAAAGCCACAGCTGGACTGATGGTGAGGGATTGTATTATGAAATGTGTAGTTTGATATTAGTTTTCTTTCTGCAAGTTAGATATATTAAATTGCTCATAACATCTTCAGTTGCCTCCGAAAGCCACAGCTGGACTGATGGTGAGGGATTGAATTATGGATGTGTAGTTTGATATTAGTTTCCTTTCGGCAAGTTAGAAATATTAAATTGTGCATGACATCTTCAGTTACCTCCGAAAGCCACAGCTGGACTGATGGTGAGGGATTGAATTATGAATGTGTGGTTTGATATTAGTTTACTTTCTCCAAGTTAGATATCAGTTACTCAAGTTGTTTCTGGTTACTTCCGAAAATCATAGCTGGACTAATGATGAGGGATCAGAAGACAAGTTGATGTAATTTGATTTAGATTTACTTTATTGCAACTTTTGGATTTCTTCCAGCATAGTTTCTTTTGTGTTTAGACAACAGCAAGAATAGTTTGGTTTCATGCTCACTAGTTCACTGTTTTGATTTATTAGATTAGCAGCACCTTTTTCATTTCAGTAGCACATTTTCATTTCCTTTCAAGTTTTGTCATTGTATATTTCAAATTCCTTTTTCAGTTTCAAGTTGGTAAATCATTATAAAGGACATCATTGCCTTGAATATCCATAACCATACTTGTCTTTTAGAATTTCATAAAAATCCAAAAACGAAAAAAAGTAAGAGATAGGTTATCTTGCACATATAGTGCGCCACACTTCGTCAGCTTACGAATCCCTGGTTGATAATTTATGTTAGCAATTTAGGACACACTAAATTGACCAAACATTTTGGCGCCGTTGCCGGGGAAGTGTAACTAGGTAGCCTTATTTCTTACATAAAAAAAATTAATAATTCTCAAGTATGCTCTCCTCCTGCACTTTGTGTGATCTGGAGGATCAGAAAAATGATTGTTATGTAAAAAAAAATTAATAATTCTTGAGTATGCTCTCCTCCTCCACTTTGTGTGATCTGGAGGATCATAAAAAGAATTGTTATGTGAAAAAGAAAGAAAAAAAAGGGAGACACAATAAAACTTCATCATTTCAATTGATTCAACAATTTAAAAAAAAAAAAAAATTGTTTTCATAAAAAACTTTGATTTCAATAAATTGTTTTGTTTAAGGAATATATATGTGTATTTTTAAATTTTTGAAAATATCACATACATAATTTTATTAAACAAATCAATTGAAAATAAAATTAAAAAAAAAATAAAAAATTAAATTGTTTTGTTACTAAGATATATATGTATATTTTTATTTTTGAAAATATATATATAATTTTAATAACAAATCATTTAAAAAAAAGAAAAAGAAAAATATCAATAAATTGTTTTTGTTTAGTAAATTACATGTGTATATTTTTAATTTTCCAAAATTTAACATGTGTAATTTTATTAACAAAACAATTTAAAAAAAAAAATAATCATTTTGTTTAAGTAAAACATATATGTATACTTTTAATTCTTGAAAATATAACATATATAGTTTTATTAACAAAACAAATTTAAAAAAAAAAAAAAAACAAAAAAAAAAAAACAAAACAACAACAAATCAAATCAATAAACAAAAATCCATGAAATAGCCATGGCATTTTTTTTCAATAAAACAAAACACCACAGTTTCTCCACGTTGAGAACCTTTGCACAGGCTCGTAACTCCATTCAAAGAGGCAAATCAGATATGACAATTCAAATGCATGCAAAACAATTCAATTCAAACCTAGCGCCCCATTTCAAAACAATTCAAATGCATGCACAGTCCAGTTTTCTGAGAATAACAATTTTTGCAGAAATCGTGCTCTTGTGAGTTATGTAGTCACAATCATTCAGAGATGAGCAATTTGATGCCTGATGCTTATGGCACTGCTGTAAATTTTGAACCAGCAATCCAGGTGAATATTTTGATTCTGATCATAGCAGCAGACCTGCGATTGTACAAATGAAAGAGCGGCCTTCTTGGTATACTGTTCACTGTAATACGCTGTCAAATAGCAATGACAGCATTTTTCTGTCCATTCCTGTAGATGAAAAGGGAGATTGTGATTCTGAACAGTCCAGGGATGAAAACAAGATGCACATGAAACGCAATTTTGAACCACGTTCTGAAGAAAACGATTTTTGTTGCTGACGCAGAACCCAGAAAAACGCAAACTATTATTGACATGTCATTTTCAAACACGTTTTCTGATCGATTGGAGATGAATTTAGAAAAAATAAAACATGGGTTTTTTCGCCAACATGGTCAGTTAGATAACCCAGAAACCGTTTTAAGAAATTCGTGGCGGTCTGGGAGAAATTCTCGGTTCTTTGAAGGCCATTTTTGCTTGCCGCGTGAGGAAAAACGATTTTTTCTGAGTGAAGAATTTGAAAACGGCACTCTGCATTGATAATTCGGTTTCCTGATTTCTAGGAAGAGGAATTCTAATCAAAATCAAACTCTTATCATGGCATTCAATGCACATTCCACTCATTTTTGAATTTAATTCAATTTCATTTTCTGAATGTTGGATTTCACATCTCCTTTATTATCTGCCCAGCAATTTTTGGTGCTTCAATGACATTATTAAACACCAACCATTATGATGTTTATTTCAAAGGGATGCCACATCACTATGGAAAGACATTAAGAAGGCATGGGGATGAATTGAGCGAACTACATGAGAATATTATCAAGCACATGGTCATGCAGATGGTACAACGAACCTTAGTAGCATAAAGTTTTTAAAGAGATGAAAGATTATATTTTGAAATAGCAATCATGCATTTTATGTTCTTCAATGCTTATCAATATATTATTTTTCATCTTATGTGATCTTCACTTACCATTCTATGGTCATCGCAAGGTCACGATTGGTCAATGTATCTGAGTTTGCTTTATTTAGCATCATTTGTTGAAATTTAAAAGAATTTGCATTTCTCTTTTGTTGTTATATAAAAAAAAAAAAAAAAAAAATTGAATAATTTTGAATCAATGAAATGAACAAGTTATTTGCTTGTTTTTCTGAAGGTATTGATTAAATTTGAACTGATGATGAATGATGAATGGCTAACTTTTTTTTCAAGATTTTTAGCTACAGAAACCGTCGACATTCTGCAGCTAAAGTCTAATTCCGCAGCTGTTCTTCAATTCCGTAGCTGAAGTCCAATTCCGCAGCTGAAGTCCAATTCCACAGCTGTTCTGCAATTCCGCAGCTGAAAAACCTCATTGTTCAAATCAGCCTAACTTTCTCATACAAAATCAGATTTTGATGATTTAAGTATCGTTGGAAAGGTCTCAACAAGATCTATACAATGAGAAATCCATCATTAGAGTTTGAAATGGTAAATAATGAAATAAATTGCTGAAAAGAAGTTACATTCAACTTGAGGCACTAATTCCAAAACAATTTTTTTGCAGGTTCCAAGAGGAAGGACAAATGACTACAAGAGAATGGTGTCTCTTTAAGAGACCAATTTGTTTCATAAGAGGATGATCAACAACAAAGAGGAGGAAATATGCTGATGCAAAATCAGATCCAAACATTTGAAAAACTTTCAGATACTATTGTCTCCATCACATCCATACCTCATAATAAACCATTCACCTCATTTCACTTCATGTTTTCCATTTACATTCACATCCACTTTCCATTTCTTTTCGTCCATTCATAACCCACAAATAAAAGCAAGAGGCTCATTCACATGCTTATTGCCCATTTCCATTTTCATCTTCCATTTCCATCTTCCATTTCTTGTCATTTTCATTCCGCAAATAAGCCCTGCTTCAATGCAAACTATTGAGTCTATAGTCTTTTGAGTCTAAGTTCTTTGTAAAACACCTTGAGGCTTGCATGCCTTAATGGCAAGTTCTCATGCTGACAAACAATGGGAATACATTAATGTCTCTTGTTCGTCAGATCTTCTAGGTGACTCGACATCAGCAAAATCATTCGTACCTAGCAAGATGTGTTTGGGCATCTTGACTCTCATTGTCATCGATGGTGAGAGTTCTCGTGTTGACTAGTGGCATCCATTAATGGCCACTAAGTCAACAATTTCCTACTATGTTCGACATCAGAACATCTTTTCACATAGTAGAAATTGTGCCAATGAGTTTTGAAGACATGAAGACTATTATTTTCAGCATTTTGGAGCAGATTCAGCAAGTTTCTTTTGTGTTTAGACGACGGCAGAGAATAGTTTGGTTTCATGCTGACTAGTTCACTGTTTTGATTTATTAGATGAGCAGCACCTTTTTCATTTCAGTAGCACATTTTCATTTCCTTTCAAGTTCTGTCATTGTATGTTTCAAATTCATTTTTCAGTTTCAAGTTGGTAAATCATTATAAAGGACATCATTACCTTGAATATCCATAACCATACTTGTCTTTTAGAATTTCATAAAAATCCAAAAACGACAAAAAGTAAGAGATAACTTATCTTGCACATATAGTGCGCCACACTTCGTCAGCTTACGAATCCCTGGTTGATAATTTATGTTAGCAATTTAGGACACACTAAATTGACCAAACATTTTGGCGCCGTTGCCGGGGAAGTGTAACTAGGTAGCCTTATTTCTTACATAAAAAAAATTAATAATTCTCAAGTATGCTCTCCTCCTGCACTTTGTGTGATCTGGAGGATCAGAAAAAGGATTGTTATATAAAAAAAAATTAATAATTCTTGAGTATGCTCTCCTCCTGCACTTTGTGTGATCTGGAGGATCATAAAAAGAATTGTTATGTGAAAAAGAAAGAAAAAAAAAAGGGAGACACAATAAAACTTCATCATTTCAATTGATTCAACAATTTCAAAAAAAAAAAAAAAATTTGTTTTCATAAAAAACTTTGATTTCAATAAATTGTTTTGTTTAAGGAATATATATGTGTATTTTTAAATTTTTGAAAATATCACATACATAATTTTATTAAACAAATCAATTGAAAATAAAATTTAAAAAAAAATAAAAAATTAAATTGTTTTGTTACTAAGATATATATGTATATTTTTATTTTTGAAAATATATATATAATTTTAATAACAAATCATTT
>CM076576.1:380993325-381139512 GCA_034641835.2 Pinus albicaulis | reverse complement strand
TGGGCATATGATATTTCTTTTGAGTGTTTTTTCCGATTCTCCGATTGCGATTGAGCTTTTAACTTTGATTTGTTTTTTATGATAATGCCTTTTATATTAGATCGGACCATAAGTTTTTTGAATGTTGAATATGAAATTTTTCAAAACAATGAATTTTATTTCTAAGTGTTTTATTTCTAAAAAGAAAGGGACCCTATTTCTAAATTTTATTTATAAAATTTAGAAAAAGGGAGGGTTGTTGTATAGTACAACAGAACCATATGTTATAATCGACAGTTAATACAAATCCTAATACCATATGTTATTTTCATATTCCAAAGTCTTTGTAGGATGGTTTAACACCAATGGTCAAAACCAACTATGTCGACATATGAACATTCATGAACCTATGGTTTAAGTTTAATGTTGGGGAGAACCCATGGTTGTAACTGAGACTGAACCATACCACAAACCTCAGTTCAAGTGCAAGAAGTGTTTGTCGTGACCCAAGAGAATTTCCTAAGGAATAGTCATGCTTAGTTTATTTCTAGTGAGTTATAGTTCACTTAGTTGCCTATGGAATGAAACTAGAAATATTGTTGGTATTGATATTTAGAACAATAAGAAGGTTGCAGTTCCTGATATATGTAGGGATGAATCTTGTGAAGATTTTTTTCGTGATATCGAGTTCTTGAAGTTGTGTGCAGATCCTTATCTAGCTAATAATAACACCCCTTAACTTGCTTCCTGAAAGATTAATTTTCTCCATGGAAACCATATTTCCTATTATGCTATATAGATGACCAAACAAGCTTTGAAATATAAGAAAATTGAAATAATTTTTTTTCCATAGGTGTTGCAGAGAAAACCTTTCGAGTGACTGATCCAGATTTATGCAGGAACAAAATAAAATATAGAAATAAACATAAACGCAGATATGCAATAGAAAATATACTTCATTTCATTAATATAAAGTAACTTAAATAAGCTTATAGACAGAATGGAAATAAACTATCTTGGGTGATGGTAGCTTACCTCTGAGAAGAGATATGGTGGCTACCAGCCTCTGAATTGTGTTACAATGAGGCTAAAGGGCCTTTTTATTATTGAAAAACACGGGAAAAACCTAAAAAAACAAAACCCTAACCCCACAAGATGGAACACGAAGAATTTGTGGGCCCCATTGGGGTTAGTTGGGCAGCCAAATTCCTAGGGTCGTAACTTGGTCATATTATCTCTAGTCATAACTTGCCAAAGATGGTAAATGCTGCTATAAATAAGGAAATTGATGAAACCAGCTAGATTTCTAGGTGGAATAGGTTGGTGGCCACCAATATCCACTTGGATCATTCATCCCCCCTTAGGAAGCAATGGTTCTGGTTGCATGTAGAGCCTCCATGAGGTCAGGAAATTTTTGTTGAATCTGGTCACTTGGGAACCACTTGCCCTGGTGAAGGACCTGGCCTGCTTTGAAAACTCGATATAGCTAGATCCTCAACTAACAGGTGTTATTGATCTGTGTGTCCATGATTCAATTAGTTGTGGAATTTTCCATTTAGTATGGGTTTAAATTTGTTGTTGTGAGTTGTTTCGCAATGTCAGATGTGTCCAACAATGGTGGAAAGTAGGATTGAAGGCAGTCCACATGAACATTGGGTGCAGACCAAGGAATGGTGGAATAATGAGCTCGAAAACATTGACCCCTACAAACATGGTGATGGAATATAGCCCATATCAGAGCAAGAGAAGCTTGCGATGGGGCCCAATGAGGCACTCCTTTTGAAAATGTAGAAAAAATTTGTCTCGCACCTTGAACTTTATTGGCACTTGAATCTTGATGATCATCATGTTGTTGCTTGTACTTAGAATTGGCTCTATCCAATATGTCATGGAGTTGTTTTCGGATGTGATGAATGCACTCAATGAAGTTTTTCACCTTGATAGCTTCAGAATTGACATGAGTCGAATTCACCTGAGTAGCTACAAATGGTATGACCACATCAATGGGACATAGTGGCTTGAATCCCAAGCCACCCTGAAAGGAGCTATGGATAGTTGAGTTGTGGATAGGTCGGTTATAGTTTTACTGGAAATAGGGGAGGCTTTCATCCCATGTGCTTGGATACTTCTAGTTTTACATGAATAAATGTGTATGATCATTCTGTCAATGACCTGTTTTTGGTCATCAATTTGGAGGTGGAAAGTTATGGACTTTGTGAGCTTGGTTTCCAGCATCGACCAGAGACTTGACCCAAATGTATTGAGGAACTTGTTGTCCTGATCTGAGATGATGGACCATGGGATCCCAAAGTGTACCGAGAGTCACTGAAAGAAGAGTTTAGCATTAGATTCTTCTGTGATGTTCTTCTTGCAGGATGCCATAATGGCCATCTTAGAGAATTTGTCGATGACCATGTTAGGGTCCTATAATAATAGGGTTCATAAATTTTGAATTGACTTTGATAGTCTTGTAAATATGTACATACCTTTCTTTCTGCAAGTTGTTTTCCCATATTTTGAAAATAATAAAAAAAGAAAAGAGGGTAAAAGTCCTAAATGAAATATCAAAGGACTTGAAAAGGAATAAACCCCAAAAGAAAAAGAGAAAAATAAGACATGAAAGTGAGCAAGTCAAAATTCCACTACTATTTACTTTTACTGCAAGAAAAATGATTATGTACAGATAGTCAATAAATGCCATAATCCATGATCAGTTAAACAGTTTAATCTTAACTTTTCATGCTTTGAATATCACGTTTTAGATAGAGAATAAAGTTATGTCAAACAGTTTAAACTTGGCATATCAATAGACAGTTAGAGAATAAATGAGAAGCTCAACAATTTAATCTGAGCCCTTGGATGAAATAAGGTTAGACTTAGATAGTTTTATGTTTTGAAAGAAAAATGGATTTAGGGTTGCAAGCTTAAATGCACCCATGAAAATGAAGTAAAAAATGTTAGAAATAATGATGGGTAGGTAGAGAGCAGTTGTGCAAGACATGTAATAAAGTATCATCGGGAAAAAATTACTAATTTCCCCTCCCCCACAATAATCCAGTATTCTAAACCTTCAGTTAAAAAGGCTCAGAGAATTTCTCTGACTTTTGTTGGGACTGGACCCAAGGCTGAATAACTAATTGGTTAAAAATGCTGGATTCCCTACATAAAACTCATTTCATCAGCATATTCACCCTTTTCCAAAACTATGCTCCCTTTTACTAATAAAAAACAAATTTTTTCTTATTAAAAGTAAAAACCTTACTTAATTAATTTCATTTTCATTCAAAATCACTTAGAAAACCCATAAAATGCATTTTATCCTAAGTTTAGATGTGAAAAACAAAAAATGAGACAAGCTATGCTTATTTGTCTATCTTTACACTTAGTGTTAAATTATGTATTTTATTCATTTCATACATTACACCTTTATTTCATATTAATTTCTAACTTATATTATTAATTCCCTAAACTATACCTTTCCCGTATATTATTAAACCCTTTATATTTTATTTAACCCAAAAAACCCACTATTTTAAAAGTTTTAACCTATGTTAAATATCCCACGTGATGAAATAATCATGCCCATTATCCCCTAGGTTTAAACATATCAAAAATATTAAAATATATCCCGTCGCCTTATGGTTCTTAAACACTTTTCAAAGGTTTATTATACCATATAATATTAATACCTGCCTGCGTTATTGATTTAAACATTTGTTAAATGTTTTGATTAAAAACATATTCCCCTCCGCCAATCATATAACCCAAAGTTTTAAACATTATAAATATAATATATTTATAAATTTTAAACTATCCCGCCACAAAATCAAACCCTGGACCCACTCTGAATGCTGAGAAATTCCCAGATGCAATCTTCGCCTTTCGCACTCAAGCTCCCAAATCCCACGATTGAAAAGCCATATCGTATTTTGAGTTGCAGAATTTAAACACCATTCCTTTCCATGCGAAATGGGTTGTTTCACCATTTTCTCTCTCCTCCACATGACGTATTTCAATTGGATCGCATTCGATTCATTTAAAACTACTTACCACTTAGAACCTACATGATAACCACCTGTGATTTCTTATACTGATTCAATGGGAGCTCTTTTTGTTGCATCAAATTCAGACAATATTTGGAGGGGATTTTTCTTCTTTTCCCATTTATTTAAAAATAATCTATGAAAATTTGCTAAGTCATTTATACTACTAGCATTAAGACCTTTAAACAACTTCTTTACTTCTACTGTTAATGTTTGTGAAAACAACCTCATTTTTACATCTGATTCATATATTTCATGGAGTTCAAAGTAATGTGTCATTTTTTTTATGCATTGTTGTGCAGTGTACTATGTAGTAGCCTCAAATTGTGGTATTTTACTTTGGTAATCCTGAGGCATGTCATGAATTTGTGCTGGAAGAACAAGGGGAGCATACCTGGCAGCCATATCTTGAATTCTAGCTTGGCTTAGGGGTAAATTAACAGTGCTTGGGGTTGAACTGGAAGCAGTAGCTGATGTAGTAACATAAGTAACTAATGAAACTGGAATATAGGATGATGAACTAGAAAAATTTGTGGAGGAACTAAAGAATGAAGTGGATGTAATAGGGAATGAAACTAGAATATATGAGGAACTAGTAGGAAATGAGAATGATGTGTTTGAAATATTAGAAGGTAAGCTAGTGGAAGAAGCAGATGTATTGGATGAAGGAAATAATATTCTAGGCTGTAAGGGAAGTCTAGAGCTAAATGGATCTGTAACTGTATGGTAGTGGAAACTATAGATGAAGTAGTGGTATCTAAATGAGGAATAGAAGGTTTAGATGTATAAGCTAACAATTGGGCTAATTCAATAGCTTCATCAATTTATTTAAGGATGGTAGCATTAATCTCTTCAAGTTTGTCTTGATTCCTAACTTTCTTTAATTCAGAATCTACTGCAATATTTTTCTGTTTTGTTTCCAGAAATGAAATAAAAACAGGGTCTAAAACAGTAATACTTAAATTACTTTCAGATTTTCTTTTGAATAAAGAATGTTCGAATTTCAAATCAAACTCTATGTTTTGTAAACTTACTAACTCTTGTGGTAATGAATTGACTCTTATTAATGAAACTTTAGCATCCAAATCCTCTATCTATTTTTTATTTTCCCCAATTATGTCCGGGTTGTATACTATAACAACAAGTTTAGGATCCAGGTTAGACCTGGTATAATAAATTTTCCTAGAAGCCAGAATTACTGTTTTCTATACTCACAACTTGTCAAACAGTCTTATAGGAAAAAAGATGATAAAAATGATTTCCTTTAAGATCTATTTTAAACTAAGTATTGGCTAAGTCCACAGTATGGTCCTTCAAGTATGGTTTCATTAAGCCAATTACAGAGAATCTAAATGAATAATAGGTTGACAATTAAAATACACAGTTGATAGAGAAACAAAAGGGATTAGAAGCATCATCTTCACAGACAGCAGAGGAAAAAGACCTTGATATCAAGGAAAAGTACAAGCATACTAAATCAAAGAATGAAGAGATTAAAAATGAGATTTACTCTCAATATTTGAAGCAAACACCAAGTATTCAAAATAGACTTTTATCTTCCTTTTATTACTCAAATAAAAAGTTAATCATGTCAGTCTTACAGCCTACAGTGAAGATTCCAAATATAGTTGCAGATTACAAAAAGGTTGATCTAGAAATACAAACAGAGAAAATTCATGCTCTTGATCAAATAGAATTTCATAGACATAGTTTATAGATGTTGTATTATTCAATTACAACCAAGGCTATGAGTGTTCAAAAACTTCAGAACACATTCGTAAACATGAAGGATCAAATGGATATTGACAAAGCCTCATTATATGCTAAATAATTAAGGATTAATTCCTTAGAAGAATTGGTCCTGTAAGGATATGATCCTGCTAATGTCAAAGTAACAAAACAGTTAGTAAAGAAGAAGAATGAGGACATTGAAGCATTGAGGAAAAAAATTAAACTTCCATCAGCTGAACATCCTCAAGCTAAGGAAATAATACAAGAACAGACTCAGAAGGATGACATGATGAACTTAATCTTTTAGCTAACAGGACAGATCAAATAAATGGAGATTAAAATGGAAAAAATTGTCCATGAAAGAGAAACAATAAAAGCACAGGAAACCCCTTCAGTAATTCCCATAGTTACTATTGTTGTGCCTTCAACTTTGGCAGTACAGTTGGCACCCAAAGTACCACTGGCTACTGCAGTGCCAGTGATATCATCTACAACTTCAGCCACAGAGCCATCTATTACAGTAGCTCAGCCCACGGATGAGGCTAGTAAATTAGTAAAAGCTATGGAAGAGATGTCACTTCAGACAAGTGAGATTAATAGACTGAAAAAAGAGATTGAAAATCTTGCAGATACAAAGAAGTTAGCCCAAATAAATGCTAAAATTCATGAGCAAAGGGATAATAGGTTAAATGAAGAACTGAAGAAACTTCAAAAGGATTTGACCTTAAAGGAACCAATATCATTTGTGAAAAACCATTTATGGAACAAAATCATTGAAGCCATCAATGATATATGGCCTTCCATTCACATGATCTTTGAACAAAGAGATTTATTAAAGGCAAAACTAGAAGAAATTCAGAAGACTAAAGATGAGCTAGGTGACAAACCTGAGCAAGCTATTGAATTAATTAAGTTTCTCAACAAAAAAAACAAGTAGGAGTTATAAGAACTTGAGATCACTGACAGGACTAAAACCATCCTTGAAATAATGAAGGTCATCACAAAAAAAAACCTGATGAAACAACTTGAAGAGAAGTGTGAGAATATGAACACAACCATAACAAAGTTTATGGTTAAATTTGACAAGTTGATGCAAAGAAGCTTGCCGAACATCTTAGTCATCCATGATAAGCTTATGCCTCAACAGGATTATAATAAGAAAATCAAAGAATATTCCAAAGAGAAGGTTGAACAGACAAGTGGACAAGGCATTCCAACAGGGAAGGTCTTACTCAAAAGTTTTGAAGATTTATTTTATTTGCTGCATGAGATAAGACATTTGTTTTTCATAAAACCAACTTTTTCCAGATACAGTGATGTTGATGAGAATTTTAGGAGGCTGAAGAAGATACAAATTCTAGATGAGGAAGTTTGGAAATCACTTACTAATTTACTGTGAAAGGTAAAAGGCAGAAAAGATGAAGAAAATAGTTTGATGATTTTCAGTTAAAACAAATTTTATTTACAACAGTAAAGAAAATTTTACAGAGATTAAAGGGTATTAGTGGTTAAATAAATTCAAGTATAAGATGAAGAAGATCAGATTTCAAAATAGATTTAAAATATCTGAGCCAGCAAAGAGGACACCAAGGCAGCCAGCTGCACCTAATCCACAATTAGTTTCTATTTTGTTTGGATAGATAGGATAGCTTGTTGATTTGTTAATGTTAGGTCCCTATATTACTAGTATAGTCCCTTATTGTTGTTAGTGTAACCCCCTTATTTTTATTATTGTACCCTTGTAACCCCCATATTGTTATTATTATGCCCTCAAATTATTATTGTTAGGTCGGCTAGGATTTCATTGTGGCCCCTCTAGGATTACATTGTGGCCCCATGGACTCCTATATATAGAAAGGAGGTTTTGTAATTTGGATCATCCAAGAATTTTTCATTCATGTAATGTATTGGAGGTTTCCCCCTCGAAGTGGCTTATTTCTAAGGTGTTGATATCTCTTTTCTTCTATTTTTGGAGATGGTATCACAACATTTGGTATTAGAGCTTTGGATTCTAGGGTTTCGCTGTCCAAATAGGTCATCGTGGCATTTTTGCTATAAAAATTTTTCTACGAAGGTTCAGAATCTGATATTTTTAGAGTGCAAAGCCGAAATCCTAAGGAAAATTGTTGCACAAGTTTAGAGATTGGTTCGCAATATTTTCAGAGATATGATATTTGGAAGTTAGGGATTTGTGCAGGCTCCTGAATTTAACCTAAAAAGGCCATCATGGAATTTTTTCTATAACATTTGTTATACGAAATTTCAAAAGCTGAAATTTTTAGAGAGAAAAGCCAAAGTCCTGAACAACATTTTCGCAAAATTTCAGAGCTTGGTTCGTAATATTTTCAGAGATATGATCTACAGAAGTTAGGTATTTTTCAGGCTCTCGAATATTATCTCAAAGAGGTTATTGTGGGAAAATATTCATACCTCTCTCTCTGAGCATCAGATTGGAATGCTACGAAAGGTGGCCACAAGTACACAGACTTTAGCTTCTTGTATATAAATTTCAGAGCCAGAGGAGGAAAAAATGATACGTGGCAAGTTGTACAAGTTCGCTACACTGAACCAGTCCATTATTGGGTCATTGTGGGAGATTGGACATAACTTTGCCTTGAAGAATCCAAATCAGGTCAGACCTATGGAAATAAAAAGAAGATTTAGAGGGTTACTTCAAGGCCAAATTTTAGATATTGAAGATCCAAAATCATAGAGATAATTTAGTTTCAATATCGAGCTCCTCAAAATCAAGAAAATGGTGTGTATTTTTTTTTCAAATTGCATAAGTCTTGTTTGAAAAATCATTTCTAGTTGATTCCAAAGGCGTATTGAGCATAGCTATCAGTATTTGGTTCTAAAATGCCTCCTAAAAAGAGTTCAACACCTATTAAGCCTTTAGAAGGCTCTACTATGACTCATGAAGATGAAGAAATGCAACATGAGATATCAAAATTTCATGAGCAAGTGCACCAAATTTCGCTATCGCAAAGAGAAGAAAAAAATGAAATGGAAGTTTTGAAGAAAGGAATGGAAACTAAGTTGGATGTTTTGAAGAAAGGCATGGAAGCTAAGATGAATGGTTTGGAAGCTAAGATGGATGACATCAATGAAAAAATGGAAAACATGAAGAATGATCTAAAAGTAGACATGGAAGGTTTAACAAAGTTGATACAACAAATGTTTCCTAATGGCGAAAAGATAGTAGAGGAAACTCATGATGAGAACAAAATAAATTCTAATCGTGATTTCATAAACTCTAATGTTGGCAGGAAGAACCATCATATTCCAAAGATGGATATGAGGAACTTTGATGGCAAGGATCCCGTAACATGGATACTATAGATGGAGCAATATTTTGATCTCAATAATGTGCAAAACACACAAAAGATATGCATTGCAACTTTACATCTGGAACAAAATACATTTGTATGGTATCGTTGGATTTGCTCCCGTAAAAAAATTGTCATTTGGTCAATTTTTACGGAGGAAATGATAGCACATTAGGAGGATACAAAGAGCGACACCTTCTTTAGCCAATTGATAAATCTCAGACAAAAGGGTTTAGTGGGGGAGAACATTAAGGACTTAAAAAAAATTGAATATAATGGTAACTAATATTATAGAGGAACACAGGATTGATCTCTTCATAAGTACTTTAAAGGATAACATCCAACATGAAGTTTGTGGTTTGGAACTTGATTCATTAGAGAAGGCATTGAGGTTGGCAAGGAAAATTGAATGTAAAATTATGGCGACAAGGAAGCCTACCACTCACTTCTATAAAGAGGGAAGTGTTGCTACTCCTAGATTTCAACAACGTACAAGGTTGACACCACAACAATTGGAAGAAAAAAGAGTGAAAAGTGCTTTGCTACAGTTGTGACAGCAAATACACTAAAGGTCATAAGTGTGCTGAGAATGAATAATTTTACATAGATTGTGAAGAGGAAGAAGAAAATGAAAAAGAAGAGGATATACACTAGGAACCAACACTAGAAGAGGGAGAAATGAGTTTGACCATATCGTGTAATGCATTGGCAGGAATTACCACTCCTCAAACTCTCAAGATAGAAGGACATATAACAAGAAGAAAAAGGTAATAGTGTTGATTGATTCAGGTAGTACCCATAATTTTATTCATTGTAAGGTAGCCAAGGAATTGAATTGTTTCCTATACCCAACACCAGAATGTCAAGTGATGGTTGCAAATGGAGGAACTATAAATTTCTTTGGAAAATGCCATAATATCAATCTATCCATGGGGGAATATGTATTGAATAGTCCAATGCTTTCCATCCCAATAGGAGGTGTTGATGTCGTACTAGGAGTACAATGGTTACAATATTTGGGGACGATAGCTTTTAATTTTCAAGAACTTTTCTTGAAATTTTTTTTGGAAGGAAAGGAAATCGAATTACGGGGTATCACAGGGAAGCTAGGAAAGATAATAAGCTCTAATGTCATGACAAAGCTTCTGAAGAAAGAACAACAAGGCGTAATTGCACACTTATGCTCACTAGATGTTCCAACATCAAAATCATCTATTTCTCCAGATCTCCAAAGAGTCTTGGACAATCATTCCAATGTGCTTGATATTCCCAAAGGACTCCCACCTATTTGTGATCATGATCATGCTATTCATTTGATTCCAGGAAGTGTTCCTCCAAACATCCAACCTTACAAATATCCTTATGTCCAAAAGAGTGAAATTGAACATATGATTGCAGAAATGTTAGAGGCTGGTATAATTCAACCTAGTCAAAGTTCTTTATCTGCTCCTGTAGTATTGGTACACAAGAAGGATGGATCATGGCACATGTGTCCTGATTATAGGGAGCTCAATAAGCTCACCATTAAAGATAAATTTCCCATTCCTGTGATTGATGAATTATTGGATGAATTACATGGAGAAATTTATTTTACCAAGTTGGATCTTCATTTAGGATATCATCAAATTAGAATGAAGACTAAAAATATTTTGAAAACAGTATTTCAAACTCATGAGGGTCATTATGAATTTTTGGTCATGCCTTTTGGCCTTACCAATGCACCTTCTACATTTCAAGGGTTGATGGATTCCATTTTCAAACCCTTCCTTAGAAAATTTTTGCTAGTATTTTTTGATGATATACTAATCTACAGCAGGTCTTGGAAGGATCGTGTTCAACATGTTGACAGGGTGCTCAAACTATTGCAGGAGAAACAATTATATGCAAAAACATCCAAATGTTTTTTTGGAGTACAAGAGGTGGAATATCTGGGTCATATTGTATCTCACGAGGGTGTTAAAGTAGACCCTAACAAAATTAAAGCCATTAAGGAATGGAAAGTCCCCACAACCATAAAGTAGTTGCAAGGATTTCTCAGGTTAACAGGGTATTATCGCAAGTTTGTTAAGAATTATGGGAGAATAGCAACACCTCTAACAACATTATTGAAGAAAGATGCATTTTCATGGACTTCTGAAGCAACTAAGGCTTTTGAACATATTAAAGAGGCAATGTGCCTAGCACTGGTCTTAGCTATACCAGACTTCACAAAAACCTTTATTGTGGAATGTGATGCCTCAGGAAATGGAATTGGTGCTGTTTTAATGCAAGAAGGAAGACTCATTGCTTTAGAAAGTCATCCAATCAAAGGAAAGTATTTACAGAAACCTATTTATGAGAATGAAATGTTAGAAATACTGCATGCACTAAAGAAATGGAGAACTTACCTAATGGGAAGACACTTCAAGGTAAAAAATGATCATGATAGTCTTAAACACTTTTTGGAACAAAGACTATCTTCAGAAGAGCAGAAAAAATGGGTCACAAAGATGTTGGGTTATGAATTTGAAATAATCTACAAAAAATGGAAGCTAAATGTTGTTGTAGATGCACTCTTAGGAAAGAATGAAGAGGTGGAAGCATTTATTTGTGCCATTTATATTATCCAACCAGACTGGATAACCGAAGCAAGAGATGAATGGAAAAAGGACGAAGAAGTGTGGACACTCATTCAAAAGTTGCAGCAAGATCCTAGTACATCTGATACATTTAGTTGGAAAAATGATTCCTTATGGTATAGAGATCTCTTATATCTCCGTAAGAATTCCCAACTAAAACAAAATATTCTTTTGGAATTGCACACTTGTTCCTTAGGAGGACACTCAGGGTTTTTCAAAACTTACCATATGCTGAAGAAAGATTTTTTTTAGGATGGCCTCAAATCTTATATTCAAAAGTTTGTGGCGGAATGTTTGGTTTTCCAGCAGAATAAAGTTAAGACAATTAAGACCTCGGGTCTTCTACAACCTTTATCCATTCCAAGTCAATGTTGGGAGGAGATTTCAATGGATTTTATCACAGGTTTACCTAAGTCATCATGGTGGTAGTTGATAGACTTACCAAGCATGCACACTTTTGTGCATTATCTCATCCATTTAAAGCAAGTATAGTTGCTACTACATTTATGGACACAATTCAAAAGCTACATGGAAACCCAAGGGCTATTGTGAGTGATAGAGATCCCATTTTTACTGGAAATTTTTGGACGGAGTTATTTTCTTGTTTGGGTACTCAATTAGCTCATAGCTCCTCTTATCATCCACAATCTGATGGTCAAACTGAGATAGTAAATAAATGTTTGAAAGGACATCTTCGTTTTTTTGTATCTGATAAACAAACACAATGGGTCAAGTGGTTACCTCTCGCTGAATGGTGGTATAACACTTCCTTCTATACTACAACAAAAATGACCCCATTTATGGCACTTTATGGATATCATCCACCATCTATCACATCATCTTTAAGAGAAAATTCAAAGGTTCAAGCAGTGGAAGATCACATCGAGCATCAACAAGAAGTTCTCCAACTCTTAAAGGACAACCTAAATTTGGCACAAAATCGAATGAAACAACAGGCATATCAACATCGTAGCAAGAGAAGATTTGATGTAGGAGACTGGTTATTTTTACGGCTGCAACCATATAAACAAATGTCCCCCAAGCAAGCTAAGAAGGATAATAAATTATCGTCAAAGTACTATGGTCCTTACAAGGTGTTGCAAAATATTGGTACTATGGAATACAAATTGGAGCTTCCTGCTTCTTCGCGAGTGCATCCAATTCATGTTTCATGCGTAAAGAAGGTTATAGGTGAAAATGTTCCAGTTCAAACAATATTTCCAAAACTTGATGAGGAAGGAAAAATCATATTGGAACCTGAAGTAGTCACGAAAACTAGAACTCGACAGCTACGGAATCGATCAATTTTAGAGTATCTCATCAAGTGGAAGAACTTACCCATTGAAGATTCTACATGGGAGGATGAGAATTTTATACAGAAGCACCTAGATCTACTCAAGCATTGAGGACAACACTTTTTTGAAGGAGAGGGGCATGTTAGGTCCCTATATTACTAGTATAGTCCCTTATTGTTTTTAGTGTAACCCCCTTATTGTTATTATTGTACCCTTGTAACCCCCATATTGTTATTATTGTGCCCTTAAATTATTATTGTTAGGTCGGCTAGGATTACATTGTGGCCCCATGGACTCCTATATATAGAAAGGAGGTTTTGTAATTTGGATCATCCAAGAATTTTTCATTCATGTAATGTATTGGAGGTTGCCCCCTCGAAGTGGATTATTTATAAGGCGTTGATATCTCTTTTCTTCTATTTTTGGAGCTGGTTTCACAACAGTTAAGCAACTGTCTCTATTTTGTTTTAAAGATATTTCTATTTTCCTTAGATAATTCCTAGAAGCATTCTAGGATATTTTTTAAACAAAATTGTATAAATACTTCATCTTTAGAAGTATTATTGTATAATAAATTTCTAAAGATTTCTATAGTCATTTTTGTTGGACTTGAAGACTTTTGTGTTTCAAATTTTGAGTGGCAAACTGGATATGATCGACTAGCATCATATTTTAGGACTCATGTGATGAGCTATTAGAGTGAATTATTTTATACTTGTCATTGTTTATCTTCTTTGTTTCATACATCCATTACGTGTTCTAAAATTGAATGAATAAATAGGAGTGTTACTTTAGGATTTGTTAAAAGCACCCTATCTTTATTTTTTATCATTTCTATGTTTTCTGCTGATTTCCAGAGTAGGGAACCCTTAATTTATCCCTCTTTCGTTTAACCTCTGCCTACTACTTCTCTTTTCTGGATCAAAGAACCCTTCATTGGTCTTTATCCTGATCATACCACTTCACCAAACAACCTTCCAATATCTTCAAAGGCTTATCTATCTTGCCCTGAAAACATTTGACTTTTTGACCTTGATCCTAGCTCTGTCTGCTTGACTTTTGACTCCTTAGTGCAATGGACAATCAGATTTCCCACTATCCATCTCATTAAGTGATTTTTCCCACCAAACCAAACCAAATCAAAACCAAATTGCACAATCATAACTAGCCTAATATTTTAAATCAAAACAAAGTTAAAACTTAAAGAGAGAGCCCTCTCTAAACCATAAGAAGGCTAGATCCTAGAGTATAAAAGTAGGTTTTTGGTTACCTCTAGAGTTCTTACAACTATAAATCAAAATCTCACAACTTTGAGAATTACTAGAGTGATATCAGACCAAAAAGACACAGTCATTACCATGCTTGGTAGAAGGAAGGCCTGACATGTAATCTGATGAGTATCATCATTAGGTACATTTTAAGGGGTTAATTTTCACCCTTTTAGCTTAATTTTTCTCTCTCTCATATTTAATTGCATTTTTTAATATTTTTCTTAGTGAGAATGGTGTATTAAGGGTTGTCATGATTTGAGGCCTAATATGGTTTAAATGCATGAAAATCAAGGGAATAATGCCATTTTTGATAAAGATTGCATAATTAGGGCTTGGAGTAGACAACAAGGAATGATTGTAGCAAGGTTCACGACCTTCTTAATTCCTAAAGGCAACCAATATCTCCTCAATATTCTCCTACAACAACACGAAATTAGAGGCAACCAAGCAAGTGAATGGTCAAAGAGAGCCAATATCCACTTCACTCAAGTTCCAAGGGAAAAAAAAGACCTACTTTTTAGGGAGTTTTTAGCAGCTACCCTTTAGCAAAAATATGCTAGAGGAATAGCTCACTAGGATTCGAATTTTGGGATGTAGCTAGAGCACTCTTGGCTTTTGTATTAGAAATTTATGACTTTCATGTTTCACTTAAAAGACTGGTTATGAAATAAGATGAGTATTTTGTTTCTTCTCCATTGAGTTAGTTTCAGGTAGTTGAGATTGTGGGTTAGGGCCCAATCCATTGGCCTTAGTCTCTCATATGTACTTGTGTTTTCTTTTATGTTGCAGTGGTTGATTTCTTTCATTTCAGTTTGACAACATATAAAACATCAAAATTGTGTGCTAATCCTCCCTCTCTCACATCTTTCATTAGAGCTTGAGGAGGAAGGTCTTCCACCATAGACCAAATATATTTTAAGTTTATGATTTATTGGAAAAGTTATATAGTTTTACTTTTCTTATCATGAACATGTTGTAGGTGCAGAGATAGATTTTTGTTTCAATTGCATAGGTAGGTTTATTTAAATTAAACTCATCTTCTCCACAATTTTTAGGATAAGTTTTTCAATGATGAATGCATGAACAAGTATCCTTATTACAGGTTTGAATAGAGCAGAAGAGGAGGACCCCATTAGCAACATCATATTCAGTATTCACCCTTCATCAACCACCTTCCATCAAAGCCACTTACAACCTTGTTTTTTAGGTCGCCATCACGTCACTGAGAGCAACCTTGAGGGTGCAGATAGGCTTTGTGAAGATTTCTGAGATTGGCCAAGGGGTTGGATACCTTTCATCTACCAAGATCCACTTTTACCCCACCTCTCCTAACCTTTTTCTCACCATTTATAGCCTCAAAATCCACTCGGGTTGTTTCCTGTATCTTTTTAGGACATCTTGTAGAACTATAGGAAATCTTGTAGCAGCTTCCTGTAGCAGTGCCAAACTCTCTCTCCTTTAGCCCAAAATCATTCTTCCACCTCATTTAAGCCCAGCCAATCCACCAATAGACTTTCATCTCTGAACCTTTGGTACATGGACCCTCTTAGACCACCTAGGCACCTCCTTATTTTGTTGCAAAACAGAGTCATTTTGAAGTGTGATTAGTTAATTACTAGATGTATCATTAAACATAGTAGCTAAGCATCAGTTAGGTAGGAGTTAATTAGTCATTGATTCAATATGTATTCTCTAGATTAGTTTCCTTTTCTTTAATTCAATTCAGCAATCTAGATTATGAAAGCCACTTAGTGTAATTTCCTTTCTTGCATTAGCATAAGTGTGAATCTTTCTTCCGTGGAAATGGTTAGATGAATCAATGTGATCTAGATTATTTTCCTTCCTTGTTGATAGATTAATCGTTATGATATGGATGAAAATGTGAAGTTGGGTTGCACTTTTGTGAGAATCAAGGGCGGAAATTTTTTTTCGTAATAGTTCGGCCGAACTTTCTCAAAAGTTCGACTGAACTTTTTGAGAAAGTTTAGCCAAACAAGTTCTGCTGTTTAGATTGATGACGTACTGACAGCGTAGGCAAATAGATATTTTTCCGGAGATGGGAAAACCGGCAACCAAATTTCGACTGAACTTTTAAAATAGTTTGGCCGAACTACAGTTTATAAATATATCGCCCGTGAACTATTCTCGTTTTCGCACATTTCTATTTCTTTTTCTTCTGACATTTTTTTGAATTGCTGCAACACTACTGCTGCTCTATTGCTGATCATTTGCGGTGATGTTAATCAAATTTCTAGGTAAGTATAATCCACCAGTAGAATCTATTGTTTTGTGTATATATATTGTTCTTAGCATAGTAGTGTAGTTAACGAATTATAATAGGTTTATCATCATTTTTCTGAATTAACAAATGAATAATGAAAAATTAATTCAGATAGATTTACAATAACTTTATGGTTATGATATACTTGTGATTTACTATGAAAATATGCTTGTATTAGAAATGACACCAACAATGGTTGCAATTACTGACCACTGAATTTATAATGTGCTTGTTTGAAATCAGATCGTTATGATAGATTTATGGTTGACACCTAAAATATGTTTGTATTTGAAATTATTTGTATTTGAAATCAGGCCAATGATGGGATTCTCAAGTAGAGCACCTTCAAAAAAACAATTATAAACCTATTATAATTCACAATTCATTCGTTAAATCAGAAAAACGATGATAAACCTATTATAATTGTGTTGAAGCCCCTAAAATCCTAACTTCAAACATTGGGGAAAACCACCCAGTCTGGACCTTAGTACAACTCCTTTTCCATTTGGGATGGTGGCTCTGACGGGATAATATGGGACTAGTTTCCCAATAATATATGGGTTGATGATTTGTTGTTTGGGTAATGGATAATAATTAATCTAATCTATAACTTAAATAAATATAAATAACTCCACTTAACCTGGGTATCATATAATAAATACGATTTTAGATTTGTTTTTCTTAGAAGAATAATCATATAGATGGCTTATTCATCCAAAAGAAAAATGTATTCACATATAATAATTACTTTCACTTAAATAAATATAACTTAAATAAATATAAATAACTCCACTTAACTCGGGTATCATATAATAAATGCGATTTTAGATTTGTTTTTCTTAGAAGAATAATCATATAGATGGCTTATTCATCCAAAAGAAAAATGTATTCACAAAGTAATGATGATAACATATCACATTCATACATTTATATCGCTTACATATATTTTAAAAGATGACAATTCTAAGTTTTTCAAAAATGATATAACAAAGGATTGTTTCAAAGGCATATATATATAAACAATAGCAATTTTGAAAAAGAATGTTTCATTGCATAAAGAAAATTAAACAACATCATTATGATAAAAATACCAGATACATTTGTAACCTCTTGATGCAAATAACACTCCAATCCCGCTTTCTTACTTAGAACAGCTTTCAAGAAGAACAAAAATGCATATTCTTGAAAACAATTTCCTCATAAAATTGCAGAATTTTGATCCACTATTAATAAAAATAATGTATTCAGAAGTACAGAAGTGTATCTTCTCAAGTAAAAAATTAATACAAATTCAGGACCCCTTTCTAAATGCATGAAAGGGATTTAAATAATAATAAACTTAAAACAAACTATCTAAAATATCGCTAAAAAAATGAAGGATTGGAGATCTGATTTCATAAAAATAGAATTACAATTTCCAGGAAAACAGGTTCATTATATTTCTTTCATGTTGGTGTGCGCAGCTGAAAGATTGATAGCATATATTTCAATTCAGGAGGATGAATCAATCAGGAATGTAGCTGGCTGGTATATGTGGCATCCGATAGTTCTGGAATCATACAACTGATGGCATCATAGAGGAATTTTGTAGTCATTTGCTGGCTATGTGGCTTAACCAAATAGAACCAGAATGCATTCCATGTGATTCCTTGTATTGCGCTGATCTGTTGTTCTTTATTCGCTAAGTCCTGATTCCATTGTTTCTCTATTTCTTTGACCTTTCAGACTGTCCCTGGGATGCAATATAAAATCATGTTGGTTGCATACAGACTGTCATTAATTAATTCCACTAAATTATTCATTACAACTCTTGTTCTGGAGGTAACCCATTCTCCCTTAATCAACTGTGTCTCCCATTCTGCAAACAAAATTTCTTTGTGTGATTCTTGAATCTTGGGAATATTGGCAGCGATGCCTTGATCTATGTCTTTCCATGTGAGGAATCCTGAAATTTTCTCATCAGCATCTTCAAATTATAACCTTATATTTACTGCCTTTTCTATGAGTGATGACGCTATTTCACATAGAGGGTCAACCAATGATATTTTGAGATAAATATCAAGTTGTTGTGACAGCGTTTTACTTAATTCGAGAGCCTCAATTTTAAATTGATCAAGTGCAGGATAATCCTTAAATATTTGTATTTTTGCTTGTAACAAAGCACTCTGTTCTTCTCTGGCCATCTTCTCCTGTTGAAGTGTCACCTGTAATTTATTTAACTCTTGTGATAGTTGCTATTCTTTATGTATAGCTTGCTGGTCAAGCTTTTGTTTCTCAACATTCAGTTGCTCTTTAAGCTGCTTAGTCTTTTGACTTTCTTCAATGAGCTATTGTTCTAGCTGTGCTATTTTTTTTTGATCCACTATTGCCTTTTCTTCCAACAACACTATCTTTTGATCCTTTTCCTTTATCAATTGACTGACTTCAGAGGCTTTGTCCATTGTCGCTACTGTATAAGCCCCCCCATATTGAGATAATTTAGTTAAATCCTCTGAGAGATTAACTTCAAAGTCTTTCCATACAACATTCATTAATTAAACTTGGGGAGATGAAAATAGACCTTGATCAATTTTCCCTTTCTTTCTCTATTTTTTAACTACAACCCTGTGTTTTGGACTGTAAAAGACATCTAGGGGTTGTATATCTTCAATATTTAATACAATTTCCTCAAAAGGATTTTCAGGAATAATCTCAACATCTTATCTATTAATATAGATGACTGTTCCTTCAACTGTAACATTGGTGACCAAAGGCTATTGTGTTGCGGGCGATTGCATTGTAGATACATTCTGAGAATTGTTCTGGCCCTTGATATGCCGATCAAATTTTTCCCATTATTTCAATAAATTTGAATGAATATGTAGATCGATTTCAGAGGAATCGCCATATTTTTTACCTGTCTTTTCCTGTTCAGTTTGAATATCAACCTTATTGCCTATATTTTCCTTTTCCTTTTATGTTTCGGTGTTCTTTTCTTCTCTGTATTCTTCCTATTACAATAGAGTAGTTCTCAACTGATCAAGAGGTACTGTTAGTAGTCTCTTGTTTCTGAATTGTAAGAACTCTTCCATGCCACTTGCTCCTAACTTTAAATTTGCTAAATGTTTAACCTGTGAAAATCCTTTGGCCGAGGCAAATAGATCATCACAATCAACATTTTCATGTTCAAATTTGGTAACCTGTATCGTGGATGTAAAGTTAAAGGCAACTTTTTTCGGATCATACTATCTTTTGGTGATGGTTGCCAATCTGAGGTTCTTTATTTTTTGGGTTTCTTTCTCTGCATGTTTAAAATCATGTAGAGAAAAAGATCCACATTGGAGGGGAAATGTAGGCCACATCAACTTCTTAGAATTTTTTAGGTTTCTATACATCCCTTTCTCCATTATTTGATAAGCTATTTGTTGGGCTAATAATTTTTCGGGAGTGTACAAGGGAAGAACATGAGGATTAGTGATACTTCCGAATATCCGGATATAGGTGAATTTTTCTTCTCCAAACCAGCTTCTGATTGAGGTTAGGTCAATGCTGGCCTCATCGGATAACCTTGCAGTGGGTTTATTGAATATAAATTGATAAACTGGCAAGATGAATCCATGAAAATTTTTGTATATGTGGTCTTTGTAATAGGCCTTCCACAGATATTTGTGATAAATGTAGATAGGAATCGGGCTTTGAGGAGTCCACTTCCAGCCTAAGATAGGGAATTCAGAGTTGAAACATATGGTGTCAATGATATAAGCACTCATGTAAAATGGTGGTATTATCCTGGTAGTTACAAACCTATTTTTCCTATAATTGAGGATTTTGCTTGCCATTTTATCAGATAAAATGGTTTCCCAATCCATGATATAGGAGTTAATAACGACTTCAATTAAGGGTACCATCTCAATAGAAATTTTTTTAGAGTTGACAGTTCCAAATAATCTACACATCATAGCTGCAACATAGCAATAAGGAGATGCCAAATATTCTACGGAGTACATACTCGAAGATTCGTGCTTATGTTTTTTAGGAAAATGCCACCAATCTCTAATGGGATCTGACTCCACTTCATTTTCTTTGGCGAAGTCTTCCAAAAATGATTTGTTGTAGATTTGTTGAGGGTTTGGTGAGTGGTACATTTTCTTGATGTCTTCTGCTTTGAAAGACCCGAACATCCTTGCATCTGACGTAAAGAATGCTCTGTTTGTTATATTGATGCTTTCTATCACCCATCTTACCAAGTCATTATATGGGATAACATTTGTGCGAGATGCTACTTTGTGAAGATAGGAGCTTGCCAATTCTTTAAGAGTGCTCTCAGATTTTTTATCCGAAATTGCCTCTAGCTCTTCTTCTGATATTATAGTTGGATATTCTGATTCTAGTAGATTTTAAACTCCTTCCCATGAATTTTTTCCAAGACCTAGACAGGTAGTATTGGTTACTAATACCAATTTAGCTAGTTGATCTTTTGGAATGACGGGGACCTTCGCTCTCTTTGATTTCTTAGACATTTTCATGACTCATAGGTTTTTCTCAGGTCTGCACAATGGAATAAATTAGCAGAATGACAGAAAAATTATTTTAAGGATGAATACCAAACAGAGAGGAGCTAATGGAATTTAATCACAATAAAGATGATGGATTAAAGAAATATTATTCCATCGAAGATGAAATCCGCGACGGACTTCAACCATGGTTATCTATTAATGATTTCCTCGTATAATGTGAGATTTTAATGCCTTTGTGGGTTGTCTCATTGAACATTCATAATGGTCCATTTAAAAAAATCATACCATAACTTTTTAAGATTTTCCAATCAATGATAATCGTATATCAAAGATCGGTAGTTTTAAATATCAGGTTTAAGTATTCCCATTTTACATCTATGATTTGCAATTATTGCTGAGATGACATAGATGGTGCGATGCCTTTTAAATCATATCAAATTATTTCCATTTATTATAAAAAATGATCTATTTGATGTTTTCATTGAGGAGTGATTTTATGAAATAATGATATCGCATCGCAGATGTTTAGCGGAGTATCTTTGGATATGAGTTATGTGTTTTTAGTGATGAGTGATTTGTGATTTAAATTATCGCATCAGAAAAAGGGTGCATGAAGATGTCATATGACTTCACTGATTCATGATTGTGATCGGGCTTATCACATCAGAGCTTTTCAAAATGGACTCATAATCAATTTGTGATATGAATTTACCTATTCGCGACTACAATTGGGCTTATCGCATCGGAGCTTTTCAAAAAGGGTGTATAAGAATGTGATTTCCCCAATTTGCGATTGCGATTAGGTTCATCGCATTGGAACATTTTAAAGTGAAAGGCTTGAACTCATGTTCATGCGATATGTGCTTTTGCGATTGCTTAATCGCATCAAGGTTGAATGATAACACATTTGATTCTATAATTTTCAATATGCGAAATGCGATAAAGGCCTTTATGTGTTTTCTTTAGTTTTCATTACATAAATCCTTTTTCATTGGGCTTTGGTCCTATTTCATGATAGATCAGATTTCCTCAAAACATTTATTGATTATATAACTACCTAAAGAAAAGGGGACCCATTTCTTATTAAAAATTAATATAAAAATTTGAAATGGGGCCCATTTCTACTTTATAAACTTAGAATTATTTACAATATTTTCAATGTTTCAGAATATTTTACAAACGTTTAAATAAGTTCTCATAGCTTCATACTTATTTAACTTTCTGAACTATAATCATTTCCTTAAAAAAATTTATCTACATAAGCAAGTATTCATAATATTTTCTCAAAGATTTTTTCAATAATAAAAGGCCAATGGAAGACTATTTACAACGTTATTTCTAAAGCACACAAAATTGCATAATGAATATATATAGGTAAGAAGGGGTTACCTCCTTAGGAAAAGAATTTTTTCAAAATAAGCCCATTCATAGGAAGAGACTCTCTATTTCCTGTTACATCTTGCAATATGAATGTTGATGAGCCTATCTTTTCAATGATTTGAAATGGTCCAAGCCACATCTTTTGAAATTTGGTATGTTTACCTTTATCTTCATCTGCTTTCTCTCATTTCAAAACAATATCACCAATTTGTAATGTTTTAGATCCAGTAGAACCTGCATCAAAAGAAGATTTTATAAGTTGTTGATGTTTAGCATGAGTGATTTTGGCTTTTTCCCTTTCTTCATCTAATTTAAGGATTTCATCAAATCTTGATTGGACAGAGGATGAAGGATTTTCTTCAATAAATTGTATTAGGGCTAGAGATGGGAGTGCTAGGTTTGAAGGTATTACAACTTCTTTTCCATATACTAGATTAAAAGGTGAAGTACCTATTGAAGACTTCTGAGTTATACGATCTGCCCATAGTGCAAAAATCAAAGACTAATGCCAATTCTTTTGATTTTGATCAATAGTGCTTTTGATAATCTTAATGAGATTTTTATTAGTTGATTCAGTCAAGCCATTACCTTGAGGATAATAATTTGCAGAATATTTTAACTTAAAACCTCTTTTGAGAGTAAATTCCATTATACTATTTCCAGAAAAATAAGATGCATTATCAAAAACAAGGGCATTAGGTACACAAAACCTGGTAATGATGAATTGATCAATGAATTCAATGATTGCATCGGAATTGACTACCTTTAAACGAATTTATTATACCCAATTTTTGAAGTAATCCATGGCTGTAAGGATGTATCTGTGTTGCTTGGAAGAATGTGGAACAATTTCCCCTATAATATCAAGTCTGCATTGTTCGAATGGTTGCTCAATGTTTATTGGTTGTAAAGGAAAAGTTGGTTTCTATTGTCTTCCACTGGCAGTTTGGCAAGTTTTACATTTACTTACATAGTCATGGGAATCTTTAAACAAAGTAGGCCAATAATATCCAGCATGAATTATTTTGTGAGTTATAGTGTCTCCTCCAAAATGTCCACCTGCTGGTCCATCATGTAATTCCTGCAAAACTTTGTGTGCTTCATTTTTTTCCAGAGATCTTAGAAAAATGGAATCATAATTTCTTCTTAATAACACATCATCAATGATCTCAAAATTTTTAGCTTTTAATCTTAAAGCATGTTTTCTTTTATAACTGAGATTAGGAGGAGCATACCCATTTTTTAAGTAAAATATAATATCAGCATACTGAGATTCAGAATTTATGATACTTATCTCATTCACTTGAAAAGTATTATCTTGATCTTGATGTTCTAGAATATTGTAAGCTCCTATTAATAACCTACAAAAACCTTGTCCTCTAACAATTTTAGCTGGTTTAATTTCAACATCATATTCTTGTAAGGCTATTACCCAACTGGCCCTTTTTTCTCCTACTTCTCTTTGTACTAGCAATTGTCTCACTGCAGAAAATGGAACAATGAATTTTGTATGTGTTTTTAGGGGAAATGGACTAAAGTGTTTGATATATTTAAACACAACAAAAGCTTGTTTTTCTACTTCAAAATAGCTAAGTTCATCTCCTTGCATATTTGAACTAAAGAATGAGATAGTTGCTTCAATTTGCTGATCATTGAGTTTTGTCAAAATGGCAGCATAAGATGTTTCAGTGGCTATAGTGTACAAAATAAAATGATTAGAAAAATTAGGAGTATTTAGTGTTGGAACATTAACAATTTCCTGTTTGATTGAATCAAAGGTTTCCTTTTCTTTATGTCCCCATTTGAAAACTGAATTCTTCTTAATCATAGTTTGTAAAGGTAAGACTATATGAGAAAAATTGGTAACAAATCTCTTCACAAAAGTTATCTACCCTAAAAATGATTGCATGGATTTCTTATTATGTGGTAAAGGGATATCAGAAATCTCTTTTATTCTGTTAGGGTAAATATATATGCCATCTTTAGACACAATAAATCCTAAGAGTTTCCCTTCATTAAGAGAAAATAATGATTTTTTTGGATTTAAGGAAATACCATACCTTCTACATCATTCAAAGATCTGTTTTAAGTCAGGTAGATGGTTGGCTCTTTTCTTTGAAAATATAGTTATGTCATCTAAATAGAAAACAACTGACCTATTAATCAAACCTTTGAAAGCTATATCCATGGCTCTTTGGAAGGTAGCTCCAACATTTATCAAACCAAAAGACATTTTTGGTAGGCATAGGTTCCCCATTTGGTTATGAATGTAGTTTTCAGTCTATCATCTGGATGCACCAGTATCTAATTATATCCTAAAAAACCATCAAGAAAAGACATTAATTTAGAACCAGCTACTGCTTGAAGTATCTGTTCCATTGTAGGTAGTGGGAAATTATCCTTTTGACATGCCTTATTGAGATTTCTAAAATCTATACAAATTCTAATGTCTCCATTCTTTTTCCTAATAGGTACCAGATTTGAAACCCAATTCAAATTCCTAACAGGGAAAATAATTTTAGCTTTCAAGAGTTTATTCAACTCTGTTTTAATTTGAGTTTCTAAGTTAGGATGAATTTTCCTTAAATTTTGTTACACTAGTTTCTCATCGAAGATCATCGGAATTGTATGCTGAATGATAGAAGTATCATAGGTTCTTAAATCTTCGTAATTCCAAGCGAAAACATTTTTGTATTTTTTTAGGAGTCTAATAAAAGAAAACCTTTCTTCTGGTGTTAACCCAATACCTAGATTGACATTTTGTGGTTTAGATTCAGTACCAAGATTTATTAACTCAAACTTTAAAGTAGAACTTTGAAGTTTGCAATTAGTGACCTTTTTGAATCTATCTTTGATATCATAGAGATCTTCAAGCTTAACCATAGATTTTAGAATATAATTTTCGTTGTTTTTTTATTTTATTTGAAGATCATGATCACTTTCATCAATTATCTGATCATCATAAGATTTCTCCGAAGTTAAGAAGTTTAGGATGTCTTCATCATGATTAAACACTCGCCAATTGGTGACATTGTCAGGGACAGATGGTCGAAATATTAATTCAACTGAAAATCTATCTGGACTATAATCCTCAGCTGGAAGAAGATTAGAAGCAACGTTAGCAAATAAATCAGCCACTATATTCTGAGATCTAGGAATAGGGGAAATATTGAATGCTATAAAATGAGTCATAAGACTTTGAATGAGGGCTTGATAGTGTTTAAGATGACTTGAAAGACAATGAATAATATTCTTAACTTATCTGATGACACTTTCATAATCACCATATACTTTCAGATATTTGATATTCAAACCTATTTCCTTGTAAATCCTTGAATCAAAGCTTCATATTTTGCAGTGTTATCTGTACACTCAAATTCTAGTCTGCATGACAACATAGTTTTTTCTCCTTCCGGACTAACTAAAATACATCCTGCTCACCATCATCGGATTTAGATCCATCGAAGTACAAATACCAAAATAAAGATTTATCTACATATTTATTTACATATTGATCGGAAATATTAACACATCTTGAAGAATCAGTTTGAGAGAAATTTTCAACTTGTGAAGTGAAGCTATTTACAGGGAAAGGTGATTGTTGGGCACTAAAATTTCAGCTGAGTAATTTTTGAGAATGTTATTATTGAAAGCTACAGGTTTGTTTTCTTGTTCAAACTCTGTTACTGTATGGGTCATATGTTTCTCCCAATCAATATTAATTTGATTTGGTTTCCCTTTATATGGAAGCCACATGTGAGACCAATCAGTAGAAATGTAACCATGGAGTTTTTCTGACCAATCCCTGCTTAAAATTAAACCATAAAACTCGAGGATGTCAGCAATCAATATATCAATTCTCTAAATTATTCTAGGATCAGCTAATAGCCTAATAGTGACTAAATTAATCTCTCCTAAAACTTGCACTTTAGTCCGATCAAGTTGGACAATATGAACTGCAGATTTCTGGGGTTCAATGTTTAATTTAGAGCACACTAAGGCTGGCATTATGTTTGATGATGCCCCTGAATCTATCTAGCAACTATGTAAATTTCTATTACAGATCTCATAAGTTAAGAGGAAAGGAGGTGTTTGTGAATTAGATCTATCTCCAATCAAAACAGTATCGGTAGCATCTACTTTATCAGGTGGTGGTTTACCTGATCCTTTGGCTGCCTTGAATATTACACCATTTGGGAGACGAGAAGCAAGCACTGCATTCAATTCTTTTAACAACAACTTCTGTTGATGCTTGAGCTTGCTGAGTTCATGTAAAGAAATATTTGCTTTGGTCTTCTTCATATATTCTATAATGTTATAATCCATAGAATTAGAAACTACTAGCATTTTAGATGTTGATGGAGGATTAGAAGATGATGGTTGATTTTGGGTAGGCAAAGGAGAAGCTTTCTTTATAGGAGCTTTATCTTTAGTAGCAAGAGTTGAATTTTTCTTCTTAGGGGATGTTTGTACAAGTTCTGCTACACTCTTACTTCTTGTATTGACTGGAAGAGCTTCCTGTTCATTCTCATTATTTGAGTTAGGAAAAATAAAATCCCACATCCCATGGCATTCAACTAATTCTTCTTCTTCGTTTTCTTCTGATGATATAAGTGTATCTTCCTCTTCTTCTTCCTCTAAATCTGACTCTACATTAGATATTGCATTAGGTGGTTTAGATTCAGCTGGTTGATTTCTTTTGAAATTCCTAAACGGCCTTTTAGTGGAAGTTTCAGCTACCCATTTTTTAATTTCTACCATTTCATTGGAGATAGTTTTCAGAACTTTTTGTAATCCTTCCATATCATATGGATCTTTAGGTGCTTTGTTCTTCGAGTAATCTTTGAAAATAACTTTTTTGGATTTTCTTTCTTCAGTAGCATTCTTTTTCTCCAAAGCAATGATACCTTTTTCTATAGTGATTTCTTCTTTCATGTTTTCAGCTAGTGTAGGTTTAGCAGCTCTATCTACAAAGATGGCTATATTTGAAGGCAAAGCGGATATATACCATTCACTTTGGACTTCTTCACTAGGTTTTGCTGTTGCGGGAATTTTATTCAACAACTTGTAAAATCGAGACTTGAAGTCTTTGATAGGTTCTTTAGATTCTGATTTCAAATTGGAGAGGTCATTAATTAGAGTTGCTATTGACCAATCATCTCTGAACTTAGTTAGGAATTGTTCTTGAAAAATATCCCAGCTAGTAATGGATCCCGATGGCAATGAAAAATACCAAGATCCCGCTGCTCCTTACAAAGTATATGGAAATAGTCTAACTACAGCATCTTCTTGTGTTACCCCATTTAAATTTACAGACAACATGAAGTTTTTAATGTGTTCTTCAGCTAATATGCCAGTATCAGGACTAAACTTTGGTAACCATTTCTCAGGATGAGCTGGTAATGCAAACAAAGGTTTAGGCATTGTAAAAGCTCCTAGATTGGTCCATGGTCTTTGTTCAGGCTATGTCATTGTTATACTAACTGTAGAAGAAGGTGAAGGAATAGTTGAAAGTGATTGAATAGATTGTGTTAAAACAACTGCACCCTTATAGATTGTGACTTGAAGTTGGGAAACAGATGGCAATGATGTGAAAGATGTGGATGATAATGATGAAAGAGTCTCACTGTCTAACTCTAAAGGTGTTTTTATAGCTCTTTTTCAACTTCACAGAGGAAGTTTAGTTGGTAAAATACCAAGATTTTCACTCTGTAGTCTAGTAAGAGGCTTGGATGGAATGTATTGTGAAGTCACACTACCTTGGGATAACTCAGATTCTTCTTGCGATAATGAAAAACCTTGGAGTTTATGAATTAGAGATTGTACTTCAGGAGTTTCAAAAGATGATTCTTCCAATATGTCTAGGGTTTTGGCAGTGGGTGAAGTAATTTTGTTTTTAACTTCTTCCCTAGAAATTTGAGATGAAGGAGAAGTTGAAGAAGGTGATGAGGGTGAATTTTTGTTGGAATGGCCTGTGGATTTGGATTTACTTGCCATTCACAGCTTAAGCCCTCCTTCTAGTGCCAAAAATGTTGAAGCCCCTAAAATCCTAGCTTCAAACATTGGGGAAAACCACCCGGTCCGGACCATAGTACAGCTCCTTTTCCGTTTGGGATGGTGGCTCCAACTGGATAATATGGGACCAGTTTCCAAATGATATATGGGTTGATGATTGGTTGTTTATATAATGGGTAATGGAACTAATAATTAATCTAATCTATAACTTAAATTAATATAAATAACTCTACTTAACCCGGGTATCATATAATAAATGCAATTTTAGATTTTCTTTTCTTAGGAGAATAATCATATAGATGGCTTATTCATCCATAAGAAAAATGTATTCACATATAATAATTACTTTGTTTAAGAAATTAAACAAAGTAATGATGATAACATATCACATTCATACATTTATATCACTTACATATATTTTGAAAGATGACAATTTTAAGTTTTTCAAAAATGATATAACAAAAGATTGTTTCATTTATATATATATATAAACAACAACAATTTTCAAAAAGAATGTTTCATTGCATAAAGAAAATTAAACAACATCATTATGATAAAAATACCAGATACATTTGTAACCTCTTAATGCAAATAACACTCCAATCCTGCTTTCTTACTTAGAACAGCTTTCAGGAAGAACAAAAATGCATATTCTTGAAAACAATTTCCTCATAAAATTGCAGAATTGTGATCCACTATTAATAAAAATAATGTATTCAGAAGTACAGAAGTGTAACTTCTCAAGTAAAAAAATTAATTCAAATTGAGGACCCCTTTCTAAATGCATGAAAGCGGTTTAGATAATAATAAACTTAAAACAAACTATCTAAAA
Source organism: Pinus albicaulis (assembly GCA_034641835.2). Classification (NCBI taxonomy): domain Eukaryota; kingdom Viridiplantae; phylum Streptophyta; class Pinopsida; order Pinales; family Pinaceae; genus Pinus; species Pinus albicaulis. The sequence goes on along the minus strand of CM076576.1, from coordinate 381,110,242 downwards.
TATCGCTAAAAAATCAAGGATCGGAGATCTGATTTCATAAAAATGGAATTACAATTTCCAAGAAAACAGGTTCATTGTATTTCTTTCATGTCTGGTGTGTGCAGCTGGAAGATTGATAGCATATATTTCACTTCAGGAGGATGACTGAATTGGGAATGTAGCTAGTTGGTATATGTGGCATCCAAAAGTTCTGGAATCATATAAGTAATGGCATCAGAGAGGCATTTTGTAGTCATTTGCTGGCTATGTGGCTTAACCAAATAGAACCAGAATGCGTCCCATATGATTCCTTGTATTGCACTGATCTGTTGGTCTTTATTGGATAAGTCCTACTTCCATTATTTCTCTATTTCTTTGACCTTTGGGAGTCTCCCTGGGATGCAATCTGAAATCAGGTTGGTCGCATATAGACTGTCATTAATTAATTCCACTAAATTTTTCATTACATCTTTTGTTCTAGAGGTAGCCGGTTCTCCCTTAATCAACTATGTCTCCCATTCTGTAAACAAAATTTATTTGTGTGATTCTTGAATCTTGGGAAGATTTGCAGCAATGCCTTGATCTGTGTCTTGCCATGTGAGGAATCCCAAAATTTTCTCATCAGCATCTTCAAATTCTAACCTTGTATTTACTGCCTTTTATTTGAGTGATGACGTTATTTCACATATAGGGTCAACTAGTGATATTTTATGACATAAAATATCAAGTTGTTGTGATAGCATTTTACTTAATTCGAGAGCCTCCATTTTAAATTGATCAAGTGTAGGGTAGTCCTTAAATATTTGTATTTTTTCTTGTAACAAAGCACTCTGTTCTTTTTTGGCCATCTTCTCCTATTGAAGTATCACCTATAATTTATTTAACTCTTGTGATAGCTGTTGTTCTTTATGTATAGCTTGCTAGTCAAGCTTTTGTTTCTCAAAATTCAGTTGCTCTTTAAGCTGCTCAGTGTTTTGACTTTCTTCAATGAGCTGTTGTTCTAGCTGCGCTATTTTTTGTTGATTCGCTATTGCCTTTTCTTCCAACAGCACTATCTTTTGATCTTTTTCCTTTATCAATTGACTGACTTTAGAGGCTTTGTCCATTACCGCTGCCGTATAAGCCCCTGCATATTGAAATAATTTAGTTAAATCCTCTGAGGGATTAACTTCGAAGTCCCTCCATACAACATTCATTAATTCAACTTGGGGAGATGAAAATAGACCCTGATCAATTTTCCTTTTCTTTCTCTATTTTTTAACTACAACCCTATGCTTTGGACTGTAAAAGACATCCATGGGTTGTATATCTTCAATATTTAATATAATTTCTTCAGAAGGATTTTCAGGAATAATCTCAACATCTTCTCTATTAATATAGCTGACTGTCCCTTCAACTGTAACATTGGTGACCAAAGGTTTTTGTGTTGCGGGTGATTGCATTGTAGACACATTCTAAGAATCGTTCTGGCCCTTGATCTACCGATCAAACTGTTCCCATTCTTTCAATAAATTTTAATGGATATGTACATCGATGTTGGAGGAATGACCATCTTTTTTACCTATCTTTTCATGTTTAGTTTGAATATCAGCCTTATTACCTGTATTTTCCTTTTCCTGCTCTATTTAAGTGTTCTTTTCTTCTCTGTATTCTTCCTGTTGTAGTAGAGTAGTTCTCAACTGATCAAGAGGTACTGTTGTTAGTCTCTTCTTTCTGAACTGTAAGAATTCTTCCATGCCACTTTCTCCAAACATTAAATTTGCTAAATGTTTAACCTGTGAAAATCCTTCGGCCGAGGCAAATAGATCATCAAAACCAACATCTTCATGTTCAAATTTGGCAACCTGTACCATGGATGTAAAGTTAAAGGCAACTTTTTTCAGATCATATTGTCTTTTGGGGATGGTTGCCAATATGAGGTCTTTTATTTTTTGGGTTTCTTTCTCTGCATGTTTAAAATCATGTAGAGAAAAAGATCCACATCGGAGGGGAAATGTAGGCCACATCAGCTTCTTAGAATTTTTTAGGTTTCTATACATCCCTTTCTCCGTTATTTGATAAGCTATTTGTCAGGCTAATAATTTGTCGGGAATGTACAAGGGAAGAACATCAGGATCAGTGATACTTCTGAATATCCAGATATAGGTGAATTTTTCTTCTCCAAACCAACTTCCGATTGAGGTTAGGTCAATGTTGGCCTCATCAGATAACCTTGCAGCGGGTTTATTGAATATAAATTGATGAATTGAAAAGATGAATCCATGAAAAAATTTGTATATGTGGTCTTTGTAATAGGCCTTCCACAGATATTTGTGATAAATGTGGATAGGAATTGGGCTTTGAGGAGTCCACTTCCAGCCTAAGATAGGGAATTTAGAGTTGAAACATATGGTGTCAATGATATAAGCACTCATGTAAAATGGTGGTATTATCCGAGTAGTTACAAACCTATTTTTCCTATAATCGAGGACTTTGCTTGCAATTTTATCAAATAAAATGGTTGCCTAATCCATGATGTACAAGTTAACAGCGACTTCAATTAAGGGTACCATCTCAATAGAAAAATTTTCAGAGTTGACAGTTCCAATAATCTACACATCATAGCTGTTAGGGTCCCGTGATTTGGTTGATTGGCAAGCCAAATGACAGTGTAACATCAAACCAACCTTTGGAGCCCAAGGACCTAGCCTTCATGGACTCAGAGAGGTATCTCTCTATATGTGTAAGGGATATCTGTGTGTTTGCTTATTGTGTTCTGATTTTAGGCTAGTTATGAAGTAAGTTTTTGGTTTTGGTTTTTAGGTTGTGAGGGATGAACTGATCAAAGATATAAGATAGGTAAAAATATGTCAAATCAACTGGGCTATGGGGTCGAAAAGGTCAAGAAAGCTATCAGACGGTGATACAAGGTTGTTGAAGGGCCGATTTGATTCAAGGTAGAAAGGATCTTTGGGCAAAATGGAAAAAAATGGACATCAAGTTTGGGAACAACAAAGAGTTTCAAGCATAACTAGTTTAATAGATAACATAAACATGGTAAGGAGAACCATTAATCATGCAAAATGTAACTATAAGCTAATCAATACATAGAAATAAACATTCAAGCCATGCATAGAAGTATATGACCCTCTAACTTTGGGAAATGGCTTTCAGACTTTGGGTAAAACACTTAAGATGGACAAACAACTCAAATCACTATGCCAGAACGCCTAAACACAGCACTTCAAGTTATTGGGCACTTTGAAAACAAGACTTTCACAGTCTTATACAAAAGGCTAGATCGGAACTAGGCCTCCTTGGTTCAACAAAATGATAATCTAATCAGTCAAAGAGAGATTTTATGGATGGACCTAAAAATAGCCATAGGTAAGCAGGGCGTACCGTAAATCATACTTAGCATGTATAAAACCATGAATGAAACAAGCAACAATATCCTAAATTATTAAAGAGCAGTTAAGAATTCTTTAATGTTACTTAGGAAGAAGAAAACAAAGAAGCTATGAAGAAACAGGACATTTGAGGTGCCTCCATGGGCATGTCTCAAATTTGTTCTCTACTGATCTATAGCAAGCAAGAAACATGTATTCATGAATGAAAACTAGAAAACAAAGAAAGAAAGAGACACTATACCATTCTACCAAGTCAAGGAATCCATCAACAATCCTTCTTCATTCATCTAAGAACATCCAAGAGGCAATCCAAAAGCATAAGACAAGTATTTCTTCCAAAGCTTATATGACCATATATTTCTTCTCTCATCAAGTTCAGCCTTGTTTACAATGTAAGCCTTTGGAATAAATAGGCCAAAGTGAGGAAAACCTCATGATTCAACTTGCCATCCTATTGGCCTAATCAAAATATCTAAACTTGTCCTTGAGGCTTTGCAAAGCCCAAGGCACAAAAATATCTCATAAAATATCTCAAAAATGCTAAAAAATGGAATTTAATTGACTTTGCATAACTTCTCATGTGTAAAAATAGCTAAACGCACATGAGGAAATATCAGTTTTTAAAGGTTCAAAAATTACAAAAACATTCAAAATTTACATCAGCAAAAGGTCCCCTGACTTGCCGACAACATTTGGCAGCCTTCCCGATGTCGAAACGAGGCTCATGATAGCTCGTTGGAAATATCTGAGTGTCTACTTTCTGGAGAAACTGAAATTTTCCCAATCTGATGCCTAGAAGTCCTCAAAAACTACACATGTGTGTGAAAAACCAAAAATTATAGTCTGCTGATAGACTGGGCAGAGTGTGCAAAAAGCGAGCATTTTTCGCCATTTCAGGGAAGCAAATGATTTCCAAATGTCTTGAAAATTGCTGAGAGTATGCTCCTGAAATTATGGCATTCAATGATACCATTCTCCTCCTTTGACGAATCCCCAAAATGAAATGGAAAATTTCATGATTTTTGACCAAAAACTCAAAAATGCCAGAAAACCAAAGTATGTCAAAATTTTCCCAAAATCGGTGTGTATGACCCTCAAGGGTCCTTGGAAACATGTTCTGAAGTAGAAGCCAAAATATGAAGTCCTGATGTGTCTTTTCTTGCTTTTCGTGAAGGGCGCTTCCCTTTAGCCTCCTTTAGCTTTTCTTGGGAAGCCTTTAACTTGCGATGGGCAAACTGATTTAGCTTTTGGTAATGCTTCGTCATCCTCCTTTGAAGCTCCAGATCCCTGTTTGCCTTATCCAACTTCCTCTCCAAATGGTCATTGACTCTTTCAAGCCACGTCTCCTTGTTGTTTTCTATCTCCTGTACAAACAAGGCAGTGAGAGGAGTAGATTGTAGAAGGGATTTCTCTTCTTCTTTTTGCCTTTCAAGGGCCCTTTTAAGCCCTATGGTTCTAGGCCTTTTTCGCCTAGGATGGTCTTCTTCTTCACTTTCATCAAAGTCACCTATGAGCTCATCTATCCTTGCCTGGGCTTTTGAAGCCTCTTTCTTATATTTAGTCGCCAGTGTCTCATGAATAACCATATGAACACTCATTTGTCTATTTTGGATCTGCAAGAATTGATTGAAATTCCTTGCCCGATGAAGGTCATCCTTCAATGCAAAAATTTGCCTCTCTTTGGATCAAAAGGTTTTCTAGAATGCGTGTCTCATTATCACTATCATCACTTGGGATTGGGATGATACTGGATGCACTCTCCCGCTCATGACCTCCTTCTTCCTTGTCCTTCCCTTTGCCCTGGAAGGCTATTCTTGCTCTCTTCCTCCTAGGCAAGTCAATGGTAGGTTTCTTTGGCAACTTTCCTTGGCTATGGAGAACTCTTGTCACTTTTGGAGTGACAACCTTAGGCACTTTTTTTCTTGTTGTCCTTGGCTTTGTCTTTTTAGGAGAAGGAGGCATGATCCCTTTACCTTGGTCATGAGACTGTTGTTCTTCTTGTGGCTACTGTGTATCATCTTTAGGAGGCTGTTGTGTATCTTGAGGAGGCTGCTGTGTGTCTTCTTTAGGTTGCCTCTGCTCCTCAATATCTTGCTGTTGTTCTGCCTCACTTTCCTGCTACCCTTGGTCATCAACACTATGTTGCTGCTCTATCTCAATCTCCTGCTCATTCTGCTATTTAAACTGCTGCTCAAACGGCTGCCCTTGGTCTCCTTGATGTTGTTCATCACCACTGAGTTGCTACTATCCAGCACTCTCCTCTTCTTGTTCCTGCTGCTGCACATCATCACCACTGTCATGCTGTTGTTCCTCATCCTCAGTTTGATGCTCTTCATCTTTTCCTTCATGTTCATGTCCTACCTCTACCTGCTGGCCACATCCTTCTCCTTCTCCCTGCTCTTTTGTTTGTGCTGTAGTGAACTTGAGATTTTTAGGAGTAGGCCTACTAGAAGAAGGGGAGGGGTGAAGAGTGGGGGATGTAGGGGATGTATGGACTGGAGGGACAGTGGAAAAATCCAGGTGACTGATGAAAACATCGCAAGAAACCTCTCTCTTCTCAACTTGGTGAAGGATGATGATTTTAATGAGAGAGTGATGGAATAGAGAGGCCATTTTCTGTGATGGAGGCTTATTCTGGACCGACGAGGCCATTTTCTCAATGCTTTTGCACAAGAATAAAGGAATATTCAGTTGTTTGGTTCTTGTGAAATGCATCAACAGTCAGATGTGATATGCATAAACTTGGGAAAATCTCCCCTCACAAGTGAAATACTTCATGATAATCTTCATAAGGGGGGCATAGCTGGCTAGAAGATAAGAGAAAGGAAAAATAGCAGGGCATGCTTCTCTATGCTCAAGCTTGAGGAAGGGTTTGTAGTCATCCAAGTCCAAATAGCTTTGTTTGAACCATTTCTCGCCAATGTATGGAATTTTTGTAGCCTTGGATATGGATCTCAGGGAGAACTTGAAATCAAGGCCTGCCAATTGAGAATGTTTGTATTTGAATCTCAAGGCGCACAAATATGTTAGAGGAGGGAAAATTTTGACTTCTTGTACCCTCTGGCAAAAATCCAAGCACCCCACCTCATGAAAATTGAATAAGATAGATGGATGTGCATTGACCTCTTCGGTGGAAATTGGCTCATACCTCTTGTGCAACCCACTCCTACTATCTTGCCTAGGAGGCATCTTGACTTGGAAGCACTCCTGCAACACAAAAATGCTTCAAAGTTTTTGAAATGCCTTCTTCAAACCAAACTCTGTCTCAGCCTGTTAACTCACTGTTCGATAAGGCAACAATGGTTTTGAGTGTAGGGTGAAATTCCCTCCTTTGATATAAGACCCTTGTTTCTTCAAAATGCTGCCTTTCCCAACCTTTGTATATCAATTAGCCAATATTTATAATGAATACACAGTCAACAAGGACAAAAATAGTCAAAGTGACTTTCCTGTGTGAGGTTACCAAGCTTTGGTGTTTTGAGATAATAGGACAGCCTTGTCTTTTTAGAGGAAGGAAAAACCACAAGCCTTTCTAATTCAAAAACACTGCTCTCTTCTTTGTAGACCACTCAACTAGTGGATTCAACAACATAAACACAGTCAATCAAAAAGGCAATACACAGTCCAAGGTTTACTGTGTGATAGGTGACAGAGTTTATTTTTCTTTTGATGTGGTCATAGAGAATCCTGTAGCATTTCAACAGCAATAAACCCCTTCCCAAACATAACATTTCCCTCTTTAAACTCTACTGTTCCTTACACAAAGTTTTTCCCCACACATCCTCCAACTGTAAATGGTAGCTTACGTACTGACTCTGCCTTATGAAACTGAAAGGCACAACACTGCTTTTTGTCCCTTTAACATACAGAGGATATTTTTGGAAGGTCACAAATGCTTATCTAATAATCACTGTGTTTAAACATAGGCCTACTGTTTCATCCTTAAAACACCTTGTCTCTCCCTTCTACTATCTTTAATAATGCACATAGCTGACAGATTTAAACTTTGTTTCATCACAGTAGTGGTGAATTTTCAAAATTTTGACAAAGATTTCAACTAATGGGCATATTTTAAGTTTAAACATGAAACATATCTCCTTGACTTCACACCGGAACATTCATTTTTAACCTTATTTAGTCTTGGAGAAACACAGTGATTTTTCCACCCTTCAGATTTTGAAAATGACAAAGATGCATGTGGTGTACCTTGATATTTTAATGGCAAGGCTTGGCTGAGCATTTGAGAGGCTTTGGAGAACCTTTGGAGGCATTTGAAACCATTAAAAGACGCGCGGAATGTTTATATGGAAGAGCGCCGCGCAAACTGTGCCGTCGGGTCACTGTCGGGCTGACAGGACTGGCACCTACAGGTGCGCCGCGCGCACCTACAGGCGTGCCGCGCAGCCTTGTAGCCCTTTGTAATTTCCATGCTCAAAAGCACCGTGCAGTTGCACAGGCATGCCGCATGGTTTAAACACTTTAAAAAATCTGAAACCTGGCTCGAAAAATTCTCCCTTGGGTATATTGATCAGCTAATGAGTTGTGTATGCTTTGGGAACGTAACAATGAAGTTTGGCAATGATCCTCAAACTTTTTATTTGAAAAGCTTCAAACCCTTTGGCATGTTCAAAGATGGCTTCGAAAATGTTTGAAAAAGCGTTGGGCTTTTAAACCAAAACATGAAACATTTCATCTTTTGAAAACAAAACTAAACTTCTTTTGTTTCAAACAAAAATATAAAGGAAATGATCACTTCTTTCTAAGCCTATTCTCCCTTTTTGAAATGACATAACCCTTTTGAAAATTTTCTTTTAAAACTTTGACCTTTTCTCACTTAGAGGGAAAAATGTCTTCCTTTGTGACAGTGGTATGCAAACTTCGCTTTTAATGAGTTCTAGACCTTGAAAAATATGCCAAAGTCTTCCTTTCATTTTATGAACCTGTATACCTATTTGCAATGTCGTTTCTGTTGAAGAAGAAACTTAACTGCCACTTCAAAACCCCTTTTTATACCTTTGGTCTTTGTATGGCATACCTGTCCTTGTCTTTTGAAAACGGTACACTTTCTTCCTTTTGCAACATAAACTAACATTTTTTCTCTGGATGTTATGAGTATAGTCTTGTCTATAGTGTAAATCTAATTAGATGGCAGGTGTTGCTTGAGTTTCCTTTTTTACTGTAGATGCAAAAATGTAGTTGCATTGATCCTCAGTTTTATCATCCTCTGTCTGAGAGGGTGCTTGTCTAAAACCTTCCTCTGCTCAATCAAAAACCAGCAAGGTATCTTTGGTCCTTTGTTATAGGAGCAGACTTTCTTTGGAAAACCAAATGTACTTTGCCTTCTTGTCCACTGTGATGAGCTATTTGAAGGCATTCTCTTATGAGCAGGAGGATGAGTGTCCTTTACTTTGTTTATGAAGGATGGCCTTTTTGACAAATGCTTGGCTTCCTTTTGACCATGATGGCAGAGTTTGTTTTGAGATCAAGACCCCTTTTTACCCTTTTGACTATCTATTTTCACAACCTTTCTTCAATGATGATAAACCTGTCAGTTTATAGGTTTTTCTTTGTGCTTCAAAGGTAATGAAAACTCCTATAGACTATTTTTAGAACCTACTACTTTACCTCTATTCAAAATGTAATAGCAGAGTGCCTTTGACCTATTCTTATAAGGGACTTGCCTATATTTTCTTTGAAAGTTTCTCCAGAGTCTGAAAAACAGGCCAAAGTCCTTCTTGTATTATATGAACAACTGTGTCTAGCTGCAATACCTGTTGGGGAACTGAGCTCAGATCTGCTTCTGCCACTATGATAAATAATTTGAAAGACATTCCTTTGTGAGTAGGAAGCTTAGCACTCTTTGAAACATAATCATTTATCATGTGTTTTGTCTTGTGAAATGACCCATCTCTTCAACCATTCTTCAATTTGGTTTTGTTTTGAGCTGCAGATTGTCTTTTGAAAGAGAACCCTGTTAAGAGATAAGCTAAACCCTTTGGATTGAAGTGGTACCCCTACTTTACTTCTTGGTCTCTTACCTTGTTTCTCTGTTTCAACTATCTCTTACTGTTCTTACCTCTTATCTTTTCATCAGTCAAACTTTGGAATCAGTCAATGCCCTGGCCCTCTGCTTATGAATGAAGGAGGCCCTTTACTTGGGGAAATTTCTGATGTTCTTTAACCTCTGTCTTAATCTGCTGAAGAATGTTTGATGAGCATGCTTGATGATGGTAGGCAAACAAACTTTGAAAAACACTACTGCTTTTACCTCTGCCATCGACCATCACCTTTCTTCAGAAAACCCTATTCACTGTCTCACTATTTATTAAAAACAAATATGTCTTACAGTCAGTTGCAACTCTTGAAGTCAAACTTTGGCCATCGCTCTCTGCTTATAGATGAAGGAGGTGCTCTCAAAACCCTCTGCTTATAGATGAAGAAGGTTCTTAGCCATTTCATATCAACAGCCCCTTAACAGTGTTGTTTTTCCTTTAACTATCCTTTCAGGCCTTGAAAGTGGTCGCATGAGCTTGATGAAAAACTCTTTGCTTTGTAGCTTCATCTCAGGCTCAAGATCACTTTGAGAAGCAGCTGTCTTCTCATGTGGAACTCAAAATTGTCTTCTGAGATGATGGTATGTTTCTGTCCTTGAAAGATCCATCAAACACTGTAAAACACTTAAAATCAGCTTGAGATTATGGCCTATGTATTGCTGAGACTTAAGGGTGTATTAGTGGCGCGACCTAGGGCTGTAACCAACTTCATTAGCAGATTAGGAAGGTCTGTTATGACAGGAATATAGCAGATGGAGATTTTTTGTCTCTTTGATAGTTTGCCAAGGGATAAATGCCTTAAAGTGCCACTTACTAACTTAAGGAGACTGTTTGAAGAGATTTGGATTGTTCTTTTAGAGCTGATGGGCAGACTAGTATGGCTGAGGCAAGGTAGGATTTGATAATGAGGTTTCATCTCGTCATGGGCGGACTGAAAGGTAAGGGGGTGAAAAAGTTTTATGGGCGTTTTCTAGATGACAAATTGACATATGGAGATGAGCTTCTAGAAAACTCAGCTAGGAATTTAGTCATCAACAATAGGTGAAAAATACTGATGACTAACACTGGCTCCATTTGGGGAGGGCAGCTCCTTTTCAGGAGGTGTCCAAAATCTCAGGTCTTTGGCTTATGAAGACCAGTGCCTTACCCACTGGCGCAAAATTTCACTCTTCTTTGATGCTACTTCTGAAAAGAGACAGCATGATTAGCATCAATGATATTTCTACCTACCCCACTATCTCTTCTAACATTTTTTCTTCTTTTTGGCGCATTTGGACTAGCAGCCTTTTGACAATGCATATTTTCTCTTTTTGAAAAATGAACCTATCTAACTCTACACTTATATCTATCGGGAGTTCAGATTAAACTGATGAACTCTTTCATTACTCTACCTAAACTAGATCAACTGTCAAGATTAAGCTGTTTGACAGGATTTATTCTGTAATCTAAAACATGAAATTTAAAATGATCAAATCAGGGTTGAACAGTTTGATTTGTCATGTATTTGCAGCATGAAAGGACAAATTGCACACAAATATTATTCTACAAAAAGGAAAACTAGAAAAACGAGGCTAATATGTGCAATGTGTTTTTCATCCCCACTCCTCTCTTTGGTTCTGTTTTAGGCATGTGGAACCAGTATCTTTTCCTAATCTACTCTCTGTGATAAGTCAATCTTACACAATGTTGACCATCTTTTTCACTCACTAACTTATCAACAATTAAATTTAAACATGTTCAACTATGATTAGGCTAGATAGCTGAACAAGACATTGAAGTACTAGTAGCGGCATTTAGACTTGCTCGCTTTCCGAAAGACTATTTTTTTGGAACATGGGGCCCTTTTCTATTTTTCAACCGCCCTCTTTTCTACTTTTTACTATTTTTGACTTTTCTGTTTCATCTATTTTTCAAACAGTGGTATATACAATGAATGAAAATGTTTTTTAAACTTAGAAATCTTGGAAATGGTGAAAATTCAGCATCTTATCCTCGTAAGGATCTCCTATCATTCTTGGCCCACTTAATTCCTGAAAAGAGAAATTTGGAAAGTTTTCTCTTTCCAACATGACATAGGGATTCATACAAGAATCTCTGAACAAACCAGTATCTTCCCACTGCACCTCTTTTTATATCTGATTTCCACTCCTTCCTTTACTGTACATCTTCCTTAAGTAATGCATATACTCTTGGTTATTTTTGAAATAAATAATTACATCATCAAGGTATGCAAAAGTGTAGAAACTCAGAACTGGAAACATGGATTTTATGAGCATCTTTTTGATATCTAGTGGTTTTGTGACTTTGAGCCTGAAACTAGGACTACTTCCAGCATACTGAAAAAAATATTTGGGCTGTCTACTTTGCAAGGGAATTCTTTGACTATAACCTGAAACATCATCTTGCAAAAACATATGATTAAAAGCACCTTTTATTGGGATATCATGGTTTTAAATAGGAAGAATAAAATTTCTGTTATAGGGATGTGCACTAGTTTTTCTAAAATCAAAACAAACCCTATGACCAGCTATTTTATCTCTGATTATTATTGATTGGTTCAGATTGTTATATTTCCTTTTGTCGAAGTTGTTTCTTAAAAGAGTGGTAGTGGCATAGTGTTTTCCCCTATTTTCCTTGTATGAAATGGTATTCTGCATGAGATTGCTAATTCTATCATTTCTAAGTTTTTGGTGAAAAGACAAAATATGAGCCAATGCAAGTAACTCAGGTATGTTTGGACTGCAGCTATCATCACTGCTCACAAGAATTTTATCAAGAATTTTTTCTGGATTTTGAGCTATTATGGCTATGGTCAGAGGTTCATTTGCAGTGGAATAGTTATGTGATGGTAAGTCTTCGAGGTATGGTAGAAACATTAAACTTCCCTGCTCTTGAGTTCCAAACAGGTTTGTGATATGTAAGTCTTCTAATGCCTTTACCCTAAAGAAGTTTCCGAAGGTCACTACTGATGCTTGACTGAGGTTTGAGCAATTCGCTTGATAGTACATGATGGTTTGTGCTTCTTGCTCTATTTCCATTTTAGAAGGAACATAATTACTTCCCGCAAGACATAGCTGTTCATGATCATGGTAGTTTTGATTGTCTAGTTCATCATAGAGAACTAGGGGCAGCTGATGTGGTGGGTCTAAGTTTGTTTCAGTTTCTTCTGACTGTTCTTCAATGTCCTCATCAATATGCAGAATAAAAGACTTTAGGTTGGAATGCATGGAATAAATTGGAATGTTATCTGGCCTCTCTTGGCTACTGATCATGTATTTCATGTGTGACTCTCGATAGAGTATTCTTGTTTGGTCAAACACAGGAATGGTGGCGAAGGACATATCCAGTTGAATATTCCCTTGGAGCTTGGCTCCCTAAGATTTGGATAGAAGCATTCCGTACTTGGGAGGAATGTCTACCACTACTATGTCCGTGATTAGATGTTTCATAGTTATTTGGGCCAGACTGAAACAAAGGTCTTTGATCAAACCTAGGCATTTGAATCTACTCGAATCAAATGAATACAAGTCTTTGTATGGTCTTGTGATTTCCAGGCCTAGTCTTTCCATTACAACCTTCGGCATAAGATTATGCGAGGCATCGGAATCTAGAATGGCATTGTGAAGGATTTGGTCGTGGATATTTAAACTAATGTAAAAGGGAAGAATATTTCCTTCTTGGAATTTCCCCTCTACTTTCGGACCAAACAACACTTCAGGAGTGTCATCAGCTAGATTAAGGGTGTTAGCATCACTTCCTATATTCAAGACTTTCAACACTTGGGACTTGTAAGAGTTTTGGGTAATAAGCTCGGTAAGAGGCATGGTGATGTTTATCTTGGCGATCTCACCCTCAAAACTAAAAGGTAACTGTAGTTTACATATGTTTGTTTCAGCTTTTTCAACCATGACCTTCTCTATGTTTTGGGTTTGCTGGCTCTGTTTCGGGATTTTGTTCACCACAACCACTTCAGGAATCTTTGTGGAAGTATTAGGAATATCTAAATCAGGATTAGTTTGGGTAAGTCTATCTTTGTTTTTTTCATTTTTCCCGACTATGATTTTGTTGTTGTTGACTGCTTTCTTAAGGATGGTATCAGGGGTTTTAGTAGTGTCTGAGCTACTTTTCTTGGAGTTGTCTTGATTTTTCCTGCTTCTAAGGTCATACTACCTGTGAGCTTCTATTATGGCATTCTAAAAATCTATGGTAGGATCTTCGGGATCTTCATAGTCGGTTTTGTCTTCATTCGGAGAGAAGAAATATTGTTCTTCTTCTGTGAGATACACCTCACTCTCATTATCAGACCCTATAAGGTTCAAATGAATTTCATCAATGGGTCCTGTATCCCTATCATCTTCTTCCACATAATTTTCATTAAATGGTGGCCTAATTTGTTGGTCATTTTCCCTTGGTCTGTTTTGAGGCTGTTCCCTCCTAAAATTTTGGTTTTGGTTTCTGTTTGGGGGATTTTGTTGATTGTCCCTAATAGGGGTCTTTTCATTTATCCTTTCCCACATTTTGGCCATGGTCTTGACTAAATCATCTATTATAGGATCTAGGGAAGGAGATGAAGTGGAGACCTCATCTCTATATGTGACTTTCCTTCCTGATCTAGTCCTAGCTCTTTTTTCTGCTAAGTTGGCCTCTGCTTTTATGGCTACTTGTTGCATTTCCTCTAGGGTAGGGGGATCCTTGTCTCTTAAATGATATGTCATGTCTGGATCAGAACCCTCAATGAATTTTGCCAAAGCTGAACCAAGTGGGGGTTTGAATTGAGGTGGGAGGGCATTATACACACTGTTGAACCTAGTGCAGTAGGCTTGGACACTTTCCCCATTTTCCCGTTTTAGGTTGTTATATTCTGACAGGATTTGAATAGGGTTCTTTCAGACTTCCCACTTGTTTTTAAAGATTTGATATAGTTCCAGGATGTTGTGGATGCTATTTGAAGGTAAGCTCTTAAACCATGTTTTGGGTTCTCCACCCAGGCCTTGGGTGAATATTCTCATTCTGACAGTTTCGTCTTGTACTTCCATGTATTCAAAAGCATTGCTAATCCTACTTACATGTTGTTGAGCTGTGGTAGTCTCTTCTCCGGTAAAGTGTGGGTTTTTGTCTTGATAGTGATTTGGTAGGGGAGCCAAAGGTAGTGGCAACACCAAAGGTGCGTACTAGGCTGCCATGATGGGAGCTAATGGATGATGTACAAGATGAGGGCTTGTGGGATGGATTGAGGTTGTTTGAATAGTAGTGGTTTGGATGGGTGTGGTGGATGTACTTGGACTAGTGACTTGGTTTTGAGCAGATTTGGGATGCTAGGAGCTAAATTGATGGAGAAGCTGAAAATCGGGAGATGTGGTAGGTGAAGCTTCTCTACTAGGGCTCTGTGGCAGATCTAGGGGCTCAAGATCGTCAAAGTCTATCTTACTTTGTGACTTGCTTCTAAAAAGAGCTTTTTCTATTTCTAAGTCAAAAGGGGGATCCTACAAGGTAGTAAGATTTTCTAGTACTGATCTTGTTTTACGAATGGATCTATCAGTAGTTAGATTGTCAATTTCGGAAGCTTGCCACAAAATCTTCTTTGGGTCATCTACTATGATAGGGGGATTTGGGTCTGGATGAGATCTGGTGTGGATTCTTCGTGAAGCCAGATTTTGGGTCTAATTCTTAGAGAGGGCGGTATTTGTGAATGTTTTGGATGGATGACCTCTCTGAAGTTTTCCTAATGTGAAGGGTGGTCAAAACTAAAGGGATGGACTAGTGGAGTCGCAAGGTGGATTTCTTATGAGAACTATGGTCCACCACCAACACTATCAAAGATGCTTTGGGAAAAAGTTTTATAGCCAACTTTGAAATGGAAACTTGCAAAGGAGAGTGATTCACTTGGTTTCTACAGTTTTCTAGGTTGCATGGACAAGCTAATGGTTCTCTTGGCAAGAAGGTTTCTGCTGATCTCCTATGTTTAGGTGAGGCTTTTCTGAATCACTAAGTTATACTTAGATTGTCACTGATTACAGAGTTTCCACCCTAAATTCAAGTTTCTAGAAGGATGAGTTAGCAAAAAGGTATGGTTTATGAATATTTTTGGTCTTTTATGGAGTTTTTAGGCCTACTGGAGGCTAGTGGAGTTGCCAGGTGGAACTTGGTCGTGTTTGAAAAGATGTAGCTATGGTCCACCACTAGTAGCTAGGGAAAAGCCAATCTGGGAATATTTTTGGGGTTTTTCTGAGTTTTTATGTGCAGCCTACGGTTTATCTAAAGTATTCTAAACTTGTTTCGACACTTTGCTAGGGTGGCGATAACAAAAAGAGTTTACTCTAAATGATTCTACGAACTGCTTTCCTGTGAGGTTTGAAAAAGCATACTATGATTGAATCATCATTTTGCTAAGATGGTGAAAAAGTTATTTTCTACTCTTCTAAGTTTGACTGAGATTTTGAGAGTTCCTAAGGGATACCTAGGATTTTTTGACTCAAAGTCCCACCATGATCGCCATTATGTTAGTGAGTGGTGTGATAAGTCAGCCAGATAGTAATCTCAAAAGTCTCTAAAGATTAGGGAAACTAAGTTTGTTTATTACTCAAAGTCCCACCGTGGTCGCCATTATGTTAGGATCCCGTGATTTGGCTGATTGGCAAGCCAAATGACGGTGTAACATCAAACCAATCTTTGGAGCCCAAGGACCTAGCCTTCCTGGACTCAGAGAGGGATCTCTATATATGTGTAAGGGATATCTGTGTATTTTCTTATTGTGTTCTGATTTTAGGCTAGTTATGAAGTAAGTTTTTGGTTTTGGTTTTTAGGTTGTGAGGGATGAAACTGATCAAAGATACAAGATAGGTAAAAATATGTCAGATCAACTGGGCTATGGGGTCGAAAAGGTCAAGAAAGATATCAGATGGTGATACAAGGATGTTGAAGGGCCGATTTGATTCAAGGTAGAAAGGATCTTTGGGCAAAATGGAACAAAATGGACATCAATTTTGGGAGAAACAAAGAGTTTTAAGCATAACTAGTTTAATAGATAACATAAACATGGTAGGGAAAACCATTAATCATGCAAAATGTAACTATAAGCTAATCAATACATATAAATAAACATTCAAGCCATGCATAGAAGTATATGACCCTCTAGCTTTAGGAAATGGCTTTTAGAATTTGGGGAAAACACTTAAGATGGACAAAAAACTCAAATCACCATGCCGGAATGCCTAAACACAACACTTCAAGTTATTGGGCACTTTGAAAACAAGATTTGCATAGTCTTAGACAAAGGGCTAGAACAGAACTAGGCCTCCTTGGTTCAACAAAATGATAATCTAATCAGTCAAAGAGAGATTTCATGGATGGAACTACAAATAGCCATAGGTAAGCAAGGCGTACCGTAAATCATACTTAGCATGTATAAAACCATGAATGAAACAAGCAACAATATCCTAAATTATTAAAGAGCAGTTAAGAATTCTTTAATGTTACTTAGGAAGAAGAAAACAAAGAAGCTATGAAGAAACAGGAAATTTGAGGTGCCTCCATGGGCATGTCTTAAATTTGTTCTCTACTGATCTATAACAAGCAAGAAACATGTATTCATGAATGAAAACTAGAAAAAAAACAAAGAAAGAGACACTATACCATTCTACCAAGTCAAGGAATCCATCAACAATCCTTCTTCATTCATCCAAGAACGTCCAAGAGGCAATCCAAAAGCATAAGACAAGTATTTCTTCCAAAGCTTATATGACCATATATTGCTTCTCTCATCAATTTCAGCCTTGTTTACAATGTAAGCCTTTGGAATAAATAGGCCAAAGTGAGGAAAACCTCATGGTTCAACTTGCCATCCTATTGGCCTAATCAAAATATCTAAACTTGTCCTTGAGGCTTTGCAAAGCCCAAGGCACAAAAATATCTCATAAAATATCTAAAAAATGCTAAAAGAGGGAATTTAATTGACTTTTCATAACTTCTCATGTGTAAAAATAGCTAAACGCACACGAGGAAATATCAGTTTTTAAAGGTTCAAAAATTACAAAAATATTCAAAATTTACATCAGCAAAAGGTCCCCTGACTTGCCGACAACATTTGGCAGTCTTCCCGATGTCGAAATGAGGCTCATGATAGCTCGTTGGAAAGCTCTGAGTGTCTAATTTCTAGAGAAACTAAAATTTTCCCAATATGATGCCTAGAAGTCCTCTATAACTGCACCTGTGTGTGAAAAACCCAAAAATTACAGTCTGCTGATAGACTGGGTAGTGTGTGCAAAAAGCGAGCATTTTTCGCCATTTCGGGGAAGAAAATGATCTCCAAATGTCTTGAAAATTTCTGAGAGTATGCTCCTAAAATTATGGCATCTAATGATACCATTCTCCTCCTTTGATGAATCCCTAAAATGAAATGGCAAATTTCATGAGTTTTAACCAAAAACTCAAAAATGCTAGAAAACCAAAGTATGTCAAAATTTGCCCAAAATCGGTGTGTATGACCCTCAAGGGTCCTTGGCAACATGTTCTGAAGCAGAAGCCAAAATATGAAGTCTTGATGTGTCTTTTATCGCTTTTCATGCCAGGCGCTTCCCTTTAGATTCCTTTAGTTTTTCTAGGGCAGCCTTTAACTTGCGACGGGCAAACTGATTTAGCTTTTGGTAATGCTTCGTCATCCTCCTTTGAAGCTCTAGATCCCTGTTTGCCTTCTCCAAATTCCTCTCCAAATGGTCATTGACTCTTTCAAGCCATGCCTCCTTGTTGTTTTCTATCTCCTGTTGAAACAAGGAAGTGAGAGGAGTGGATTGGAGAAGGGCTTTCTCTTCTTCTTTTTTCCTTTCAAGGGCCCTTTTAAGCCCTATGTTTCTAGGCCTTTTTTGCCTAAGCTGGTCTTCTTCTTCACTTTCATCAAAGTCACCTATGAGCTCATATATCCTTGCTTGGGATTTCGAAGCATATTTCTTATACTTAGTCGCCAGTGTCTCATGAATAGCCATATGAACACTCATTTGTCTATTTTGAATCTGCAAGAATTGATTGAAATTCCTTGCCCGATGAAGGTCATCCTTCAATGCACAAATTTTCCTCTCTCTTTGGATCAAAAGGTTTTCTAGAATTTGTGTCTCATTATCGCTATCATCACTTGGGATTGGGATGATACTGGATGCACTCTCCCGCTCATGACCTCCTTCTTCCTTGTCCTTCCCTTTGCCTTGGAAGGCTATTCTTGCGCTCCTCCTCCTAGGAAAGTCAATGGTAGGTTTCTTTGGCAACTTTCCTTGGCTATGGAGAACTCTTGTCACTTTTGGAGTGACAACGTTAGGCACTTTCTTTCTTGTTGTCCTGGGATTTGTCTTTTTAGTAGAAGGAGGCATGATCCCTTTACCTTGGTCATCTTCTTGAGACTGTTGTTCTTCATGAGGCTGCTGTGTATCATCTTTAGGAGGTTGTTGTGTATCTTGAGGAGGCTGTTGTGTGTCTTCTTTAGGTTGCCTCTGCTCCTCAATATCTTGCTGCTATTCTGCCTCACTATGCTGCTGCTCTATCTCAATCTCCTACTCATTCTGCTATTTAAACTGCTACTCAAACTGCTACCCTTGGTCTCCTTGATGTTGTTCATCACCACTGAGTTGCTACTATCCAGGACTCTCCTCTTCTTGTTCCTGCTACAGCACATCATCACCACTGTCATGCTGCTATTCCTCATCCTCAGTTTGATGCTCTTCATCTTTTCCTTCATGTTCATGTCCTTCCTCTACCTACTGGCCACTTCCTTCTCCTTCTCCCTGCTCTTTTGTTTATGCTGTAGTGAACTTGAAATTTTTAGGAGTAGGCCTGCTAGAAGAAGGGGAGGGGCGAAGAGTGGGGGATGTAGGGGATGTATGGACTGGAGGGACAGTGGAAAAATCTGGGTGACTGACGAAAACATCCCAAGAAACCTCTCTCTTCTCAACTTGGTGAAGGATGATGATTTTAATGAGAGAGTGATGGAATAGAGAGGCCATTTGCTGTGATGGAGGCTTCTTCTAGACCGAGGAGGCCATTTTCTCAATGATTTTGCACAAGAAGAAAGGAATATTCAGCTGTTTGGTTCTTGTGAAATGCATCAACAGTCGGATGTGATATGCATAAACTTGGGAAAATCTCCCCTCACAAGTGAAATACTTCATGATAATCTTCATAAGGGGGGCATAGCTGGCTAGAAGATAAGAGAAAGGAAAAATAGCACGGCATGCTTCTCTATGCTCAGGCTTGAGGAAGGGTTTGTAGTCATCCAAGTCCAAATAGCTTTGTTTGAACCATTTCTTGCTAATGTATGGAATTTTAGTAGCCTTGGATATGGATCTCGGGGAGAACTTGAAATCAAGGCCTGCCAATTGAGAATGTTTGTCTTTGAATCTCAAGGCGCACAAATGTGTTAGAGGAGAGAAACTTTTGACTTCTTGTACCCTCTGGAAAAAATCCAAGCAGCCCACCTAATGAAAATTGAATAATATAGATGGATGTGCATTGACCTCTTCGGTGGAAATTGGCTCATACCTCTTGTGCAACCCACTCCTGCTATCTTGCCTAGGAGGCATTTTGACTTGGAAGCGCTCCTGCAACACCAAAATGCTTCAAAGTTTTTGAAATGCCTTCTTCAAACCAAATTCTGTCTCAGCTTGTCAACTCACTGTTCGATAAGGCAACAATGGTTTTGAGTGTAGGGTGAAATACCTTCCTTTGATATAAGACCCCTGTTTCTTCAAAATGATGCCTTTCCCAGCCTTTGTATATCAATCGGCCAATATTTATAATGAATACACAGTCAACAAGGACAAACATAGTCAAAGTGACTTTCCTGTGTGAGGGTACCTAGCTTTGGTGTTTTGAGATAATAGGATAGTCTTGTCTTTTTAGAGGAAGGCAAAACTGCAAGCCTTTCTAATTCAAAAACACTGCTCTCTTCTTTGTAGACCACTCAACTAGTGGATTCAACAACATAAACACAGTCAATCAAAAAGGCAATACACAGTCCAAGGTTTACTGTGTAATAGGTGACAGAGTTTATTTTTCTTTTGATGTGGTCATAGAGAATCCTGTAGCATTTCAATAGCAATAAACCCCTCCCCAAACAGAACACTGCCCTCTTTAAACTCTACTGTTCCTTACACAAAGTTTTGCCCCACACACCCTCCAACTGTAAATGGTAGCTTACGCACTGACTCTGCCTTATGAAACTGAAAGGCACAACACTGCTTTTTGTCCCTTTAACATACAGAGGATATTTTTGGAAGGTCACAAATGCTTATCTAATAATCACTGTGTTTAAACATAGGCCTATTGTTTCATCCTTAAAACACCTTGTCTCTCCCTTATACTATCTTTAATAATGGACATAGCTGACATATTTAAACTTTGTTTCATCATAGTAGTGGTAACTTTTCAAAATTTTGACAAAGCTTTCAACTAATGGGCATATTTTGAGTTTAAACATGAAACATATCTCCTTGACTTCACACTGGAACATTCATTTTTACCCTTATTTAGTCTTGGAGAAACACAGTGATTTTTCCACCCTTCAGATTTTGAAAATGACAAAGATGCATGTGGAGTACCTTGAGATTTTAATGGCAAGGCTTAGCTGAGCGTTTGAGTGGCTTTGGAGAACCTTTGGAGGCATTTGAAACCATTAAAATATGCACGGCATGTTTATATGGAAGAGTGCCGTGCAAACTGTGCCGTCGGGTCACTGTTGCGCCGAATGGACTGGCACCTACAGGCGCGCCATGCGCAACTACAGGCGCGCCGCGCAACCTTGTAGACCTTTGTAATTTCCACGCTCAAAAGTAGCGCGCGGTTGCACAGGCGCACCGCGCGGTTTAAACACTTTAAAAACTCTGAAACCTAGCTCGAAAAATTCTCCCTCCGGTAGATTGATCAGCTAATGAGTTGTGTATGCTTTGGGAACATAACAATGAACCTTGGCAACGGTCCTCAAACTTTGTATTTAAAAAGCCTCAAACCCTTTGGTGTGTTCAAAGATGGCTTCGAAAATGTTTGAAAAAGCCTTGGGTTTTTAAACCAAAACATGAAACATTTCATCTTTTGAAAACGAAACTAAACTTCTTTTGTTTCAAACAAAAATATAAAGGCAATGATCACTTCTTTCTAAGCCTATTCTCCCTTTTTCAAATGACATAACCCTTTTGAGATTTTTCTTTTAAAACTTTGAACTTTTCTCACTTAGAGGGAAAAATGTCTTCCTTTGTGATAGTGGTATGCAAACTTCGCTTTTAATGAGTTCTAGACCTTGAAAAATATGCCAAAGTCTTCCTTTCATTTTATGAACCTGTATACCTATTTGCGATACCCTTTCTACTGAAGAAGAAACTTAACTGCCACTTTAAAACCCCTTTTTATACCTTTTGTCTTTGTATGGCATACGTGTCTTTGTCTTTTGAAAAGGGTACACTTTCTTCCTTTTGCAACATAAACTAACATTTTTGCTTTGGATGTTATGAGTATAGTCTTGTCTATAGTGTAAATCTAATTAGATGGCAGGTGTTGCTTAAGTTTCCTTTTTCACTGTAGATGCAAAAATGCAGTTGCATTGATCCTTGGTTTTATCATCCTCTGTCTGAGAGGGCACTTGTCTAAAACCTTCCTCTGCTCAATCAAAAACCAACAAGGTATCTTGGTCTTTTTTTATAGGAGTAGACTTTCTTTGGAAAACCAAATGTACTTTGCCTTCTTGTCCACTGTGATGAGCTATTTGAAGGCATTCTCTTATGAGCAGGAGGATGAGTGTCCTTTACTTTGTTTATGAAGGATGGCCTTTTTGACAAATGCTTGGCTTCCTTTTGACCATGATGGCAGAGTTTGTTTTGAGATCAAGACCCCTTTTTACCCTTTTGACTATTTTATTTCACAACCTTTCTTCAATGATGATAAACCTGTCAGTTTATAGGTTTTTCTTTGTGCTTCAAAGGTAATGAAAACTCCTGCAGACTATTTTTAGAACCTACTACTTTACCTCTATTCAAAATGTAATAGCAGAGTGCCTTTGACCTATTCCTATAAGGGACTTGCCTATATTTGCTTTGAAAGTTTCTCCAGAGTCTGAAAAATAGGCCAAAGTCCTTCTTGTATTATATGAACAACTATGTCTAGCTGCAATACCTCTTGGGGAACTGAGCTCAGATCTACTTCTGCCACTATGATAAATAATTTGAAAGACATTCCTTTGTGAGTAGGGAGCTCAGCACTCTTTGAAACATAATCATTTATCATGTGTTTTGTCTTGTGAAATGACCCATCTCATCAACCATTCTTCAATTTGGTTTTGTTTTGAGTTGCATATTGTCTTTTGAAAGAGAACCCTGTTAAGAGATAAGCTAAACCCTTTGGATTGCAGTGGTAACCCTACTTTCCTTCTTGGTCTCTTACCTTGTTTCTCTGTTTCAACTGTCTCTTACTATTCTTACCTCTTATCTTTTGATCAGTCAAACTTTGGAATCAGTCAATGCCCTGGCCCTCTGCTTATGAATGAAGGAGGCCCTTTACTTGGCGAAATTTATAATGTTCTTTAACCTCTGTCTTAATCTGCTGAAGAATGTTTGATGAGCATGCTTGATGATGGTGTTAGCGCTCAAATCTGCCTCAGGCTGAAGAAGGCAAAACTCGAGGCAACATCAAACCAAGCTCAACCTCGTAGCTAGCCCTACGAGGACAGGAGAGGGCTCTCTCTGGGTCAAACTCAGTGAAAGATGTCCAATAGGATCTGAGATGACCTAAATGAAACACTGATATTGATTTTAGGCTAGTAAATTGATATAGATTAGGTTTTTAATAAATGACGGGTTTCTGGGTTGTGTGGGGCAAAGACAGCAAGAGCAGAGATTAAATGAAAAACGCAGATTATCAACTGAGGCAAGATAAGCATGAAGTTTAACAATCAAATTGAAATTATATGGAGTGAAAGACCGCTGCGAAATTGACAAGGGCAATAGTTGAATCCTTATCAAACTGAAGAAAACATAGAAAATTAATACCTCCCAAGGCAGAGCAGTAAACTGGATTCTGCCTCTCTCACTTAAAATTATTCAACAGAAAATGATTATGAAAAAACATAACAAGGAACGTATGAGACAAAGAAGAAACATATGTCAAATGTCATACCACAGGAATCTCAGGAGTCAGATCTGTATTTCTTCATTAAAATCTCTGTCAAGACTGTACAATAAAACTCTGTTCTCTCCTCACACCTCTCAGAACTCTCTCCTCTCCTTTACAAATGATTTTTGATACATTAAATAAGCTAAGCTAGAAGAAAACAGATCGACCCAACAACAAGGGCGCTGTTTCAACTAAAGCCATGAAGATAGAAAAGAATCCTCCATCTGCTCTAAAGATAGAAAAGCCTTCCATTATTCCAGCTTGAGGATTTCTAATGACCCATGAAAACTAATCCTGGAGCGTAGACTAACTAAAGACAGAAATAGGCAATCGAACTTTTGAATGCCACTTTGCAACTGCTCTCAAATTTCTGGAGATACGCTTTTCCACTTTACAGAAATTTGGAAGAAGTCCCCAATATTTTAATGCTAAAATATGGGTTAAACTGCCACATATGCTCTTTAGATGAATCGAATGCCCACATATTGCAACGATTGCCACGTTACATTTTCCATGTGCTTATCACCACATCATACATATACTGATACCTTTAATTTATCTGAAGAAGGTTCTATCATAAAACAACGACTTATATAAACAACTCAATGCGGCCATCAACTATCTGATGCGAATAGACCATTTTCCTGAAAATACTGTGTCCATTTCCAATTTACTCCATGACAACATACACTATCTGTTTTGAATACATGCATTAGAACTGGCAGTGATGATGTCCAACTGACGTATGAGAAGATTCCTTTGACTCCATTAAGATGATAATAACAACTAGATGTCATTGAAGGCATCTTTATGAACACAAGGCCCTGGGGAGCATGCTAATTTCAAATGTCCAGTAAAGTGTAGCTTTATAAAAATGGGCATGCTGTATTATAGCAAACACAAAACTCTGTTGACTTTTCTGGCAAAACAAATAATTTGGCCAAAGCCAGGATTTTCCACATCAACCAGAAGCTAATAACAATCAAAGCCATTAGTGTGCAGATGTAAATATCTGAAACATATACCAATGCACATTGAACCAAGAAATTGATGATTTTACTGAGCCACGTCCCAACGCCACATACTACCATCGTCAAAGCAGCAGAGAATGGTACTTCGATCATGAGATATAGCCGTCTGTCTAATAGGATGTTTTGCAATGTAGATGTGATAACCTGGCAATTAAATTAGGAGGGCTCGACTGTAATTCCCAAACATAAAATTTTCCTTCCCTGTTGCCAACTGCCATAGAATTATAGTGGAAATCGCATGAAAACTTGATAAATGAAATGTCACATTCTGGCACTGGATACTTCTGCAGGATGTCCACACTCTTTGATAGGATGAAACTGCCAAGCCATCTAGTGCAATCCACATATTTTGAATGCACTGCAGCAATAAAAACAGGAAATTGCACATACTTCGTGGGGAATTTCGATGGCAAATCCGTCCAGGTAAATGAATTCTCAACATAGGTCCAAAACTCTTTCATAGACCAGATCTTGACCGTGTTTTCCATGCCACAGCTTGCAATACGATATACATCTGAAGGATGAAAATCTACACTGAGAACTTCATTGCGATGTCCCCCAGCTCCAGCAAATATCAAAATGCATATTCCAGTTTGAACATTCCAGAGTCGTACAGATTCATCTTTGCTAGCAGATAAAATGAGGGAAGGTTTCAATGCTTGGGTCCTTATTTCATTCACAGAATCTCTATGGCCAACGAAACTCTTATGGACCTTTTCATTTGCAACATCAAGCACTTGAATTATACCATTGTGACCACCTGCAACTAATAATGGTGAACCATTCACATCGCATGCCCAACTTAATGTGTAAAATGATTCATCCTTATCATCGTCAACATATGCCTGCAAAACAGAAATAGTACCTCCTTCCAAGCATTGGTCAGACGTAACGGATTTGTATTCAAAAGGTGATTGTAATTTTTACGGAATCCCGCCATCATGCTAACAAATGGAGTCAGCCACTACAGCGTATGAATCTTTATTACGATGCCAGCAGAAGTATGCATGCGTTCTGTTTTTTATTTCAAAAATTCCATGGCCGAAGCTTGATTCCCGAAACGCTGAATAACTGGGTTGCGGCTCTGTAAAGTTTGTTGAAAGACCTTCCATATTTCCCCCATCGCCAACAGTAAGATACACAGGTGCAGCAGGATTAAATATAGGTGTACACTTTCCATTAGTTATATTGTAAGCCACATTGGAATAACGATAAGATCTCTCGTACGCATGAACATGATCAGCAAAAAACAATATCAACCTTGTATTTCACAAACCATGATTCAAATTGAACTCGCATAGCCTCTCCTTCCATGTAGGCATCATAGTAGCTGTTATAGGTAGATGCCAATTCCTGTCTTCATGGCAGTATCAGCTTTTACCCCATAAAGTTGATGTAAATGTATTCGTCATGCAATGAATTCCAATGCATATAAAAGCAACTGAATATGAAGATGCCACTTACAAATAAACTAGATTTGCAATGTTTCAAGAACATCATAAGACGCAGCCTGTCCTTTGATCCAGTCTTGTTGAAAACAAAAACCACTTAAATGTTTTGGCCAGAGGTAATTTTCGTGCAGCAAGCCCTTTTCAGAGTATAACTTACCTGGAGCAAGAAAATCTGAGTGGATGGAAATTTGATGAATTGGAGCCTCCTGCAATTAATCCAGATTCCGAATTCTGATATTCTCTTCCATGTTCTGAATCAACTTAAATGTGATATCAATGGACTTTTGAAACACTATTGCTATCAATATCTGCATTCGAATCTCTAGATTCAGGTTCCATTCTATATCATTATGTATGTTAACAGCCATGAACTCCTTTTGTTTGACAGGTTTAGTAGCAGGCATTTTCATTTTATTTGCAAAATATGCATTAGCAGCGAAATTTTTCCTCTATGCTTGGCACTATTTCAGTTTCATTGCTCTCCAATCTGAATTTGACAATTTCTTATTTCAAAACAGAGTTTTGAATTAAGAAATGTCCTCTCGAGCATGTTTAATGATGAAAATTTTGAATTAAGAACTTCTTTGAAAACCATCCTCATGGCCTGCACATGTTATTGAAGTATTTTGAGAACAACTGTCTGCAAACCCTAGACCTGTGACTCTTGTTTGACCAACCCAGCAAGACAAGGCATTTAATGACTGCAAATGACGAGCAATGACAGAGGACTGACAAGACGGAGTCTAACATTGGCTCCAATGGGGATGGCAGCTGCAGCTTCTTGGAGGTGCCAAGAACTGCAGAGCTTTGGGAGAGCAGACAGTGCCTCCGTCCATTGGGTGATGGAATCATTATTCTGACAAACAGATTAAAGACTGATAACTCCACTTATTAACTAGAAAATCAACTCAAACTGACTCGATCTGAAGACTGAAATAACTGAAAAACTGACTTAACAAACTTCAAACTAAAGCTGCAATGAAACTGGAGCAAGATGCTGCCCTTTGGCTGCTTATTTATTTACAAAATCTACCCTACTCTGTTGTAAAAACAATAGATCAGGTAATACTGAAATGCCAGATCAACCATTCAAGTAAACCTGAAAATGATGCCGCTTGAGAATGCTTCAACCAGATCACAGATGCAATTGCTGGCAGCCCTACATGCACATAATGAGCCTGGTTATGTAATAGACAGCCTGATCTATCAGTCAAACTGAAAAACATTTCCATGTATGTTGCAATAGGATCGCAAAAGCCAAACTCTATTTGCCGCCCCAACTCTGCAATACATACTTCCAGCTGCACACTGTCAAGGCAAACATCTGTAGGCAACTCTATGGTTTCTTGTTTTGAAGGAGGAAGAGTTTCCAGGAACTTTTTGGGATCTCGGAAATCATATGACTGGATCTGATCATTTAAACACTGAATCTCCTTCTCAATTCTTTCAACAATTAACTCACAGACACCATTTTTAGTTTCAAGAGGAAACTCCGGAGATTTCAAACATTGAAGCAAGGCACTGAAAAAATCTTCATTAATTTCAAAATCTGCTAACTGATTTCTTACTTCTTTTACAGCTTCACACAGTGCAGGGTTTGCCACATACCCTACCATTGCATGAGTGGATCAGCGGGCACTGGAATCTCTGGATCGAGCTAGAGTCGCCGGGTGAATGTTTCAGCCTTCATATGTGTCTGACTGCTGTCCACTATCAGCATCAGATCTGCAACTTGATTTCCTGCACTGGGGCAAGACAATCTACAAGTCGATTGTCACATCAACAGTAAACCATCTTCCCCAGTATGGTCGCCACTATGTTAGTAGGAAAAAAAACTTTGAAAAGCACTACTGCTTTTACCTTTGCCTTCAACCATCACCTTTCTTCAGAAAACCCTATTCACTGTCTCACTGTTTATTAAAAACAAATATGTCTTACAGTCAATTGCAACTCTTGAAGTCAAACTTTGGCCATCGCCCTCTTCTTATAGATGAACGAGGCACTCTCAAAACCCTCTGCTCATAGATGAAGGAGGTTCTTAGCCATTTCATATCAACAACCCCTTGACAATGTTGTTTTTCCTTTAACTGTCCTTTCAAGCCTTGAAAGTGGTCACATGAGCTTGATGAAAAACTCTTTGCTTTGCAGCTGCATCTCAGGCTCAAAATCACTTTGAGAAGCAGTTGTCTTCTCATGTGGAGCTCAAAATTGTCTTCTAAGATGCTGGTATGTTTCTGTCCTTGAAATATCCATCAAACACTGTAAAACACTTAAAATCATCTTGAGATTATGGCCTATGTATTGCTGAGACTTAAGGGTGTATTAGTGGCGTGACCTAGGAATGTAACCAACTTCATTAGCAGAGTAGGAAGGTCTGTTATGACAGGTATATAGCAGATGGAGGTTTTTTGGCTCTTTTATAATTTGCCAAGGGAGAAATGCCTTAAAGCATCACTTCCTAACTTAAGGGAGACTGTTTGAAGAGATTTGGATTGTTCTTTTAGAGCTGATGGGCAGACTAGTATGGCTGAGGCAAGGTAGGATTTGATAATGAGGTTTCATCTCGTCATGTGTATACTGAAAGGTAAGAGGGCGAAAAAGTTTTATGGGTGTTTTCTAGATGACAAATTGACATATGGAGATGAGCTTCTAGAAAACTCAGCTAGGAATTTACTCATCAACAACAGGTGCAAAATACTGATGACTAACAATAGCTACAACATAGCAATAAGGAGACGCCAAGGATTCTACAGAGTACATACCCGAAGATTCGTGCTTATCTATTTCAAGAAAATGCCTCCAATCTCTATTGGGATCTGACTCCACTTCATTTTCTTTGGCGAAGTCTTCCAAAAATTCTTTGTTGTAGATTTGCTGAGGGTTTGGTAAGTGATATATTTTCTTGATGTCTTCTTCTTTGAAAGACTTGAACATCCTTCCATCTAACGTAAAGAATGATATGTCTGTTATATTGATGTTTTCTATCACCCATCTTACCAAGTCATTATATGGGAGAACATTTGCGCAAGCTGCTACTTTGTGAATATAGGAGCTTGCCAATTCTTTAAGAGTGCTCTCAGATTTTTTATCCGAATTTGCCTTCGGCTCTTCTTCTAATATTATAGTTGGATCTTCTTCTTCTAGTAGATTGTAAACTCCTTCCCATGAAGTTTTTCCAAGACCCAGACAGGTAGTATCAATTACTAATACCAATTTAGCTGGTTGATCTTTTGGAATGACGGGGACCTTCACTCTCTTGGATTTCTTAGACATTTTCATGACTCCTAGGTTTTTCTAAGGTCTACAATGGAATGAATTAGCAGAATGATGGAAAAATTATTTTAAGGATGAATACCAAACATAGAGGAGCTAATGGCATTTAATCACAATAAATATGATGGATTAAAGAAATATTATTCCATCGAAGATGAAATCCGCGACAGACTTCAACCATAATTATCTATTAATGATTTCCTCATATAATGTGAGATTTTAATGCCTTTGTGGGTTGTCTCGTTGCACATTCATAACGGTCCATTTAAAACATTCATACTATAACTTTTAGGATTTTCTGATCAACGATAATCGTATATCAGAGATCGGAAGTTTGAAATATCAGGTTTAAGTATTCCCATTTTACATCTACGATTTGTGATTATTGTTGAGCCAGCATAGATGGCGCGATACCTTTTAAATCATATCAAATTATTGCCATTTCTTATACAAATGATCTATTTTATGTTTTCATTGAGGAGCGCTTTTGTGAAATAATTATATCGCATCGCAGATGTTTAGTGAAGTATTTTTGGATATGAGTTATGCGTTTTTAGCGATGAGAAATTTGTGATTTAACTTATCGCATCGGAAAAAGGGTGCATGAATATGTGATATGACTTCACCGATTCGTGATTGCAATCGAGCTTTTTGAAATGGACTCGTTATCATTTGTGATATGAATTTACTGATTCACGATTGCGATCGGGCTTATCGCATCGAAGCTTTTCAAAAAGGGTGTATAAGAATGTGATTTCCCTGATTTGCGATTGCGATTGGGTTCATTGCATCAGAACTTTTCAAAGTGAAAGGCTTGAACTCATGTTCATGCGATATGTGCTTTTGCGATTACTTAATCGCATTGGGGTTGAATGATAACACATTTGATTCTATAATTTTAATATGTGAAATGCGATAAAGGCCTTTATGTGTTTTCTTTATTTTTCATTAAATAAATCCTTTTCGTTGGGGTTTGGTCCTATTTGATGATAGATCAGATTTCCTCAAAAAATTTATTGATTCTATAACTACCTAAAGAAAAGGGGACACATTTCTTATTAAAAATTAATATAAAAATTTGAAATGGGGAGGGTTGTTTGTACAACACAACAAATTCATAAGTCATTTGTTAATTAAAAAAAACAATGATAAACCTGTTATAATTCAGTGTATATCAGTTGTACTAATAAGGATTTGTCATTCCCTTCCAAAATTTTGCATGTACATTTCAAATTTTGATATAATATATATCTATAGACTAACTGGATTTTCTATGTTCTCTGTGTTCTTCTCTCTACATTCTTCTGTGTTCATTATTTGTTTTTTCAATTCTTTGAAATTAGATTTTTACATGTTTAAATTTTTTTCAATGAATACTATGTTTTGGTTGAGATATCCAACATTTCCAGCAAAAACCTCACCCATGAGTTGAGTTTGAATTTGTCTCATGGCACATTAACTTTGGTTGAGATATCTAACATTTCCAACAAAAAATTCATCCATGAGTTGAGTTTGAATTGGCTCATGACCCATTAACTCATAGTATTCACCCATGAGTTGAGTTTGAACTTTCACTTTTGGCTCATTAGCTCATAGTGTTGACCCATGGGTTGAGTTTGAACGTGGCTCTTGTCTCGTTAATTCAACTTTGAGCTAGGTTTTAAATACTAGTCTGGTGGGACTGCTACAAATTGATTCCAAACACCAAAACTTCTGGTGTTGGTGATGGGTTTTTGTTTTGGGTTGGTGATAGACTTCTTTTCTTGGGTGAGACTATTATGAATGGATTTCAAATACCAAAACTCCAGAAATAGAATTTGGTGATAAAACTTGTTTTCCAAACACTAAAATATTGTTGGAAATGGGATTTGTTTTTGGGTTGGTGATGGACTTGTTTTCTTGAGTGACACTATTACAAATAGATTCCAAACACCCAAACTCCAGAAATAGAAGTTGGTGATAGTTGGTGATGAAACTTGTTTTCCAAACACTAAATTCCAAAAACTCCAGAAGTAGGAATTGGTTCCAAACACCAAAACTTCTGACTAGCAAGATCCAGATGCTTTGCTTATTTCCTCGACCTATCTGACTGCCACCTCATCTTCCTCTGCAGTCCTATCTTCCCCTTCTCTCACTTTTCTTTTCTCCTCTTTTCTAATCTGTCTATACATCTTTTGAAGTCCTCCATTACAGCAAGAGTTGCTGTCATCAGTGAGGCTTATAGATCTTTCTGTCAAGTTGTCAGCACCTATGTGGCATCTAATTTCCTCCTTTTCTTGCACAGGTCTGGTTTCTAGTTATGGCTCTAACCTCTTATCTACAGCCTCTTATGCTTAAATTTATTCAATACAAAAATGAATTTAGAAGTGTTTGCAGCATTGAAATGCTATGCAAAATAATCATTTGGGGTGTCTCATGTCAATTAGTGAAATTGCAGCAGGAATCTAGATTGCTCATGTAGTGTTCATAACAACAGTTAACTAGGCTACTAAATATTTTTTTATCAAGTAGCAATACACCTCGGTCAACCCTTTTGTTAGCAGGAAAAAAAATAGTATATTTTCACTTGAAAGTTAATCATTAAAGCATCAATGAATTAGTGGAGAGATAACATCAACCATCTAGCAGTTCATTGCCATCAAAAGATCAACCATAACATCAACCTTCAAGCTTCAATTATCAAAAGATAACAGTTGTTGTCAACAACTGACTATAATAGATAACATCAGACAGGAATTGAAACAAGCCCTCATGACCACAGACTTGTACCAGCTTTTATGGGTGTATTAATAGTCTTATATCAGTTTAGCTTTTGTTTCTTTTTCGTTTAAGAGAATATGTGGTCGGTGTGTTTCAAGATGGCTTTGTTTCACTAGATTTATGTCAGTTTTTTCAAAAAACAAACCCACAAATAAACTGTTAATATTTTTGTATCAAGTAGCAATACACCCCAGTCAACCTTTTTGTTAGTAGGAAAAAATAGTAGATTTTCAATTGAAAGTTAATCATTAAAGAATCAATGACTTAGTGGAGAGATAACATCAACCATATAGCAGTTCATCGCCATCAAAATATCAACCATAACATCAACCTTAAAGCTTCGATTATCAAGAGATAACAGTTGTTGTCAACAACTAACTATAATAGATAACATCAGACAGGAATTGAAACAAGCCCTCATGACCAGAGACTTGTAGTATGCAGTCAAGGTCATATGCCTAATTTATCAAATAGATTATAGAATCTACATATTAGAAACTCGAAACTCGAAACTTGTAAATTTAAATTATTTTAGAAACTTGAAACTCGAAACTTGAAAGTTATAAATTTTAGTTATTTTAGTATAAGTTATAATGATAGACTTGTTTTCTTGTTTTTTTTATCTTAAAAAAAAAATTATTTGTTTTCATGAAAAGTCCAAAATAAATAAGTAATTAATTGAATTATTGACTATGCTCTATCCATTTCCACTAAAAACCCATTATTTTGATTAAACTCAGGAACAATTAAAAGGTTAACCAAGCTAGGAACACTTAAAAACACTTTTTTCATCGAAATGCGTAGTCATATCTTCTATTATTTTCTATAAAATCAACAAATTTTCCTAGCTAAAAGATTCACCATTATATTTACATTCTTTCGAGCTAATGAACAACCTGATAACCTCACGGTGATAGAGAGAAACATTCAACTATATAGAAGAACTAGATAAAGACTTATCAATCTTGATGCAGAAAGTATTCCAGAATAACTCAATAGTTTCTTACCAAGTTAAAGAATCTCCATGCTGTGGTACCTCACTAGCATCATACACAGAATAATCCTTGTTAGATCCAAAGCATAATCACCAGTAAAAGAAAATCCATTATTACTTGAACCATAAGAATAAGCATTTAGGAAAGATGAAAAACCACATGAATAAGCATTTGGACAAAGAAAACAACCTTGATTAATATCTGGCTAATCTCCTATGTAGATACACCATCAATATAGAGAAAATCAATAGATACAGTACAGATGACAACAGACAAAAGCACCAGGATTTATAGTGCTAAAACCCACACAATGTATAGGCCCTAGGGGAAACATCAGGATGGACATGAAATCCTGTAGAATCTTATGAAAAACCAAGGTAAGAAATAAAAATACATTTAAAGAAGCATTTATTCTACTTGCCTTGGGCTGATTCATACAATAGTAGCAACAAGAAACGCAGATTTTTGAGGACCACAATTAGCAATTAATGTTTTCAGTTACATAGAGGAATTGAAATAACTCTTCCTCTCGAGTTAGATGAAAGTCCTTAGTTCAGCTCTCTGTATTGACAATTAGTTGTTGATTCATACAATAACAACAACAAAAAATACAGATTGTTGAGGGCTACAATGTAAATAGATTCAGTTACAGAGAGGAATTGAAATAACTCTTCCTCTTTAGTTAGATGACAGTCCTTAGTTCGGCTCTCTGTATTGATAGTTAGCTCAACAAATTTAGTAGGGGAATACAGATCAGTTTAAGAAAAGGGAAACAAATCATCTACTGTTAACTATCACTCATACTTTACTTTTAGTAATAATAGTAATGGTTATGTATTAGTTATTGAATAAGATTAATCTGTGGAAACTTGTAATCTAACCAGTCACCCCATATTATAGAAACATTGCTTATCTTTACTAATTTTTGATCATGTAATTGTATCGACTTCTCATATTCACTGTGCTCTAATTACATATTGATAGGCCTAATAAGTGGTTACAGAAGATTCCAGAATATACTTCAAAACCAAAAGTGACTTGATAAAAACACATTAGCCAATAAACAAACCATTGAAACCAAAAGTGATTTGATACAAAACATAGGTTTTAACCTTATATACGTAATTGTTTCAAATAGATTCTTAATTTAAAATGAAAATTATTCAATGTAAAACACATGCACTCTTATACTAACTTCCATTCATCTAGTGGTTTTGTCATATTTACCTTTGTATTCAAATACTCTAATACAACCACTACAACAACTATGAGAAGTATTCCATGTTTTAGGTCACTTGACCATCTGGAAAACTAGAAACTAAAAAAGCATTAACTGCTAAGAATTGACTGTTCATTAAGGCTAAATTCTTCTACTAAGAATTGACTGTGCATATCTCATATTAAAAGTAGTTAAATTAAATTTACTCAGAATTTAAGCCTCTGCAAAAAAATATTTAATATTTCTTATCATAATATTTCTTGAAATTCGTTCTTGATATCCATGGTTGCTCACCTTCGTTCAATATTAAAGAATAGCCAATTTATTTATTGATATCTTGGAGAATAGCCAATACTATTTATGTAATCTACACTAGTCTATGTGTTCTATTCCCTGTGTTAACTAGTGTAATGAGAGCTTCTAGTATCATGCAAGTGGTTACAGTGTATTCAGCCTTATGGAATATGTACAACCTTTTTTAGAATAGGTAGCAGCTTATTTTAGTTATAGTTATCACAATACTAGGATCAATGGTCTTTCAACATGCTATTATTAGTGTTATTAGACACGTAGACCTCATTAAGGCTCATTGCTTCTGCTAAGAATTGACTATTCATATCTCATATTAAAAGTAGTTAAATTAAATTTACTCAGAATTTGCAAAAAAGGTTTAATATTGCTTATCATAATATTTCTTGAACTTCCTTCATGATATATATGGTTTCTCACCTTCGTTCAATATTGGGTAAAAGGTCATGGTCTTTCCTTAATTTCTATTCTAATTCCCTTTCCTAACTTTGATTTTCATTTAATATTTCTTGAACTTCCTTCATGATATCTATGGTTGCTCACCTTCATTCAATATTCGTTTAAAGGTCATGGTCTTACCTTAATTTCTATTCTAATTCCCTTTCCTCACTTCCCAACTTTGATTTTCATTTAATATTTCTTATCATAATATTTCTTGAACTTCCTTCATGATATATATGGTTGCTCACCTTCATTCAATATTGGGTAAAAGTTCATGGTCTTACCTTAATTTCTATTCTAATTCCCTTTCCTAACTTCCTAACTTTTATTTTCATTTAATATTTCTTATCATAATATTTCTTGAACTTCCTTCATGATATATATGGTTGCTCACCCTTTTTCAATATTGGGTAAAAGGTCATGATATTACCTTAATTTATATTCTAATTCCCTTCCTAACTTTGATTTTCCTTTTGACCTTGGAGATAAATCGAATCATTATATTGGGTAAAAGGTCATGGTCTTACCTTAAAATTTCTATTGTAATTCCCTTTACTAACTTCCTAACTTTGATTTTCATTTAATACTTATTATCATAATATTTCTTGAACTTCCTTCATGATATGTATGGTTTCTCACCTTTTTTCAATATTGGATAAAAGGGCATGGTCTTACCTTAATTTATAATCTAATTCCCTTTCCTAACTTCCTAACTTTGATTTTCATTCAATAATTCTTATATCATAATATTTCTTGAACTTCCTTCATGATATATATGGTTGCTCACCTTTTTTCAATATTGGGTAAAAGGTCATGATCTTACCTTAATTTTTATTCTAATTCCCTTTCCTAGATTTGATTTTCCTTTTGACCTTATAGATAAACCCAATCATTAAAAATGAGAGTCATCCATTCTAGGGAACTTAGTATGGGTTGCTTAGTGCTTTCGATCCATTATGACAATGTGAGGTGGTGTTTCAAACATGGGAGTAACTTGTGTTTGCATGTGATGCTCATGGGCCATGGTTTCTTTTGTGGTTATAGAAGGTTTAGTTGTAGCTCCTAAGATAAAATTTCTAAAAAACTTACCTTTATTCCTTAAAGTCAAAATAGAGCTATACTAAGGATTACTCTTTATATGTGTTTCTACCATATAAATTCTAATGATAATTAATCACATATATGTGTTAAAGTATAATGTGAAATAAGCCCTTTTTACACTTGGCTTGGCTCATAGGTACATAGATGTGTGGGTTTGGGAACATGGTTCACATGAAAAGTAATAGGGACAGATTTAGTGGAAACCTTTTATAAGATCAGGACTCAAACAATTGTGATATTTTCCCTTCTTTCCAAGTTAGTCTATCCTTCTAGAAAAATCCATTTTAATTAAGGATATATATCCATATTGATCCACTAATATTTTTTCACCAACAAATATTCTATTTTGGACTTTTATATCTAAAAAATCTGCTCATTGAAGTTTATGCATCTATATCTTTAAACTACTTGAAACTGTTTTATTACACCATAGGAATCATTTTGAGAAAAACACATTAGCCATAAAAGTTTCCCATTGGAACCAAAAGTGATTTGATACAATTTAACATAGGTTTTAACCTTATATAGTTAATTGTTTCAAATAGATTTTTAATAAATTAAAAAATATTCAATGTAAAACACATGCACACATTAACATATAATTGTGATTTTTTCCCTTCTTTCCAACTTAGTGGACATCCTTCTAGAAAAATCCCTTTTAATGAAGTAGATATATCCATAATGATCCATTGATATTTGTTCACAAACAACTTTTCCATTTCGGACTTTTATATCTCAAAACTATACTCATTGAATTTATGCATCTTTATTTTTAAACTACTTGAAACTATTTTATTACACCATAGGAATCATTTCGATATATCTCCCATTTTAATGGGGTGTATCACATTTCGAGAAAAACACATTAGCCATAAAAGTTTCCCATTGAAACCAAAATTGATTTGATACAAAAAAGTGATTTGAAACAAAACATAGGTTATAACCTTATATAGTTTATTTATTTCAAATAGATTTTTAATAAAATGAAAAATATTCAATGTAAAACACATGCATATTAAAACATACAATTGTGATTTTTTCCCTCCTTTCCAACTTATTCCATCCTTCTAGAAATATCTCTTTTAATGAAGCAAATATATCCATAGTGATCCACTGATATTTGTTCACCAACAACTATTCCATTTTGGAATTTTATACCTCAAAACTATGTTCATTGAATTTATGCAGATCTAGATATCTTTAAACTACTTGAAACAATTTTATTACATCATAAGAATTATTTTGATATATATCCCATTTTAATGGGGTGTATCACATTTCGAGAAAAAAACACAAATTAGCCATAAAAGTTTCCCATTGAAACCAAAAGTGTTTTGGTACAAAACATAGGTTTTAACCTTATATAGGTAAATTTTGTTTCTAATAGATTCTTTTAATTTAAAATGAAAAATATTCAATGTAAAACATGTGTATTCTTATACACCCTTATGTCTACGTAAAGTAGTTTGAGTGATTCCAGGGGTCCTCTACACCCTTCATGGGTATAATTGGGACATGTAATGTTAAATTTTACAAGTTCTATAGGCAGAGTCTGTAAAGGGCCAGGTAGCCTTTGGATCTCATCTTTTATGAAAGGTGACATATCTAGTAAATGCCCCTACAGTCAATCTCTGGAATAGATCTAAATAGAAGTTCTTCATGTTAATATCCAATGTAAAACAAATGCATTCTTATATGCCCTTATGTCTACGTAAAGTAGTGTTAGTGATTCCACAGGTCCTCCACACCCTTCATAGGGTATAATTGGATCAGGTAGTGAACTAACTTCTACAAGTTCTATAGGAAGAGTCTGTAAAGGACCAGGTAACCTCTAGATCTCATCTTTTATGAAAGGTGACATATCTAGTAAATTCCCCTACAGTTAATCCCTAGAATAGATCTAAATAGAAGTT
The DNA here is from genome assembly GCA_034641835.2 of Pinus albicaulis. Lineage (NCBI taxonomy): Eukaryota > Viridiplantae > Streptophyta > Pinopsida > Pinales > Pinaceae > Pinus > Pinus albicaulis. The sequence goes on along the minus strand of CM076576.1, from coordinate 381,072,189 downwards.
CTTCATTTTAATATCCATAAAACAAAACCACTTGAAGGTAAATTGTATACATGTGTCATTTCTCCCACAAACCAAAGGCTTCCTCCCATTAATTCTAGATGTGAATTCTACCATAAAATTTTTAAGTTAAACTTTAAGATAAACCATGCACATGTCATTTATCTCATGATCTTGTGCCATTTCTCCCATGCATTGACAATAAATGTCAATTCAATATATATATTTTTATTGAATTTCTTTTTTCTTTTTTTAGGGATAAGAAAACCATTAAATATGTTTGAAAAATGGAAATTATGCATATAAGTTTCATGCTATCCCAATCCAAGGGAAGCAGTGACTACATATGTGCTTTCCAATATTGTGACTAGCAAAGTCGTCCAAAGTAAAATGAATATACCATGAAGAACAACAAACAACGAGGCATATTATATTGGATTGATAGGGATCTTGGGAATAGAGATAGATTATGGATCAAATGGAATTGTAGTTTTCACCAATTCTGAACTTGTGTGCAACCAGATGAATGGTGTGTACCAAGTTAAGAAGGAGAGGCTAAAAGAATTGCACAGAATAACAAACAATATTGTTAGCCAATTTCAATTTTTTAGTATAAGGAATTGTACAAATGTGAATAAGATGTCTGTTGATCTATTGCGTGGGGCAATGCCAATTCAGGATTTATCTATCAAAGATGAATTAATAGATGAATTAGAATTACACGGGGCAATGCCATTGCAAGATTCATCTCTCAAAGATGAATTGGTTTTGAGACACTCTTCTTAAAAAATTCAAGATTCTTCTCTCAAAGATGAATTAGTTTTGAGACTCTCTTCTTCAAAAATTCAAGATTCATCTCTCAAATATGAATTAGTTTTGAGACACTCTTCTTCAAAAATTCAAGATTCATCTCTCAAATATGAATCAGTGTTGAAACACTCTCCTTCAAAATTTATTGATGGACATTGTAACATATATTGGATATGTGTGTGTTGTGTACTTATAAATGTGTCTTTTTTATTTACCATGTGTTTTTTTCAATTATATACCAAGTGTGCTCCCACCACACCATGTAAAGCGCAACTTGGTGAACTTCACATTTGAAACAAGTGGTAAACTTCACATTTTTATGAAATTAAAATGCGGGGACTTCAACAAATTTTTGTTTAAATGGAGTTTCACTTCTTTTTTAATGACAGTGTGTTTTTTCCAATTTTGTACCAAGTGTGCTCCCACCATGTAAAGCGCAATTTGGTGAAATTATCATTTTTATAATTTTTTTTTTTTTTGCTTAAATTGAGTTTCACACATCAATTAGTGCTTTGAAAGTTGTGTTTTACATAATTTGTTTACACTAAATTACATTAATTTTCTAAAATTTATTTTGAATTTATTTTAAATTAGTTATTTAAAAAAATAATTGCAAATGTCCACCGTAGATATATATATATATATATATATATCATGGAGGATGAACAACGAAGATCAACATAATCCCATATCTCTATGAGAGGGGGTTTTTAGGGATCAAGGGATGTTCATGGTATTTAAATATAATCTTAAATCTCCATACATGTGTGTACATATGGAATTTATTTTTTATCAACTTTGTGAGTTAAATTAGTTGTTGGTAAGTTTTATTTTTTATTTTTTAGGAGCTAATAAGAGGAGAAGGGTCTCTACTCCATCCATGGAGCATGCCTATGGTTCACCCAGTCATGGTATGGTTTGAACGCAATTTAATCAATGAATATGTACATGTGTATTTATATGTACATGAATGTATTTTTCAATTGATTATAAAATCGTATTTGTTTATGGAGCTTCTCTCTCCTCTCGAGAAGTTGGTGGTGGTTAAAATCCCCTTAGAGGGCCATTAATAAGTGGTAGCAGGTTGCATGAAGGTGGTGATATTTATTCCCCCGGAGGCCAATCAACAGCTGGTGATGCTGGTTCTCAGCAAGGTCGTTCTGGTTCTCAATAGTTTCAAGGTGGAGAAGATGCTAGCCAACCACGTCGAGGTTGCCATCAATTTCAATATTTTTTTCATTCAATTTGTACAAATTTTTTTACATGTGTTTTTTCTGATATACAAAATTATATATATATTGATGAAAAGGCTACAAATGCTCCAAATGTTGGTGAAAATGGTCCAAATGTTGGTAAAAAAAGACGTAGGGCAGAACACTACATTCAAGAAGAAGGTTGTCCACCCACCACAACTTATCCGGCGGACATTTCTGATATATCATGGGAAAGAAACATGGCACAATGCACCTTAGAAAGGTGTCAACAACTTCATGCAAAATTTTAGAGAGATATCATGGCTTTGACTCTACTTGCTGAGAGTCAACAAAGCCTCGAAATAGTTAAACATTCATTGGGCGAACTAGTAGCTGTGTACAGAAATCTTGGGCCAATGACTGATACATTTGTAGAAGTCATGAGAAAGAGAAAGGAAAAATTAATGGGTCTCGATAAATGGCAGGATTTAAAAAAAAGAGTTGAAAAATAAATGATGAGGTTAATGTTTAATTTCAAAGAAGAGCCGAAAAGAAAGATGTTGAAGGTGCAATATTTCAAGCACCCCAACATAGCTCACTATTTGTATGATAGGCACCTTGCGGCCTATGGAAGACTCCCATGGAACGATGAGGTTCCTCTTTATTTTGCAAAATTGTTTTACGCAGAATTATTTTTGGATATGAAACCCAATTACAATGACCTTCCATCAGAATTTTTTGGTCCTGGGAAAGATTGATTGTGTGACTGTAGGGGCGCTAGGCATGATTTTGAGTTGCCTCGCCCTGAGCCACCATTGGTGAGCCGAGATTTTTGGGTTGAAACTTTGCGGTTAGAGATGGATGCCACTTTTCAAATAAGTTGAGAAAAAAGGGATGCCATCATCGACAATGTTCACAGTTGATTGGGTGGAGTTGATGTTTGTCTAAATCGACAAAGAGAACGTGGGAATGCACGCGCCAATTTTGTGTATTGTAAAAATGAAGAGATTGACAACATGAGTGCTGAAGATCTGATAATACATGCAAAGAATTGTCACAATGGTTGGCAAGACCTAATTCTTCATGAGGAAGAGGGCACAGGAAAAATATGTGTTAATGGTTAGGGTTCAATTATTTTAACACATACATGTACAATTTTTAATAAATACATGTGTATGTAGATACATGTTTACATTTATTTGTATGTACATTAATCTAACAAAAATGTATCATTATATGTTAAAACACCATTGTCACGCATGATGAATAACGAAAATGTTAATATCACATTCGGGGGCTCTGGTTCAAACAATCAAGATGGGTCTCACCATCAAGATATGTTGAAAAATGTTAGTGTTTTTTAAGTGATATTTTTAAAATAAATAATTGTGCACACATGTACATGTACATATATAATTAGAAAATGTTTTAACAGATTCCAATTCCGTCTGATGTTTTTGGGATGGCGGTACCTTCTTCATCCTTGGGAGATGTACCTTCTACATCCTTAGGAGATGTGCCAGATCCACAACAAGTATGGACAATTTTTCACTTTTAAAATTTATGTTTTTAAGTTATATATATATATATTCCACCTCAAAAAGTTCCATTAAAAATTGAGATATATATCTAGATATCTTGAGTTATTTTAAATTTTTTGAATTTTAGGTTATTGGTAATTTTCGTTTGGAGCCTCTCTTAGGAGATGTCCCAAATTCACCTGCAGAAGTATTCAATTTTTCTCTTTTAAATATATATGTTCTTTTAAAAGTTATTTAATTTATAAATTGAAGTTTAAAAGTTTTATTATAAATTGAGATCTTCATCTTGAGTTATTTTAAATACTTTTAAAATTTTGAATTTTAGGTTTCTATAGAAGATTTCTTTAATCCACGGACTCTAGCAACGAAGATAGGAACATCCACACCATTTCAACCATTTGAACAAGTTGTATAACTTTTTTTTTAATATTATTGAAAATAAGTTTATATATATACATGTGCATTTTCATCTGAAAATTTTTAATATATATATATATATAACTGTACATGTATATTGTATAGTTTATTGTTGGAGATGTTCCCATGGGGGAAGTTGCAGAAGGTGAGCAACAAATGGAGAGGGAACCTCATGAGGTATTTCATGATATATATATATATATATATATATATATATATATATACATGAAGTTCTATATATTCTCACTCATTTTTAAAACATCAAATTTTAATGTTTGTACGTGCATTGTATATAAGTTTCCCATGCTTCGCAATATAGCGCGCGGATTGAGACTCTGCAAGGAAAGACACTACATCCATCTGTATTTGATGGACATGATTTGTAGATTTGATTGAGATCTCTAGTCTTAAATTTACTTTTTATATATTATCCAGATGCACAGTCATATATATATATATATATATATATATATGTAACTTGATATTTGATACTTGTGAGATCTACAATTTTTGGACATATTTTACTTTGTTAATATAATTTGTTTTTTTTTTAAGTTAAGTTTTGAATGGTTGAAGTGCCTTTCACATGTGAATGTGAAGTAATGTTGTTATATAATTTGTTTGGTTTTTAAAACTTAAGTTTTGGATAGTTGAACTACTAGTAATGTTGTCATCTATAAATTAATTTTGAACTACATTTGGCATGTTATGTAAAGATGTGTTATAATTTGTTTTGTTTTTAAAACTTAAGTTTTAGATCCAGTTGAAGTACATTTGGCATGTGAAGTAATGTTGTGATCTATAATTTTTTGTTAAATTAAAGGTTTTGGATGGTTTCAATCTACATTTGGCATGTGATATAATGTTAAATGTTTTTATTGGATAGTTGAACTATAATTGGCATGGAATGTGAAGTAATGTTGTGATATAATCAAAAAGTTTTTAAAACTCATGTTTTGGACGGTTTCAATCTACATTTGGCATGTGATATAATGTTAAATGCTTTTATTGGATAGTTGAACTATAATTGGCATGGCACGTGAAGTAATGTTGTGATATAATCAAAAAAAAATTTAAAACTCAAGTTTTTGATGGTTTCAATCTACATTTGGCATGTGATATAATCTTAAATGTTTTTATTGTATAGTTAAACTACAATTGGCATGGCATGTGAAGTAATGCTGTGATATAATCAAAAAGTTTTTAAAACTCAAGTTTTGGATGGTTGAAGTACATTTGGCATGTGAAGTAATGTTGTGATATAATCAAAAAAAAAATTAAAACTTAAGTTTTGGATGGTTTCAATGTACATTTGGCATGTGATATAATGTTTAATGTTTAATGTTTTTATTGGATAGTTGAACTACAATTGGCATGACATGTGAAGTAATGTTTTAATATATAATCAAAAAGTTTTTAAAACTCAAGTTTTGGATGGTTGAAGTACATTTGGCATCTTAAGATTGATTTTGATCTCTACATACTCTTCTCTTGTTTGTGTGAAAAAATTCCAATGGGAAGAAAATAGCTTTTCAATGCAACTAACCATATCAATTGAGCTCTAATTGAAAAAAGAGTAAAGAAAAGTTAACATGCCACAAAACATGTCAGCAAAATAACATTCGTGGTTGTCATTTTTGTTGGAATAGCTAAATCATATTTTAAGGATTCTCCATCGAAAAAAAATTTCAATGAAGAGAATCCTTAATATGATTTAGTTATTCCAATAAAAATAACAACCAAGGATGTTATTTTGTTGGCTTTTTGGTTTTTTTTACTTTTTTTTCAAATAGAGCTCAATTGATATGGTTAGTTGGATTGAAAAGCTATGTTCTTTTCATTGGAAATTTTTTTCACTCAAACAATAGTATGTAGTATGTAGAGATCAAAAAAAATCTTAAGATTACTTTTAAGTACGATCAAGTGTTCTTGAAACATTTTCCCACATGATGATACCTTCATTGACATCTAAAAAGTAGTTCATGGGCTATATGTTTTGCCTCTTTCCCATATAAATCCCTTTAATTTTGATTGGAAATATAAGAAGTAGATATATGTTTGTTGAATTGGGGTCAATGTCATTAATGCACTCAACTAGGTAGCCTTGTTGATTTATAAATTGGTAAATTGATGAAATTCAGTTAATTGCATTCTAGAACATATACATATATATATATATATATATATATATATATATATATATATGCAATATTTTTCATCAATGCATGTATAGAAAAGCTACTTTCAGTTGATCCTAGTGTGCATGTACCAAAACAATTTGTACATGTGCAAACACTTTCAAAAATAACATAACAAGGCAGCTCAATTTTTAGTCGAGTTCTGGAAGTTCTAAAACATAATCCAAAGAGAATAAATTGTTGGGCAATTCAATCAAAAAAATTCCAATGGAATTCCATCTTCAATGATATGTTCATGGTCGGATTTTGACATTTTCCATTTCTTAATTTTTGTTTTCTTATTTGATTGAACCTCAATCAGCTTTATGCGTGATGCACACACCAAGTGACTATATTAACAACTTATGACATTAGGTTCATACGCTTCAAAGTAAAAAAAATCCCCACATTGATTAGTTTGTCTGAAAAAATATCCTTTCAGTATAATAGATTCTCTTTCATATGGAAACCCGTGATCATTATAGTTTTCTAATAATTTCATTTTTCACTCAGTGCAACATATCAAATAATAATTCACATTTTCATCATTGTGAGCAGGTGTAATTATAGAAAAAACATCTCCTACATAATAAAACAAACTTAACAAACATATGTATTTAAATTTATTTCTAGATCTTTATCATTTGAAAGAAATTAAAATGTTACCTTCTCTAACAAGATCAGAAACTCGATCACCATCGGATGATATTGTAGTCTCCTCTGATTGCATTTCTTCAAACATTGCAACAAACATTTTTCCCTTTGTATTTAGCTCTGTATGTTTCCAATCTTTTACATACATTTTGTTTTCACAAACGTCATTGGATTTTGTGTTGTCTATGCAAACATGAAAAAAACAAGAATATTTTCTTTTATCCAATGCAAACACATTTCTGGACGACTTTGTTTTAATTGAATGCAATTTTCGAGTCCCTTTTATTGTTTCAACGTCATTTCCAATTGATATATCTACGTCTTCGATCCCAATATGCCAAAAAAACCTTTATATGGAAAATTTAAAGAAGAATGTAAATATGATATCAAAATACAATCAAAGATAATCATTGTGATAAATGTACACTATTTAAAATTAGATATCCAATAAAAATTAAATTGAATGTACCTTCGCACTTCCCTTGATCAGTTAGTCTCATGGCTTAGAGTAGTGATGCACCATTGAAAAACTTCTTTTGCGTCCACAAGTCAGTTTGCAGAGGGGTTCATTTGATATCTTCGAAGTGCTAGTTTTATGCATGCCCCTGCACCGTCATGTTCTCCTTTTCCATGGCCAGTCTCAAAGAAATTCCAATAATGTTTAATGCCAGTTTTACTATGAAGAAAACATAACCAAAAGAATGATCCTGCAGATTTGAATTGACCTACACATCGTCTGACCATATCCAATTTTCATTGAATGTTATTCCATGATTTTTCAAGGAATCAAAATTTTTTCCAAAACAATGTTATACAAAATATGTATCATGTGTACGATCGTCACTGATATAAAAGTGATATTCTTTAATAATATGTTGATTTTCACTGGTGCTTTCTATATGATCGACGTTTTTTCCAGCATGTCTATATAGAATATGGATGAGCATGGAGACTTGGTCAGAATGATAGTATTCACTCTGAATTTCTTTTTGTGGAACAACTATGTAGTTTTCTACAAAATCAATTACTGAAAAAATGGTCCCTTATGGAAAAACTTCACGGGATTTTTTGAATTGCAAGTCTTTCCATCGAGCTCTATGGGAATGCTTGGTGTATTTGTAAATTTCTGCCTCAAACTTTCTCAAAAAGTCTATCACAAAAATTTCTTCTTCTTGTAATTCAATTCTTTTAACACTACTTGCACCTTGAATCGATGTATGGATATATTCATATCTCTTCCATTTCATTTTCATGTTGGACAATGATTGATCATTTATATCAGTACGATATTTTTTTTGAAATTTAGTCAAATTTCCATAATCATCGCATTTTTTACCACCAACACATTTATTTTCATAAAATAGTTCATCGCTTTTTCTTTCACAAATAATTTGAGATATGAAATCACAGATAGTGGAAGGAGGTGAATCCTTCCAAAATGTTCTACCAAAATCAAGGAATGTGTCATAATATAACTCAAATTCCACATAATAACAACAACAACAAGTGTCATGTATGGTGATAGGTTTTACATACCATGGTTTTTGTTGAAAAAAAGCACTGATTGAAACATCAATTTCACGATTCTCTTCTTTGAACTTGTTGAAAAACTCTATCTGAGTGGTTTCCAAGAAATGTTTTTCATGTTCTTCATACTAATTTCATGTTATTCTTCTTCACATCACATGCCTTGCAGTTGGAGAAACACGCAAATTGTTCTTCCAATATTCATGTATTATTTTTTTTTACATTTTCTCCAAGTCTATCTCTGTATGGTTGCCTACAAGTAGCTCTCCAACAAGCGAGTTCATCATTTACATCTATTTGCAACTGAAATTTCCGATGTTTGTGCAATGTTTTTCGCGAGGTTCCTAATGCTCATGCCATAGATTTTACCAAGCGATTCTCTTTAGTACTTGATGAAACCACTGCCATATGTATTGCTCTACATACAACTAAAACATTTTTCTGTCTAGATATTCTAATAAAATTTATAGTACTATTTATATTTTGTATCACATTTTCCTTCATTTTTTATCTTTGGTTGATTTTCGAATACCCAATAAAGTCGTAGCTTCTTTTAATTTCCTTAATGATAGGAGACCTTTCAACATTTGGGCTTGAATTGTCACCTTTTCCTTTATGAAATACTTATCAAAAATGCAGTTAACACGATATCGTATATAATGGTCAGCCTTTTTATCTCCATATGTGTGAGTGTCAACATTTTCTAACATCTCATCATTGACACTGATTTCATCTGTACATATTCGAATGAATAGTACATAATAAGTTTACATATTCAATAAATAACTAAACTAATAAATATATGTATAATTTCAATAATACGTGCATGTGTTCAATATATATATATATATATATATGTGTGTGTGTGTGTGTGTGTGTGTGTGTACATACCTTGTGATTCAATTTTTTCACTTGAATTTCTTTCAACATTTTCACCATCTTCAATCATTGGTTCAATATCTCTTTCACTTTCTCTTTCAAAATTTTGTATCTCATCATCAATATTTTGAGGAATATCTCTCTCTGTTTATATTGCAAAATATTTCTCAAATTAGTTCATCAAATAAAAATTAAGCTTCACATTTTACAATAGGAAAATTTTAAATATATCAAAATCATAATATTTAAATTTACATACTTGCTTCAACTTCTAGTTGAGGTTGATTTTCCCCTTCAATATTTGAGAGTGCTTCTATCTTTCTTTTGTGAGATTGTCTCGTCTCTCCTCTACATTCTTCAGGGTATCTTTTTCGATCACATTTTCTTGTACAATTCCTTTGATTTCCCATGATAATAGAGTATGAAGTTCAAAAAATTTCCTTCAAAAATTTAGACAAAAACTCAATTAATAAAAATCAAAAAAGATTTAATTAAAAAAAAATTCATTTTAAAAATTTTGCAACAAATACATACTCCAATCCAAAACACTTACTTTAAAAAATTTGAGAAAAAATGTCTTATAAAAATGATACGAAGCTCAAAATATTTCCTTCCAAGTCCTACAAAAAAATTTCATTTAAAAAGTTAGACAAAAACTCATTTAAAAAAATCATTATAAAGGATTTACTTCAACCGAAAACATGTACTCTAAAATATGTCACTTCAACAAATCCCTCCAAAAAATGTCCATTGAAAATTAATTCCAACTTTATAAAAAACACCACTTTAAAAAATACTTCAAAAATATCACTTTAAAAAATACTTCCAAAAAATGTCCTTTCGAAATTAAGCCCAAATCCATACCTTCAAAAATAATGAAAATTAAGCCCAATTCCATACTTTAAAAAAAAAATGAAGCCCAAAAAACATCCAAAAAACTGTATCGCATACCTCTAAGAAAAGTTCTTAAATCCAAAACAATTCTTTGCAAAATCAGATCAAGACCTTTGTAAAATCAAACCAAATGTGCAAAAATATGCGAAAATAATGAATGATTTCGTGGCAATTTATATTGCCGCGAAATGTTCTTTTGGAGGGGCTCGGTGGTACTTTCCGGCCGACGGAAAGTTAGGTAAAAGTTCGGCCGAAATTTTTATAAACAGTCCAGCTGAACTTTTTTGTCGTTTCACTTAACAGCCATCAGTGTAAAAAAAAAAAATTGGCCTAACTTTGTTTACGAGTTCGACCGAACTAAGGTGTCACTAGTTACGCAGAACCAAGCTCTGAATACGTATCTGCAACTTTGGACTGATTAAACTCCATGAAGCATTCTTAATTAATTGTCAGAAACAAGACAAGAATTTTCAAAATTGAATCTACTTTCAGGAAATATAACTTTTATGGAATTTCATAAATATTTACTAATTTTAATTAATTTTGTAATAAAACAGGTGCAAACAATTTCTGAAGGTCATTGTGATTCAGTGAAATCAAAATTCTGTATCTTCCAAAATACATTGTAAAAAAAATTGAAAAAATTATGGTACATTACATTGGTCCGTCATCTCTAATGGGTAGCTTTTATATTTTTAGTTTATAACTTATATGTTAAGAAAATTCTTGTCTTGTGAAACATATTCAAAATATGCAGTTTTTTCATATTAAACTAGTTCAAAAAATTCTAGTAATTATGATATGCATCCATTGGCTTTGTAAATATGATGAAACCGAAGTAGACTTTGTCTAGATTGTTGTAACACATTTTGTTTCTCAAAAACACAAATTTTCAAAAAATACAACATTGTGTATTAACATGAGTTCTTATGAATCTGTTGATTGTTAAAAAACACACACTCAAAGAAATGCTAAGTTGACATATCAAATTTGTATAAAAAAATTCCAAAATATAAGTAATAGAAAGCTAACAAAATTTCTGACAACTTTTATTCTTATTGCAAAATGAAATTCTAAAAAAAAAAAATTTAGCTTGCAGAAATTTGAAGAACCGAAAAAAAATGAAATTTTTTTCTCAAAAAAGGGCAAAAAGCGTAACCCAACTTCACATTTTCACTCATATATTTCCAGTCTTAGATTACATTTATAAGAGTGACAAACTTCCTTTCCTAGAAGTAACCCTAGCAGTAGCACCTCATTGTAGAAGTTGTATGAGGATTGCATGAGTAGAGCTCATCTGATGTGCATATAACATTTTCACCTCCAAGTTTGTATGAACCCCAAGTTGATAAAGTAAAGTTGAGTAGCCTTTGGGAGTTGCAACACTCTTAGTGAAATACCAGGTCTCACCACTTTTTGGTGCCATTTTTAGCGAGGTGTCTAAGTATATGTTTCTTTCTACTTCAACATTCTTTTATGCTTTATGTTTTACATTCATTTCCAAAACACTGAAAAATACTAAAATATATTGACTTTCATTCCTTGTAGGAGTAGGAACAACCAAGGAAAATTTTACCAAAAACCCCCACATCCTGACACATTCGCCCTTCACTCTTCTTTAATGATTGTGAGGTAGAACACCCTATAGGTGAACCACTTGAAAACTTTGAAGAACCTATTGGAGAAGAAGAGGAACTTGCTTCACCTGAGGAACTTGCTTCACCAATTCAAGCCATGGATGAAACTAGGGTTAGAGGATTCTTTCCCATTAGAGAAATTGATGGAGAAACTAGAATGAAGAACATCAGTCCCTCAGACCTTCCACATTTCCATCGCCTTACTTCTGAGGATCCCAACACCTTCATGTTTGAGTTTGTTGTTGTCTGTAGGACTTATGACTATGCCTCATATGACCAAAAGCTAAAATTTCTCCCATCCACACTCAAGTTGCAGTCTTGCGCTAGTTGATGTGTTTGCTTGGGAACAATATCACTACTTGGGAACAAATGCAAGAGTCCTTCAACAACAAATATAGAGACTACTTTAGGCCAAAAGAGAGTAAAGACAAGATATTTTGGATGAATTTGGGACCTCATGAATCCCTGGAGGATTATTAAGAAATATTTCATCTAAACTATAAAAGATCCAACTTCACCCTTGATCCTGGATCACTCAAACCGGTACTTCTTCGAGGTATCAGGAAAGAGGTGATAAAAACCATTAATATGTTGTCTGGAGGAGATATCTACCAAAAACCTTATGAGGACATCAAAATTGTATTTACAAACCACTCTAGGGTAGCTAGGAAGAAAGGTAGAGCTAGCCAAAGCATGACCACCACCCCTTCCTCTTCCACCTCCATCAAGCATGAGATTAGAAATATGTTGGATGGCTTCAAAAGTGAGATGTTGCACACCTTTTCTTTGTAAATGGACACAATTCATATCAAGAGGAAATGAGAGGAAGCAGAGAGGGCCTTAGCTATCTTTTTCCTATATGTACTAGAAAACACCCTCGAAATGAATGTATGCTAAATGTGATAGAGGTTTTCTTAGTCTGTGAAGAGAATTATGCCACATATAAGTGTCCCTCCTTACCTAGTCTCAAATTTGTATACCAAGGTGGGGAAGGAGGACTAGAAAACATTTGTTTCATAAATCAGTGAAGGCCTCAAGGACTTGAGTCATATCGGCAGGCCATGCAAGGTGAACGTTAGTCTTACTGCCATGCAAACCAGAATGCACCTTTGCAGTCTTGGTATACCTCCACTCCTCCATTATGGCATACACCACCTAATTGACCTTATGTACCTACATATAACCCTAAAAATATGAACCAACCCTTCCATCAATATGTTCCTCAACCACCTGAGTGGAGCAACCCATCACAAGGGTGGAGGCCCCAGCACAACCAACCACTTGCTTTCCTGCCCCACCCCAACGTCAACCTCAAATCACTCATTATGCTCCACCTCAGTTTCCGCAGATGCCTACCCACCCAAATCTGAACCTGAACAAAAAGCATGCACAACAAGTTTAGAGTGGGGAAGCATCCTATCCAGCTTATGCTATGGATATACATGAAATTAACCTTAGGTTTGTAACAGTACTCCCAGATAATCATCCTCCATCTCCACCTATAGAGGTTGAGGAAGAAAAGGAAGAGAGAAACCCTCAGACCAGTCAGCCTCCTTTTCCTAAGCGCCTAATCCACCCTAGTCAGCACACCTCAGAAGAGAGTAAACTCCTGGGATAACTGAAAAATTTGTGTGTGAAAATACACCTTCTCTAGACCATTAAGGATGTCCCTATTTACAGTAGGCTCATCAAAGAAACATTATTTAAAAATCCTAGGATAAAGAAGAAAGACACCCCAACCATCAGTTTTGTAGGACAACTATCTGACTTAATGTTGGGAAGGGTGATCTTCCTGAAGAACCTGGACCCTGGAAGTCTAGTAGCAAATGTACACATCAATGGTGTCATATTCCCCTGCACTTTGATTGATCTTAGGGCTTCCATCATTGTGATGAATAGGGAAACCATGCTTAAACTCAACCTCCAAGGAGCCTTGAGAAATACCACCATTGTTCTGCAACTTGAAGACAGATCCACATTAGCTCCAGAAGGAATTTTCGAGGATTTTACGGTCTTGATTGACTCCTGGGAGTAGCCCATAGGTTTCCTAGTCCTCTAGCAAAAATCCAAATTTAATGGATATCCTCTCATTTTAGGAAGATCTTGGTTGGCCACTATCGATGCTTATATCAGTAGTAGGGCTAGAAATGTGAATATCAAGAATTTTCCCTTGACTATAAAGCTGGTATTATATCCTCCTGCCCAACATTCCATTGACCATTAACTACCCTTGTGGTTGGAGGATGAAGAAGAACAAGATGACATATCCAGTAGCACACGCTACCCCATTTGTACCATAGATATTATTCTTAGATGGGGAAACCCAATGAGGATGATCTCATTTACCACGTCATTCAAAGCAAGCCCCCCACTTCCATTCCACTCAATGACTCAGTGAAATAATATGAAAACCACCCTTGGATTGAGTTATGCTCAGTTGACTCAACCTATGAAGCCAACAAGGCTATGGAATTTGGCCCATCTAAATCCCTAAATATTAACTCATCCCTCTCGGCCAAAGAAGAAGAGCAACTATGCCAGCTCCTGAAGGAAAAATTAGATGTTTTTGCTTGGGACTACAAGGACATGAAAGGGGCTCATCCCTAAGTGTGCACACATCATATTTATATTAAGGAGGGATGCAAGCCTGTGTGCCAACCCCAAAGGAGGATGAACCCAACCTTAAAATACATAAGGAAGGATGAACTATAGAAGTTGTTGGATGTAGGTTTCATCCACCCCATATCAGATAGTGAGTGGGTGTCTCCTCTTGTTTTAGTCCCAAATAAAAAGGGGAAGTGGTGAATCTATGTTGACTATTGAGAACTAAACAAGGCCACTAAAAAGGACCATTTCTCTTTGCCCTTCATCGACCAAGTCCTAGATGGTCTTGCAGAAAATAAGTTCTTCTCTTTAGTGGATGGATTCAGTGGGTATAATCATATTTAGATCAACCTTGAGGACCAGCAGAAGACCACTTTCACATGTCCTTGGGTAAATTTCGCTTATAGATTCCTTCCCTTTGGCCTGTGAAATGCCCTTTCTACTTTTCGTAGAGAATTCCTAAGCTTTTTTTTTAAATATTCCATGATTCTATAGAGATATACATGGACATATTCACACCTTCAGGGTATGATTTCCAGGAGGCTCTCTCCAATATAGGAAAAGTGTTAAGGAAGTGCATTGAAATGGATCTCTTCTTTAGTCGTGAGAAGTGTGAATTTTTAAAAAGGGCGGGGATAGTCCTAGGCCACTCCACATCGCAAGCAGGAATACAGGTAGACCCAAACAAATCACCATCATAAAAAGGGTGTGTATTCCTCAAAAGTAAATATATGTCATAATTTTCCTAGGCTGGCTGGATACTATAGGAGGTTCATTAAGGACTTCAGTAAAGTGGTTGCACCATTATTTAGATTGTTGGCCAAGGATTCTAAGTTTTTCTGGTCTACTCTTTGTAAGGAGGATTTTGATCCCATTAAGGAAAAGCTAACCACCACCCCTATTCTTCGATGTTCCAATTGTGCTATGCCCTTCCACATTCATACAAATGCATCAGATAAAGTTGTGGGGGCATCCTTGGGGAGTTTGGAAGATAAATTACCCTATGCCATCTATTTCATTAGAAATAATTTATTCATATAATTTATCACTTAAAAGGAGCTTTTAGCTATTGTCTATTCCCTTAACAAATGTAGGCACTATATTACTGGTTATTAGAATTTTGTACATAATGAACATGCAACAATCAAGCACTTAATGAATATACCTGATGTCAATGCCAGAATCATTAGATGGTTTTTGTTGTTGCAACAATTTGATTTGAAAATTGTTGATAAACTAGGAAAGGAAAATGTTGTTGTAGATTTCTTATCTAGGTTAACTTTATTCGCACATGAGGAAGGGATGGTTGATGATCAAATTTTGGATGAACATCTATTTTTTATCTCAAAAATCTCTCCTTATTTTCCTGACATAGCCAACTACTTGGTTGCTGAGAGGTTTTCTCCAAACTTTTCAACCAAATAAAAGAGAAAAATTATAAGAAAAAGTTCCTCTTTCACTTAGATTGGTGGAAATCTCTTCAAATTCGGTCCGGATCAAATTATCAGAATATGTGTGAGGGAAGATGAGGTCTTTGAAATCCTCTTAGCATTTTAGATGGTCCCTGTGGGGGTCATTTTGCTGATAAGAGGACAACCTTCAAAGCCTTGCAAGAAGGCTATTATTGGCCTACCCTCCACCAGGATGCCAAGCGATACACCAATACATGTGATCAGTGTCAGAGGACAGGGAGACCTACACTAAGGTCTGAAATGCCTTTACAACCTCAGGTGGATTTAGATCCATTTGCCAAGTTTGGAATGGACTTCATTGGAGCCATTGATCCACCATCTGGGCATAAGATATACATCATAATATGCACCGATTACTTGACCAAGTGGGTTGAAACAAAGGTTGTAAAGACAACAACATAAGAGAAGGTGTATGAGTTTTTGAGAGAGAATGTGTTCTACAAGTTTGGATACCCCAAAGAGGTAGTCACTGACCAAGGAGCTCAATTTAGATCTCATCTCATTGAGAACCTCATGAGGCAGCACAAAATAAAGCACAAGACTTCCACTACCTATCATCCTCAAGGAAATGGCCAGGTGGAAGTGAAAAATAGAGCCTTGGAGGACATCCTAACCAAAGTTGTGAGTGGCAACAAGAAATATTGGGCAGATATATTGGTGGAGGCCACTTGGGCTTACAATACCACCTGGAACACAACTACATGGTTTTCTCCATATGATCTAGTTTATCGAAAGAAAGATTTGTTTTCCATTGATTTTGAGTACAACACCCTTAGAATGACAGCTCATTGGACATAGAAATCACAAAGGCACAACAAGAAAGGTTGCTTGAGTTGAATGGTTTGGATGAATTTAGAATGCAGCCCTCCTTCACACAATGTCCTAGCATGCTACAGGATTTCTTGTAGAGCTATAGGATTTCCTGTAGTGCTACAGGAAACCATGTAATGCTACAGGATAGTTACCTAAGGATGAATAAGCTCACCCAAGGCTACCTAGCCCTAAAAAATACATGAAAATTTGTTTTTCTACCTATGTCTACCATCCCTAACCATCAATCCATCCCATGTGTTAGCAACCTATAAATATAGGATTCATAATATTGATTTGATTGATGGTAGTCTTGTAAATATGTACATAATTTTCCTTCTGCAAGTTGTATTCCCATATTTAGTAAAAAATAAAAAAATCAAAAAATCAAAAAGAGGGTAAAAAGTCCTAAAAGAAAAATCAAAGGACTTAGAAAAAATAAGAAACCCCAAAAGTAGAAGATGAATAAATGAAAGTGTGCAAGTATAAATGCCACTACTTTTACCTTTTGACTATGGCAGAGTGTCAGTAAATGCCATAGTCCATGATGAGTTAAACAGTTTAATCTTAACTTGTCATTTTTCAATTTTACTTGTTGTAGATAGAGAATAATGAATTGTCATACAGTTTAATCATGACAATTTAGTAGTTAGGTAGAGAAATAAAGTGAATCCAACAGTTTAATCTGGATTCATGGATGAAATAAGTGTAGAATTATATAGTTTTACTGCTTTCAGAAAGAATAAATGCTGTAAAGGTTGCTAGCTCAAATGCACCTAATCAAAATGGAAGAAAAAAAAATGTTAGCAGTTAAAATTAGGTAGGTAGAAGAAGGTGAAAAATCTCAATGTAAATATCATTCATCTGGACTGCAAAATAACTAAATTCCCTTTCCCATAGTCATGAAGCATTCTAAACTATTAGTCAAAAAGGGTCAAGGCATTTCCTTGACTTCTGTTGGGACCGGACCCAAGGCTCTATGGTTGATTAGTTGAAAGTGTGAAATGTCTATATTAATCCCTAAACTCACATCATTATTACATTTCATGCATTCATCCCCCTGAATAATCATAAGTAAAACCTCATTTTTACTTAAAGACATTATAATTCCCATCCGATTAATTTCCATCATCACATGAGAAACATTAAACCCTGAAAATTACATTATATCATAAGTTAAAGTGATAAGATTGATGCAAATTGTCTTTTAAACTTCACTTTACTTGTTATGTTTATGTATTTTGAGTATACATTATCCCATTTCCATATTAATTTTGACTTATGTATTAATTCCCTATAGAAATGACCTTTTCCTATAGTATATAACTCCTTTTTATATAATAGCCCCAAAACCCACTTATTATAACTTTAGCCAAAGTTAATTTAATCCCCACATGTGTAAATAAAAGATCCACATTACAACCCCTCTGGCTAAAATATATCTTTATATTAAATCCCACCCCTATGGTAAGTAAATCATTTTGATTTAATTACTATATAATAAAAATATATGAAAAAAACTTAAACATGTGTTAATATATGTTTAAAAACAAAAAATGTAATTCCCGAAGTTTAATCTAAGCTAAACTTCACTAAACCTATGCCTTTGTTTATATATTCCCTTTCCCAATTTCCCTTAACCTAAGGTTAAAATCTTATCCATTTTTCCTGATGCATACCCCTTTACCAAAATTATAACCTTGGTTAAACCATTATAAACCACCCCATTCTATATGTAAACTCACTTTATATATTAGAAATCCCCTTTTTATCCCATATCTGCAGTGCCATCGGATTTATTTTTAACTGTGTGATCATCTTTACAATCATAATCCTATGGTTTGCATCAAACGTGGTCACCTTACTTCGTATCCCTTCCTTCCCCGCTGCATTGAGTATTAGTCGTCCGATCTTCAAGCATCCCTTTAATCTAATGGTCTAAACCGAACCCGATAACATATGCCCCCTGCCCCGACCATTTTCCATCGCATTAGTTTTTGACTGTAGATCTCCACTTACCATATCAATGGTTCACATTAAAGAGCCCGGTCCCACTGCACTTACCCCATAGCTTTGAAGTAAATCTCGACCGTTCGCATTGCAGAGTCAGATCTGATGATGCAAATATAGTATCGCATAAATAAAATGATCGACCAAAGTTTATGAAAAGTTGCGTGATAAAAGTGGTATTGTAATACCACCCAATGCTACGTTTCTATTTCCTATTCAATCATGTTCATATTGGCCAAAACAGCTTACCATATAAAAGCAATGCGATAACCATTGATGGTTTTTGCATTTAAAGCAAATCCGCTCCCACCATTGATTGTGACCTACATTAAATGATACGTATAATGATAAAATATATAAGGTTTAACCTTATTTTTTCTTCGTTTTATGTATTATTTCCCCTCGGCTATTATGAAAATGCACCCAGATTCTATGAATGAACTTTATAACCATCGCTACCGAATTTTTCCCCTGAAGCAGAATTTCAACACAGTGATGACATTCAAAAGACTCTTGATGTTTTCCATTAACTCACAACACCTAGTTTGAAGCTAATACTACCAGAAAACCCTTTGACAGCCTAATTCTTGAAAAATTCCTCAGAAATTGCTATTATCTCACAAAAACCTCTATTTTAAGTTCAATCTTCAGTATAAACCCTTGAAAAATCATTTCCATGGCTTCAAAAGGTCTTTTAACCTGCGGATCTCCTGAAAAAGTCATATTTACAATCTCAACCATTCAGGAAACTCTTGTTTCCTGTCTTAACCCAGTTTTCATCTCTCAAATAAGCCTAATTGAGCAAAAATTCCCCAAAATAAAACCATCCTCAGCCTAAATTTCTCAATTCCCTCTGTTAAAGTGAAATACTCCTGCAAACATTTTAAACTTCCAGAAGTGATCCTAATAATGCCTAAAAAGTTAAGCCTCCACAAAATGATCTCATTCCACAGATCTTTGAAGAACCTCCAATCACATCCCTGTAGCCAAGAATTCATTAACAAATTGTTTTATTTTTGCAGGTTATTATTAGAATAAGAAATTGGGCCAACAATTTCAATACTAGTTGACAAAATGGTTTGCTCCAAATTCTTAGATTTTAACTCAATATCTTCATTCAAAAAATAGTTTGCATACAAATAAAGAACAAAATCAAGTCAGAGAGTGATCAGAATGATGAATTTTTCATATTGAATGGTAAAAGTGAAATCAGAATTCACAATGACATTGAAAACATAACAGTTAAAGTGTATCAGGTAAAAGTCAGAGTGAAAGTTAAAACAAAATTACAAGAGCAGTCAAAGGTAAATAGTAAAAGAAAATACAGAGGCAATAAAATGGTAAAAAGAGATGAAAATAATTTTACCAACAATGAATTTTTTATAAAGTGAAAGTAAAATTGTTAAAAGAACGAAAAGGTGAAAAGATGAAAAAGAGAGCAGAAAGGACATTTTTTGCACAAATTTCCTATTTAGGTCATTGTTTTGTAGAACATATTATGACCAATCCAAGATGAATTTTGCAAAAATGAAGGAGGTTTATGTTCTTAAGAGGGCCATCTACAAAAACCACTCTCACTTTACTAACATCCATTATGGATTGGGAAATATTAAACAATATTGGAGAGCACTTTTTGCAGAAAATTCCTGTTAAGTAATCATTTTGCAGAGAAGATGGTGGCCAATAAGAAAAACATCTTAAAAAAAGGAAGTATTTCTAGGTTCCTAAGAGACCCATAAACAAAAACCTATCTCACTTTTTTCACAAGCATTTCATAATGAGAGATACATGCACATATTTATAGCCTATTTTTCAAACTCTGTAAAACTCTGTTTTACACATCTTTTTGCATAGGCTATTGTGCACAGTTGGAGAGGAATTTTAGGAAAATGAAAGAGGTTTATTTCACCAACATATTTATCCATCATAACCTCTTTCACTTTTTTTATATATATTTCGGATTGAGAAATAAAAATATATAATTGGACCCAAAGTTTGCAGAATTGTTGGAGCAGAATTGCACAAACAAAGGAAGCAGTTAGTGACTTGGATGCCTCATCATCAACTAAGAGTTGGATCAAATTCGAATTCTCCTCTTTTTCATCACCTATCCATAAAAAATAGTGCCAAATATATGCATTAGTCTTGAGTGTCCTTTACTTAAGTTCTGTTTATGTAAAACAGTTAGAGATATTTTGTAAACCAATCTTGATATTTTTCAAGATATTTTAGTTTAGAATTTGTATAAATACTTCAATCCTTGAAGTATTTTGTGTGGAATAAATTTTAAATATTACTATAGACTTATTTGGTTGAAACATTGGGACTTTTGTGAGTTAAATTGAAGCAGAAAGCTGGAAACTGAAGCAAAAGACATCATAGTTAAGGATTCATAAGATAAACAGATGAGTACAGTCTTTTCTCGTTTTCATTGTGTACTTATTTAAGTTTCATTGATATACCATATTTTTTTTCCTTCTTTAATGATAAACTAAGGAGAATTTAAACAAGATTAGTGATAAAAAGCTCCTTGATTTTAACTAGTTGGCATTATTATTTTTTCTACTTGATAACCGGACTATAGAATTCTTAATTGCTCTAGGTCCCTATTTGATCCTCTCCTTTCCATATTCCTTTTTGTGATCTAAGGATTCTTAATTTCCCTTAGTCTAGAATCACATCATTCCATCAAATTAGCCTTTCAAACCCTCTGGAAGTTATCTAACTTGCCCTAAGCATATTTGCATCTTTTGACCTTGGTTTTCAAGTCTTGTTAGCTAGAAATTTGACTCCATTGCCAAATGGTTAGATAGATATTTTTATGGTTTCCTTTGTAATCCTTTATTCCCACCAAACTTTTAAAAACAAACCAAATTATTCACTCATAGCTAGCCTAATATCCATTACCAAAACAAAGCTAAATCTTAAGGAGAGATCCCTCTTCGGAACTCAGGAAGGCTAGATCCTAAATTCTAAAAGAGGTTCTTGGTTACCTCTAGTAAGTTACAAAGTTTTAAATATTTTTTGATAGAAAATTTACTAGAGTGATAACACCATGCGTTAAGATTCACTAATCAAACACTCTATTTTGCCACTGTGAGCTAGTTTGGTTAAATCCACACACAAGGCCTCTTCTCCAATGTTTTCCTCCACTAAAACACTCCACCCACATCCTAACACCAGCCCTAGCATCCTTACAGGCTTTTTCTTCCTTCCTTGAGATAATTGAGCTCGAAAATAGTAACAAGAAAACTACTACAGGAAGATGATCACTTCCAGTAGCACATTTGTGCATGCATCCAACACTTCAAAAAGGCATGAGATGAATGATGAAGACTGATCCTACATATCGACAGAGGACGCTAGAAGGGAAGCTACAACAACAAAAACATCTTAGGGTCTCCATGAGGTACCTGTAGAAGAATCGACAAGAAAAGGAAATAAGCACCTCACTTATTACCAATATAGTGCTCCAACTCCCTAAACCAAAGGATCCTTCCTCTCATCAGCAATCAAGTAGCCTCATATGTGGACCCCTCACCCTCTTGCTATGCATCATTTGACTAAATGAGTAAATGTAGAGAAAAGAGAGTTTAATAGGGAAAAAGGTGGCCAGTTAACTTGGCCACCCTCAAATAATTAAAGTGAAAAGTTAATGGATTTTGCATGCCACATGGAGCTATCACATTAGTTAGGGGAAGCATGAAAATGAGTGGGAGTTTATTATGAGGAAAAGGGGAATGCTAGGGTCGAGTGGGACCAATGGTCCAAATATGGAAACCTCGTTCCAAATCCACATCACCAATACGCTCAAGACCGCTCGATTTAGAATAAAAGGTGTACTTTGGCTCATTTCCCCTCATTCTATTGTGCATTTCAAGATTAGTTAGTAAAGGAAAAAGGTAGGAGACACCGAGGAGCATCGATCCATGGTTTATCTTTGCATGCAGACCGTTCTACTGGAAACTCTGCTACTACTACGAGAAGTTTCCAGGGAGGCCACAAAGTGTTAGAAAATGTCATGAAAGCCACGATCATAGTATAATTACATCTCGACACCATCCTTCAAGTCAGAGATACCAAAATTATAGAGGTAAGTAGCCATCACCCCATCAAGTTGCAAGAATTTTCATGGAAATTTACACACAGTCAAGCCATAGTTCAGTAAAAACCTAGTTACCGATCAAACAGAAACTATTACCTTGAAACAAGAACTCTAGCCCAACAAAACTCAAAAAACATGAAAACACAACCCAAAAACGAAAAGTGTGTCTTCGAGAATGAACTCTTTATTTTTAGGGTCAAATTTCAGCATTTTTTTTAATTATGCTAAAAACCATTTTTTTTCTTGAAAAAAGGATTTAAAAAACACACTCGAAACAAAAAGTGTTGATGGTGGAATAACGTCGCCAATTTTTTGTGTACAAAAAACAACTTGAAAATGAAATTGTTGATGCTGGAATAACATCCCCAATTTTTTGTGTGCAAAAAACAACCTGAAAATGAAAAGTGTTGTTGCTAGAATAATTTCGTCAATTTCTTGTGTGCAAAAAACACATTGAAAATGAAAAGCGTTAATGTTGGAATAACGTCTTTTTCTTTTCGGGGTAAATTGTCAATAATTTTTAAGGATGACACTAAAGATAATATATCATGACTCTGAAAAACCTTAAAATTTTAACGATAAACATGACCTTGAAAATCCAACGATGACATTCAAAATAAAATTCCAACGATTTTTAGGCATGGTATTAAAGATAAAATATCACTTGTAAAAATAAAAAAATGAAATAAAAAAAATAAAAAATAAAAACACAAAAAAATTCGAAAGAAAACAAAAAAAGGGAAAAAACACACACACACACAATTTAAAGAAAAAAATTAAAATTTAACCTATAACAAAAAAACAAAAACAATATATATTTTTTAAGTTATATTAATAATAATAAATAAAAACCACATAATTAAAAAAAATGATAGAATAAAACAATTAAAATAAAAAATTTAAAATGAGTTAAAAATAAATAATAAAATAAAAAATAACTAAAATTTAGAAATTTAAATTTTAAAATTAAAATTAAAATTAAAAAGAAAATAAAAATAAAAAACTTAAAATAAAAAAATTAAATTAAAAATAAAATAAATTATATATTAATTTAAATTTTAAAAAAATTAATACAAATATATCAAAAATACATTTTTAAATTAAAAAATTAACCAAATTGATTTTTTTTTAAATTAAAATAAAAAATACAAATTAAAAAAAATTAAATTAAAAACAAATATATTAAAAAATATAAAATGTATTAAAAAATAAAAATAGAAAAAAAAAATAAAAATTAGATTTAAATAATAATAATAATAATAATAAAATAATAAATTAATTAATTAAAATTATTTTTAAAAACCAACGGCCACACCGCTGTGTTGAGGGACATGGAGCTTGGCCAATGGGTAGCAGTGGTCGATTCTGGGAATCGACGCCCATTGTGCAACCCCCAAGGCAGTGGTGCAACCGCTGGTTTTTAAAAATAATTTTAATTAAAAAATTTTAATTTTTTTTATTAATTTTTTAATTTTTAAACTTTTTTTTAATTTAATTTATATTTATATTTTTAAATTGAATATTTTTTTATTTTTATTTTATTTTTAAATTTTTAAATTTTTTTTATTATTTCAAAATTTATTTTATATATAGAGATATAGATATGTGTGTGTGTGTGTGTGTGATGCAGGGGCATCCGAACAGATTTGAATTAAATTCGAATCCTAAGCTGAAAAGGCAGCTATGCAAATAGTCACACAAATTTGGGACAAAAATTTGTTAAAACATAATTAATTTTTTGTAACTGACTGTCACTGATTCAAGTATAAGGATCTGCCATTTGTGCGTAATGGAAGATGAAAGGTTTGTTGAACGATTTTTGGATCTTAACTGATTCACATCTTTGTAACTCCTATATAACGAAGAGTCTGTATTGTGTGAAAAGTGGGGAGCGAGCGAACACAATGTAACCAGAAGTGGAATTGAGGCTAAGGCTGAAATGCCTTAGATGTTTGTAAGCGATATTCTTGTATATAATAGAGAAATTGTTATGTGGATTTTCTATGTGTTGAGTTATGGATTGTTATAGTTTCAATTTATGAGTTAAATTTTATATTAATGGTTTCATGATCAACTATCGATCACTGTAAGGATCGATATTGATCTAGTGATAACCTATAATGGCATAACGTGAGATTTGTTGCAGAGTATGGTGGAGTTAAATATATATAACCTCTGTGTAAGGTTTGAGAGGACATCGAAGAAGCTCTACTTATTTATTTGAGATTGGTTATTCAGAATTGATCACTGTTTATTGAGTTAATAGCACAGAATGAAGAATTCAGAATGAAGCAGAAGTGAATCAAAGAATGTAGTCAACGCATTCTAAAGTGAACATCTGAAGAGTGAGCATTTTTTGAAACCAAAACCACGAGGTATCACATGAAAATTGGGCTGAGAGTGGTTTGATCGTTTTGGAGTGCGATCCAATAAATCGACAACACGTCATGTCCATGAAACCACTAATATCACATTACTTTGAGATGTTAAGGCCTGAAATGAAATTCAATGCGATTACCACTCGATTTGTGATGGTAGAGTTCCGAGGGTGATCGTATGGATAGCTGCACAGAAGTTAACGTAAGGTATGGACCGATCAATTATGAAATGCTGCTTTATCAACAGTTGAAGTCTGGGTGTATAATGTGAAGGTTTGGTTCTGTTTAAAGTGCATCATTTCCAAAGGTTTTATGTGCTATTCCAGAGATCTCTAACACTGGTTTATAAACATTATTTAAACACATGTTATTGCCACATTTCAAAAGGGTGTAACATTCATTTCCAATGGTTATTATTATAATGCATATTTTGAGATTGTGATGAATCTTGACTCCAAGGTCCAACCATTTGATAAGGGGTTTGTAAGGTTCCAAATAGGGATTAATATTCTCCAAGGATTATAGAATTAAAAGGCTCGGTTATGATTTATGTTTATTTTCCTTCGATGAGAAACATTTTGGGTTTTTGATGTTGAAAGAGGGCCGCATGCATTGTTGATGTTATAGAACTCGATTGAGATGGGTTTAGTGGCTTCCAAAATATATATATTTTTCTATGCAAACATTGAAAGAGGTGCAGCGGAAGCATGGTGGGCCCATAACCCACAGGTCCCAGGATCGAATCCAAGGTTATGAATCTGCAGCTTGACATAGAATTTGAAGTTGCAGGTTCATTTTGTAAAATGAAAGGTGAGCATGCTTATAGTGGGTTCTCTCTTTTCATCAGTGTGTGTCTTTAACTTTAAATTTTCTTTCAAAATTTTCATTTTTTTTTTAATTTAAATTTCCAAATTTAAATTATTTTTTAATTTCTTTTTCTTATTTTTTAATTTTATCATTTTCTTTAATTGTGTTGTTTCCTTTTTTTAACTTAAAAAAAAATTGTTTTTTATTTTTTTTTCTTTTAATTTTATTTTTTTCTTTATATTATGAGTTTTTTTGAAATGTTTCCCTTTATTTATTTATTTTTTGAATTTTTATGTTTATTTATTTAATTATTTTTTGAATTTTTTTATTTTTACGAGTTATTTTTGTCTTTTTACATTTTTATTGGTTTTTTTTCATATTTTATTTTTTTTGTCATGTTTTTATTTTATTTTATTACCAAGATGAAAATAACCACTCTAAACAAAAAGGATTGATGTTGCATCAACACTTTTCAAAATTAGCATGAAAATCATTAACATTTAAAAACAAATGTTCATATTTGATAAATAAAAAAAATTAAAGTGCTAAAAAAATGACAATTTTTCTAAATCGACAAGACATTAAAAATAAATAAAAGAAAATTTAAAGTTTCAAAATTATGTTCCAAAAAAAAAAACAGGTTATTTTACATCACCACTTTTTATAATCAACATAAAATATATAAATATATAAACATATATATATATATATATATATATATATATATTATGACATTTGTATGTATGTATGTATGTATATCATAACAAAATTTGAAGTGCCAAAACTATGCTCCAAAAAAAGGGTGATTCTGCATCACCACTTTTCAAAATCGGGTCTTTTTTTTGCTACCTCAAAAAAACAGGTACCAAGTAATTTTCTCGTTTGATTGGTAACTATGTTTAAACTAAAGGGTTGTTCGAAGGAATAGGGGATAAGAAAACTATTTTTTGTGTAAATTTAAAATCTTTGGGGTCTTATATCACAGTGCTTTTGGAAACAAGCCACAAACAACCACCTCTCCAACACAATCACAAGATGGGGAGAGGTTTCAATAGAAGGGAGTGCATAGACATAGAAAGAATTAGACTACACCCTCATGTAGTTGACATCTTTAGAATTCACCAGCGGCTAGGGTTCTTTGAGCTCTTCAAGGGGTATGATGATGAAGTGGCTTGAGAATTTGCAGTAGCCTTGCACTCTCATTTAAATGATAGGGCCACTACAGTGGTAAGAGTGCTAGCAATTACCATAGCCCCTGAGCTCATTAGCAAAGTCACAACCTTACCTTTAGGAGTTAAATGGAACAAAGAGGATACTCTCAATACTGCCTCTAAGAAGAGTTTCTTCTTACCCAATAAGGAATACACTGAAGATAAGAATGGGTTAATAAGGGAAAGTCTGACTTACCCATGGGATGAGGTAGCTTATCATATCATGACGCATATCTCCTGTGAGGGCAGACTAAGTGTGGTCTATGGATACCATTTTAGATTCTTTCATGAACTTAGGTTCAAAGGGGTCTTACCTTAGATCAGAGACTGAATATTCCATATTTCCTCCTCCATTCAATCAGAGATATGAGCTAGAGGGTAAGGGAGAGGAAATATCAACACGTAGCTCATGATGGCCTCATTAAACTCATAGTGGGAGATGCTCTCAAAAGACTCAAAATCCCTGTATCTTAGTCCAATTTCATTGACATGAACAAAGAAGCATTCATTGGGACACTAACCATCACTCCTGGAGAGACCCCTTCCTATAGCCTTGGAGAAAGGGGCATTAAGGCAGAAGAAGAAGAAGAGGATGAGGAAGAAGAGGAAATGGAATCAGAGGCAGAACCCACAGAAGATGTAGGAGAATAGAAGGAAAGTGAAGAGGAGGAAGAGAATGGTGAAAAATAAGAAGAGGAAAAATAAGAGGTAGAGAAATATGAAGAGGAAGAAGGAAAAATAGAAGAGAAGGAGATCATAGACCCCAAGCTTACCACTGATATATCCCCTCAGTAAACCGGCCTTTCACCAGGGGCGATTAAAAAGGAAGTGGTTGCCACTTTAGCCACTCTAAGCACCCATGTGAAAGAAAATAGAAAGAGGTAGACCACCATGTACTTCAAGACCAAGAAGAGCGCCAGGGTGAGACAAGGGATGCCTCAAACTCTAACCGAGAGCCCCATCGCAATAGAGGAATAACCAAATTAGAAAGGAGAAATAGGGAGAGATGAGGGAAATATGTAAGAGGTCACTTCAACCAAAAAGACACCTATGACCTACACAAGAAGGAACTCCTGAGGCTAGCATTCCTCAAACAAGCACAATCACCCACACCCCTCCAAGAGGAGGAAAATAAGGAGCAACATGAAAAATAGGGCATGCTATAAGAAACACAGAGTTTACTACAAGAAACTCAAATAGTACTAGAAGAAACTCATAATTTTCTACAGGAAGAGAAAAATGTCAAGGGAGAAGAGAATAAGGCACCATTAGAAGGGCAGGATGCCCAAGGTGATGAAAAAGTGGTAGAGGTTGAGGGGAAGGATGCCAAAGTTGAGAAACAAGAGACAAAATAGGAGGAACCAAAGGAGGAACCAACCTCTACAAAACTTTCCCAAAAGACATTACAAGAATTCAACATCCTATCCCATAGCAAAACTTAAGCTCCTATTACACATTTATTGAAAGAGGAAGGTTGATTTCTCAAAAGCTCTCCATTCCCCTATTTTACAAGCTAGAAAGAGAGAGGGCGCATCGAACATTGGATGCAAATTACCAAAGCTAGGAATGTGGAAGATGTGGGGATCATGGAAGAGAATATCACTTAGATGGGGAGAGATTTGGTTGATGTCATACTTAGGGAGGCAGTATTGAGAGAGCAACTACAAGAGCCACAAGAAGAGAATGAGCTATTGAATGGCCAAGTGCAACAAAAAGACAAACAGATTTCCACCATGGAAGACCTGTGTATGGATTAAATACAACACAGGCATCCCTCAAATTATTATGCCATTTACCTGAAAGAGAAGTGGCTACAGTTCTAGATCAAAACTTCAACATCACATGGGTCATTTCCTTTCCATAATGATATGAAATTTATTTATTGTTCCAGTCAATCCAACATAGAAGATATGGCCAAATTGTTGGAGTTTTACATGCATAATCTTGTCCTAGCTAATCTGAACATTTGGGACCCAAACTCTAGGTTGGGGGATATGCAATTGATGGCCCTATCCTCTGGTATGAACAATGAAGAAGCCAGGGCAGAGGAGGTGAAAAAGGTGATGAAGAGAGAAGGAAAAAATCCTCTCCAAATCAGGGTAGAGCTAATCAACCCTAGAGGGATCATAAAAAACCACCAAATGATAACCAATGATGCCAACCTTACGTACATATATCTCAACACCCAAGCATAGGTAATTGCACGTTATAATGTAATATATAGACAATTGGGAGAAGAGTGTGTGATGGCATGATAGAGAAGATGGAATGGCCTCCCACTTAGCCTAAGAAACCTGTAGTATCATACTCTCGATAGATTCAGAGTTGCCATAGAAAGAGAACCCTTGTACAAAAGGGCCATGAAAACAATGAAGATCGAGTGGCTTGGGTTAAAACTCAATCCACCTTTTTTGTTGGGACCAAGTGAAGGAAAAGATAAAACTAAGGAGGAGAAGGAATGGGATGAAGTAGAAAAGAATGCATGGTTTTACCCTCCTGAAGGGACTTCTTCCATGATACCTTGGGATGTCAGAGATGCCACAAGGGCTCTAAAAGAAATCAAGAAAGAGGAATGAGTTGCTCAAATGATGAGCAACTATTTGGTAGTGGGGTGATGATGAGCACCATCATTAGGTACATTCTAAGGGGTTAATTCTCACCTTTTTATCTTAATTATTCTCTCTATCACACATTTAATTGCATTTTTTCATATTTTTCTTAGTGAGAATGGTGTATTAAGGGTTGTCATGATTCGAGGCCTAATGTGGTTTAAATGCAGAAAAAAAAAGGGAATAATGCCATTTTTTAGAATAATTGCATAATCAGGGCCCACAGTAGATAGCAAGGAGTGATTGTAGGAGGGTTGAGCACATTCTTAACTACTAAAGGCAGCCAATATCTCCTCAATATTCTCCTCCAAAAACTCAAAATCAGAGGCAGCCAAGAAAGTGAATGATGAAAGGGAGACAAGCTCCACTTCTCTCGAGTTACAAGGAAACAAAGACCTACTTTCTAGGTAGATTTTGGTAACTACCATTTAGCATAAATAGGCTAGAGCAAGATCTCACTAGCATTCAAATTTTGGGATGTAGCTAGAGCACCCTTGGCTTTTGTATTAGAAATTTTTTACTTTCATTTTTCAGGTAAAATACTGGTTCTGAAATAAGATGAGAATTTGGTTTCTTCTCCACTAAGTTAGTTTCAAGGAGCTAAGCTTGTGAGTTAGGGACCAATCCATTAGCCTCAACCTCTCTTATGTACTTTCATTTTATTTTATGTTGCAGTAGTTGATTTCTTTCATTTCATGTTTGGTAGCATATAAAACATCAAAACTATGTGCTAAACCTCCCTCTCTCACCGCTTCCATTAGAGATTTAGGAGGAAGTTCTTCCACCACATACCAAATATATTTTTAGTTTATGATTTCTTAGAAAATTTAGATAGTTTTACTTTTCTTATCATGAACATGTTGTAGGTGCATAGATAGATTTGTGTTTCAATTGCATAGGTAGGTTTATTTAAATTCAACTCATCTTTTCCACCATTTTTAGGATAATTTTTTAAATGATGA
The DNA here is from genome assembly GCA_034641835.2 of Pinus albicaulis. Taxonomy (NCBI): domain Eukaryota; kingdom Viridiplantae; phylum Streptophyta; class Pinopsida; order Pinales; family Pinaceae; genus Pinus; species Pinus albicaulis. The sequence continues at coordinate 381,041,495 of CM076576.1, read as the reverse complement.
ATGCATGAACATGTATCTTGATTTCATGTTTGCATAGAGCAATAGAGGAGGAACCCTTCAGCACCATCATCTTCAATGTTAGCCCTTCATCAACCACCTTCCATCCAAGTCACCTACAACCCTATTTTTGAGGTGATAGCCACATCACCAAGAGAATTCTTGAGGGTGAAAGAAATTATTTGTGAAGAGTTTTGAGCTTGTCCAAGGGGTTGGATACCCTTCATATACCAAGATCCACCTTTACCCCACCTCTCCCTGTTGTGTAACCAGCTCCAAAAATAGAAGAAAAGAGATATCAATGCCTTAGAAATAAGCCACTTCAAGGGGGCAACCTCCAATACATTACATAAATGAACAATTCTTGGATGATTTAAATTAAAAAACCTCCTTTCTATATATAGGAGTCCATGGGGCCACAATGTAATCCTAGATGACCTAACAATAATAATTTAAGGGCACAATAATAACAATATGGGGGTTACAGGGGTACAATAATAACAATAAGAGGGTTACACTAACAACAATAAGGGACTATACTAGTAATATAGGAACCTATAATGCCCCTCTCCTTCAAAAAGTGTTATTACCTCCAATGCTTGAGTAGCTCTAAAATTATACGTATAAAATTCTCATCCTCCCATGTAGAATCTTTAGTGGGTAAGTTCTTCCACTTGATGAGACATTCTGAAATTGATCGATTCCGTAGCTGTCGAGTTCTTGTTTCCGTGATCGCTTCAAGTTCCAATATGATTTTTCCTTCCTCATCAAGTTCTCGCAATATTGTTCAAACTGGAAGATTTTCACCTATAACCTCTTTAAGCATGAAACATGGAAAACTGGATGCACTCGTGACGAAGGAGGAAGCTCCAATTTGTATGCCATAGTACAAATATTTTGCAACACCTTTTAAGGACCATAGTACTTTGGTGATAATTTATTATCCTTCTTAGCTTGCTTGAGGGACATTTTTTTGTATGGTTGTAGCTGTAAAAATACCCAGTCTCCTACAACAAAACTTCTCTCGCTGTAATGTTGATCTACTTGTTGTTTCATTTGATTTTGTGCCAAATTCACGTTATCCTTTAAGAGTTGGAGAACTTCTTGTTGATGCTCGATGTGATCTTCCATTGCTTGAACCTCTGAATTTTCTCTTAAAGATGATGTGATGGATGGTGGATGATATCCATAAAGTGCCATAAAGGGGGTCATTTTTGCCGTAGTATGGAAGAAAGTGTTATACCACCATTCTGCGAGACGTAACCACTTGACCCATTTTTTTTGTTTATCAGATACAAAACAATGAAGATATCCTTCCAAACATTTATTTACTATCCCAGTTTGACCCAAACAAGAAAATAACTCCATCCAAAAATTTCCAGTAAAAATGGGATCTCTGTCGCTCACAATAACCCTTGGGTTTCCATGTAGCTTTTGAATTGTGCCCATAAATGTAGTCACAACTGTACTTGCTTTAAATGGAAGAGATAATGCACAAATGTGTGCATACTTGGTAAGCCTATCAACTACCACCATGATGACACTCTTTCCTTCAGACTTAGGTAAACCTATGATAAATTCCATTGAAATATCCTCCCAACGTTGACTTGGAATGGATGAAGGTTGTAGAAGACCTAGGGTCTTAATTGTCTCAACTTTATTCTACTGGCAAATCAGACATTCTGCCCCAAAATTTTGAATATCAGATTTAAGGCCATCCCAAAAAAATTATTTCTTCTCCCTGTGGTAAGTTTTTAAAAATCCTAAGTGTCCTCCTAAAGGAGAAGTGTGCAATTCCAAAAGAATCTTTTGTTTTATTTGGGAATTCTTACAAAGATATAAGAAATCTTTGTACCATAAGGAATCATTTTTCCAACTAAATGTATCAAATGTGCTAGGATCTTGTTGCAACTTTTTAATGAGTGTCCACACTTCTTTGTCCTTCTTCCATTCATCTCTTGCTTCGGTTATCCAATCTGGTTCCATAATAGAAATGGCACATAGCAATGCTTCCACCTCTTCATTATTTCTTTAGAGTGCATCTGCAACAACATTTAGCTTCCCTTTTTTGTAGATTATTTCAAAGTCATAACCCAACATCTTTGTGACCCATTTTTGCTTCTCTTCTGAAGATAGTATTTGTTCCAAAAAGTGTTTAAGACTATCATGATCAGTTTTTACCTTGAAGTGTCTTCCCATTAGGTAAGTTTGCCATTTCTTTAGTGCATGCAATATTGCTAACATTTCCTTCTCATAAATAGGTTTATGTAAATACTTTCATTTGATTGGATGAATTTCAAAAGCAATGGGTCTTCCTTCTTGCATTAAAACAACACCAATTCCATTTCCTGAGGCATCACATTCCACAATAAAGGTTTTTGTGAAGTCTGGTGTAGCTAAGGCTGGTGCTAGGCACATTGCCTCTTTAAGATGTTCAAAGGCCTTAGTTGCTTCAAGAGTCCATGAAAATGCATCTTTCTTCAATAATGTTGTTAGAAGTTCTGCTATTCTCACATAATTCTTAACAAACTTGCGATAATACCCTGTTAACCCGAGAAATCCTCGCAACTGCTTTATGGTTGTGGGTAATTTCCATTCCTTAATGGATTTAATTTTGTTAGGGTCTACCTTAACACCCTCATGAGATACAATATGACCCAGATATTCCACCTCTTGTACTCCAAAGAAACATTTGGATGTTTTGCATATAATTGTTTCTCCTACAATATTTTGAGCACCCTGTCAACATGTTGAACATGATCCTTCCAAGACCTGCTGTAGATTAGTATATCATCAAAAAATACTAGCAAAAATTTTCTCAAGAAGGGTTTGAAAATGGAATTCATCAACCCTTGAAATGTAGAAGGTGCATTGGTAAGGCCAAAAGGAATGACCAAAAATTCATAATGACCCTCATGAGTTCGAAATGTTGTTTTCGAAATATCTTAGGTCTTCATTCTAATTTGATGATATCCTGAACAAAGATTCAACTTGGTAAAATAAATTTCTCCATGTAATTCATCCAATAATTCATCAATCACAGGAATGGGAAATTTATCTTTAATGGTGAGCTTATTGAGCTCCCTATAATCCGGACACATGCACCATGATCCATCCTTCTTGTGTACCAATACTACAGGAGTAGAGAAAGAACTTTGACTAGGATGAATTATACCTATTCGTCGTTAGTATTTTTAACTTGCTGTTGATGACTAAATTCCTAACTGATTTTTCTAGCAGCTGATCTCAAAAATTTGTCAAATTTGCCAGCTGGAAAACACCCATAAACATTTTTTCCGTCCTACCTTTCAAATCAGACCATGACGAGATAAAACCTCATCATCAAGCCCTATCTAGCCTCAACCCTACTAGCTTGTCCATCAACTCCAAAGAAAACAATCCAAATCTATCCAAGAAGTCTCCCCTAAGTTAGGTAGTGGCGCTTTAGGAATTTATACCTTGGCAAACTATCCTAAAGCCAAAGAACCTCTATCTACTATAGACTAGTCATAACAGACCTTCCTATTCTGCAAATAAAGTTGGCTACACCCTTAAGTCGTGCCACTAACAAGCCCTGAAGTCTTAGCAATGCATGTGCCATAGGTCAAACTGATATTAGGTACTTTTACAATGTTTCAAAGGATCTTTCAAGAGCAGAAGTGTACCAGCATCCCAGAAGATAGTATTTAGCTCAACATAAGAAGACAGCTGCTTCTCATGTGATTTTGAGCCTGGGATGCAACCACAGGGTAGAGAGTTGTTTCATTAAGCTCCTGCAATCACAATCAAAGGTTAGTAAATTATGAATGACAAGATGTGCTTTGCAAATACTAGGCAAACTGCTTGTGATATCTAAAAGAGGCGCAAAGGTATTTGGAAAGCAGAATTCCATGTCTCAAAGAAATGCCCATCATGAATTATTGAAATTTTGTCATCTTCATTTGCTTAAGCATGAATAGGTAGTGAAGGGAAAGATAACACTACTTAAAAACTGATGAAATGGCATCACTGAGAAAACCTCCTTCATTTTATAAGCAGAAGGTTAAAAACTGAGAAAACCTCCTTCATTTTATAAGTAGAGGGCTGAATACTGAGATAAGGGCCTCCTTCACCTATAAGCAGAGGGCTAGGGATAAAGTTTGATTTTAAGTTTTTCACTAACTGTAAAGGCAAATTTTAGGTACAGTGGGATAGCAGCTGAGGGTTTCTGAATAAAAAATGGTGTTAAAGGCAGAGGCAAAGCAGTAGTGCTTTTAAAAGTTGTTTACATAAGTTTCACTATTATTAAAATACAATGTGAAGCTACTGAGGTGATTATCAATGAAGAAATATTGTTAAGCAAATGGCCAAGGAAGTAAAATAGTCTTGGTCTTACGCTGACTTCTGTTATCCAATACAAAGGAAACCACTATCAGTATGTTCATCAAACATTCTTCATTTGGTTGAGATAGAGGTTGAAAAGAAACCAAGCATTTGTCAAAAATAGGCCTCCTTCATAAACAAAGTAAAGGCCTTACCATTGTTTGAGGATGAAAAGCAATTATTGCATGTGGCAAAGATTTCAAAAGGGACTGCTCTCAAAAAGGGTGAAATGAATGAAAATTCATTTTTCTTGCAGACCTCCTTCATAGAAGAACAAATGGATAGCCTTCCTATGTTCACATTTCAAACTTCAGTTCATCATCCCTTGTTTTATCTCTATAAAAGTTGAAGACTCATAACTTTAGCAATCCAGGGTTAGTCAGTTGCCCTGATGATGGAAGCTATTTATAACGGAGTTTTTCATTTACAAATTCAGGTGAGGTTCTTCACCCACAGTCAAGAGAAGGGCTCAAATCAGCATCTGCCAGCTCAATTAGTTTCATAATGGGCATGATTACCTTCAAAACATCAGGAGCAGAAACTGTCAGTTTAAGTATTAAAAGGGTGAGCTACCTCCTTACAAAATGTCAAAGAAAACCTCACATATCACAATGTGTCTTTCAACAGGTTTTCTTTTTCAATGAGAAAAACACTAAGAGGAATTGTGGCTTTGAGGATGATTTCTTCACTTTGAAAAGTGTCACCTACAGCACTTTTATGGTCCTGGTCAAAATATTGGAATTCATAATGTTTTAAAGTGATGAAATCACAAGGCAAGTACTTCATTTTTGTTTAAACCCAAAAGCCTTTTCAAAGGTTTTCAAAACCCTCACCAAGAAAATATAAAAAGACTTTGACTTTTCGCCTTCAAAAAGGAGTTAGAGACCATTGCAGGGCTTATTAGCAATTCAAAAACATGAGCAACACATCTCCCTAGCTGCTCTTAGACCGAAGAAGTGTTTCAAGAAAAAATTTGCAGATTTTAAAGCCTTTTAGCTCACGCGGCGTGCCTGGAAAAGCACACGGTGCGTTCAGGAGCAGGTTTACAAAGAGTTTGTATTGTGGTGCGGTGCACCTGTAGCAGTGCATGGTGGGCCTGTAGGTGCCGGTCACGATCACCCAATCATTGAACCAACACCCCTATTGTTGCACGGTGCTTACCCTTTTGAATGTGGCGCGCATGTTCGAACAGTTAAAACACCTCCAAAAGGGTCTTAAAGCTGCTCAACTCTCCAAGAAAAGGTCACCATCCATCTTCGAGGTATTTTTTTTGCCTCCTTGGTGTATTCAATTTTATAAAGGGGTGATTAATGCTATGTTCTTCAAGACTAAATGATGGTGAAAAAAATGAAGCTCTTGGTATAAATCAAGGTGTTTTGGTAGATATTGACAAAGTTTATTATGGTGGGAGGCTATTAGAGTATTCATATTAGTTTCAACAGGCCTAAATCCACCATCAAGATAGTGATAAACCATAACCTCTGTTAGCCAAGTGTAAGCTAAAAATAGTGTTATAAGGTGGAGGCAGTTTTTGAAAGGAAAACACAGTGTTCCTAAGGTGAAATAGTGAGCCTAATTTAACAACAATGATCATGCATGAATGACTTTGTCACTTTCAAAAGTCCTCTCTGTGTGGGAAAAAAAGCAAAACTAGTGCTGCCTCCTTTGATCCATGAAACATAGTATGGTGAGTGAAATTGTTAAATCAATTTGAAATTGTTTTTGTCTACCTGTGTATGTGAAATAGTGAAGTACAAGAGGAGTGTTTTGATTGGGAGGCATGTTTTGTTTTCTACAAGGCTGTCTTGCTTACACCAAAACAAAAAGGAGCTTTGTGACCTTAACCAAACACAATAATCATTTGACTGTGTGTACCTCTTTATTTGATAACTATTTATTGATTGACATACAAAGGAAGACAGACAGTGATCTGTATGGAACAGGAATTTGGTGTTAAAGAACCATTTCACACAGCATTTGAGGAAATTTTCCTTGGTCAAACAGTGACTAACAAAGAGGACAGATTTGTGTGCTTGAGAAGAACTTTCCACAGGCCATTTGAGGTAGCTTGGTGTTGCAGATTAGAGCATTCAAAACAAGACACCTCCCAGGCAAGATAGTAGGAGTGGCTTGCATAAGAGATTTGAGCCTGTTTCCACTGAAGAAGTGAATGCCCACCCATCAGTCTTGTTCAATTTCCATGTGGTTGGGTGTTTATATTTTTGTCAAAGAGTGCAAGAGGTGAAGAGCTTTTCCCCTTTGACACATCTTTTTGCTTTAAGGTTTCAAGACAAGCATTTCTAGCTGGCAGGCCTAGATTTCAAATTCTCTCCAAGGTCCATCTCCAAGGCCACTAAAATCCCTTATATTGGGGCGAAGTGGTTTAAACAAAACCACCTGGACTTAGAATATTACAAACCCTTTCTAAAGCTTGAACATAGAGATTCATGTCCTTCCATCTTCCCCTTCTCATATCTTTTGACTAGCTATGCCCCCCTCATGAAGATCATCATGAAATACTTCACTTGTGAGGGAAGATTCTTCCGAGTCTATGCCTATCACATTTGATTGCTCATGCATTTCATGAGGGCCAAATTGCTAAATCTTCCTTTCTTCTTACATAGAAGCATTGAGAAAATGGCATCCACTATTCAGAAAAAGCCTCCTTCACAGCAAACAACATGCCTCTTCCATCACTCCCTCATCAAAGTCATCATTCTTCATTAGCTTGAGAAGAGGGAGGTCTCTTGGGATACTTTCATCACCCATCCGGATTTCTCCACTGTCCCTCCAGTTCATACATCCCCTGCACCTCCTACTCACCATCCTTCACCTTCTTCTAGCAAACCTATTCCCAAGAAGCTCAAGTTTACCACAGAACAAAAAAAATAGCTTGAAGAGAGAGAAGAGCATGACCATGATGAGGAAGAAGAACATGAGCAGGAAGAGGAAAGTGATGAGGAGCAGCAGCAGGATGAAACGGAGCAACAACAAGATGAAACAGGGTAGCAAGGGGATGAAGAAGAAAGTACTGATGAGCAGAATCACAGTGAGACAGAACAACAAGGGAAAGAAGGGCATGATGATGAGTAGCATGAAGATGTGCAACACAGTGAGGGTGAGTAGCCCCATGAAGATGCTGAACAGGGGCAGCCACAGCATGATGAATAGTAGCCTCCTAAAAAGGAACAATAGCCTCATGAAGAAGAGGGGTAGCAGCATGAAGATGTGCAACATAGTGAGGAGGATAGCCCTCAAAAGGAAGTGCAAAAGGACAGCCAAGGCATCCATAAATAAATCCAAGAAAGTGGCAAAAAATAGGAGCAAAGTAACAAGGGTAAAGAGCCCATGGAGCATGTGCTAGCTTCCTCTCCTAGGCAAGGGGCCATGCTCTCTTCTCCGAAAGTGGCCAAGCCATGGACATCAAAGAGAAGGGTGCCTAGAATTGTAACACCAAATGGGACTAGGGTCCTCTGAAGCAAGGGAAAATTTCCCAAGAAACCCATGGTCGAATTGTCCAAGAGGAAGAAGACTAAAAGAGCCACCCAAAGCAAAGGGAAGGACAAGGAAGAAAGCAGTCATGAATAGGAAAGGGAATTCGAAATCATCCAAATCCAAAGTGATGATAGTGATAATGAAGCCCGGATCCTAGAAAACCTCTTGATCCATAGAGAAATCCAAATTGATGCCTTAAAGACTGATCTTGATAGTGCTAGGAACTTCAATCACTTTTTTCAAGTCCAAAACAAGCAGATGAGTGTCCATATGGATGTATATGAGATACGGGCCATCAAATACAAAAAAGAGGCCTCCAAAGCACAGGTGAGATTGGAAGAACTCATGGGTGAGTTCGATGAAAGTGAAGGTGAAGATCAGCCTAGGCGAAAGAGGCCAAGAACCATGGGGCTCAAAAAGGCGCTTGAGAAACAAAAAGAAGAAGAAGATGCCCTTCTCCAATCTACCCCTCTCACTGCATTGTTCGAACAAGAGATAGAGAATAATCGGGAAGCATGGCTTGAGAGAGTTAATGATCACTTGGAGAAGAAATTGGAGAAGTAAAATAAGGACTTGGACCTTCAATGGAGGATGATCGGGCATTATAAAAACCTTAATCAGCTTTCCTGGTAGAAGTTGAAGGCTACTCAGGTAAAACTCAAGGAGGCGAAAGGGAAGTGCCCGGCATGAAAATTGAGGAAAGACACCTCAAGGCTCCAAATTTTGGCCTCTTCTTCACAACATGTTGCTGAAAACCCTTGAGGGTCATGCTCGCCATGTTTGGGCGAAATTTGACATATTTTTGTTTTTTGTCATTTTTGGGTTTTTGGCCAAAACTCTTGGGCATCACCATTTCAGTTTGGGACATCATCAAAGGATGAAAATGGTATCATTGGATGCCATAATTTCAGGGGCACATACTCAGTGATTTTCAGATCATTTTCAGATCATTTTCTCCCCCAAAATGGCGAGAAACACTTGCTTTTCTACACTCTGCCCTGTTTATCAGCAAGGCTTATTTTTTGGGTTTTTACACACAGGCCTATTTTTGAAGGACTTCCAGTGGTCAGTTGTGAGAAAAATAAAAATTTTCGGAAAGTATACACTCATATATTTCCAACGAGCCATCATGAGCCTCATTTCTACATCGGGAAGGCCTCAAAAAGTTGCTGGCAAGTCCAGGGACGTTTTGTTGATGTATTTTTTGAGTATTTTTGTAAAAATTGAACCTTTCAAAAGTGACTTTTCCTCATGTGCGTCTAGCTATTTTTGTACATGGTTAGTTAGGAAAAGTCAATTTATTTCCCTTTTTTAGCATTTTTGAGATATTTTATTAGATATTTTGTGCCTTGGGCTTTGCAAAGCCTCAAGGACAAAATAAGATATTTTGAATAGGCCAATGAGATTGCAAGTTGAACTAAGAGGCTTTCCTCACTTTGGCCTATATATTCCAAAGGCTTTCATTGTAAACAAGGCTGAACTTGATGAATAGAAGCAATATATGGTCATATAAGCTTTGGAAGAAATATTTGTCTCATGCTTTTGGATAGTTTCTTGGATGTTCTTGGATGATGAAAGAGGATTGTTATTGGATTCCATGACTTGGTAGAATGGTATAGTGTCTCTATCTCTATTTTGTTTCTTAGTTTTCATTCATAAATCCATGTTCTTGCTTGCTATATGACAGTAGATAACAAATTTGAGACATGCCCTTGGAGGCACCTCAAATTTCCTGTTTCTTCATATCTTCCATGTTTTCTTCATTCTTAGTCACATTAAAGAATTCTTGATTGTTCTTTAATAACTTAAGAATATTGTTTGCTTGTTTTATTCATGGTTTTATGCATGCTAAGTATGATTTACGACATGCCCTTCTTACTCATGGCTAGCCATAGCTCCATCTATGAAACTTCTCTTTGACTGATTAGATTGTCATTTGTTGAACCAAGGAGGTCTTGTTCTGATCTTGCCCTTTGCCTAAGACTATGCAATCTTGTTTTCAAAGTGCCCAATAGGTTGAAATACTATGTTTACGCATTCCTACATAGTGATTTGAGTTGTTTGTCTGTCTTAAATGTATTTCCTCAAAGTCTGATAGCCATTTCCTAAAGTTAGAGAGTTATATATCTCTATGCATGGCTTGAATGTTTATTTCTATGCATTGATTAGCTTAAAGTTACATTTCTCATGATTAATGGTTTGCCCTACCATGTTTATGTCAGCTATTAAACTATTTGTGCTTGAAATCCTTTGTTATTCACAAACTTGATGTCCATCTTACTCCATTTTTCCCAAAGATCCATTTTACCTCGAATCAAATCGGCCCTTCAACAACCTTGTATCACCATCTGAAAGCTTTCTTGATATTTTCGACCCCATAGCCCAGTTGATCTGACATATTTTCACCTATCTTATGTCTTTGATCAGTTCATCCCTCACAACCTAAAAACCAAAACCAAAAACCTACTTCATAACTAGCCTAAAATAATAATACAATAAGCAAACACACAGATATCCCTTACACAAATAGAGAGAACCCTCTCTGAGTCTAGGAAGGCTAGGTCCTTGGGCTCCAAAGACTAGTCTGATGTTACACTGTCATTTGGCTTGCCAATCAACCAAATCATGGGACCATAACAATACCCACCTCTAACATTTCTGCAATCATACGTTCAATTTCGATCTTTTGTACATAAGGATATCTATAAGGCTTGATGTTGGCAGGAACACTTCCTGGACTCAAATGAATAGAATGATCATGATCATGAATAGGTGAGAGGCCTTTGCGAGTTTCAAAAACCTTCGAATGATTGTCCAAGACTTTTTGGAAATCTACAGAAATAGATGATTTTGATGTTGGAACTTCTAGTGAGCATAATTGTGCAATTACGCCTCGTTTTTCTTTGTTTAGAAGCTTTTTCATAACATTAGAGCTTATTATCTTTCCCGACTTCCCTGCAATACCCCGTAATTTGACTTCCTTTCCTTTTGAAAAAAATTTCAAGAAAAGTTCTTGAAAATTAAAAGCTACCGTCACCAAAGACTGTAACCATTGTACTCCTAGTACAAATCCAACACCTCCCATAGGAATGGAAAACATTGGACTATTCAATACATATTCCCCCATGGTTAGCTTGATATTATGGCATTTTCTAGAGAAATTTATAGTTCCTCCATTTGCAACCATCACTTGACATTCCAGTGCTGGGTATAGGAAACAATTCAATTCCTTGGCTACCTTACAATGAATAAAATTATGGATACTACCTGAATCAATCAACACTATTACCTTTTTCTTCTTGATATATCCTTCTATCTTGAGAGTTTGAGGAGTGGTAATTCCTACCAATGCATTACACGATATGGTTGGAATCATTTCTTCCTCTTCTAGGGTTGGTTCCTGGCATATATCCTCTTCTTGTTCATTTTCTTCCTCTTCACAATCTATGTAAAATAATTTCTTCTCAGCACACTTATGACCTTTAGTGTATTTTCTATCACAACTGTAGCAAAGCCCTTTTTCTCTTTTTTCTTCCAATTGTTGTGGTGTCAACTTTGTAGTTTGTCGAAATCTAGGCGTAGCAACACTTCCTTCTTTATAGAAGTGAGTGGTAGGTTTCCTCGTCGCCATAATTTTACATTCAATTTTTCTTGCCAACCTGAATGCCTTCTCCAATGAATCAGGTTCCAAAATGTGAACTTCATGTTGGATGTTATCCTTTAAAGTACCTTTGAAGAGATCAATCATGTGTTCCTTTGGAATATCAGTTACCCTTATTTTCAATTTTTGGAAGTCCTCAATGTGCTGCCCCACTAAACCCTTTTGTTTGAGATTTATCAATTGGCTAAAGAAGGTGTTGCTCTTTGTATCCTCATAATGTGCTATCATTTCATCCGTAAAAATTGATCAAGTGACAATTTTTTTACGGGAGCAAAGCCATCGATACCATACAAATGTATTTTTTTCTAAATGTAAAGTTGAAATACGTACCTTTTGTGTGTTTTTCACATTATGGAGATCAAAATATTGCTCCATTTGTAATATCCATGTTACAGGATCCTTTCCATCAAGCTTCCTCATATCCATTTTTGGAATATGGTGGTTCTTCCCACCAACATTAAAGTTTATGAAATCACGATTAACATTTATTTTGTTCTCATCATGAGTTTCCTCTACTATATTTTCACCATTAGGAAACATTTCTTGTATCAACTTTGTCAAACCTTCCATGTCTACTTTTAGATCATTCTTCATGTTTTCCATTTTTTCATCGATCATAGCTTCCATGCCATCCATCTTAGATTCCATGCTAGCTTCCATGCCATCTATTCCTTTCTTCAAACCATCCATATTAGTTTCCATGCCTTTCTTCGAAACTTCCATGTCATTTTTTGTTGCTCTTTGCGAGAGTGAAATTTTTTGTACTTGCTCTTGTAATTTTGATATGTCATGTTTTCATTCTTCATCTTCATGAGTCATAGTAGAGCCTTCTAAAGGCTTGATGGGCGTTGAATTGTTTTTAGGGGTCATTTTAGAAACCAATACTGGTATCTATTCTACGATATGCCCTTGGAATCAATTCAACTTGATTCTTCAAACAAGACTTATGCAATTTGGAAAAAAAATACACAACTTTTACTTGCTTTTGCAAAGCTCTATATTGAAATTGAATTATCTCTATAATTGAAGATCCTAAAAATCTGAAATTTAGCCCTGTAGTAGTGTTCTGAAGCTTCTTTCAAATGCCACAGGTCTGACTTGATTTGGATTCTTCACGACAACGTTATGTCCAATGTCCCACAATGACCTAATTATGGACTAGTTCATTAGAGTGAAATTGTACGACTTGCCACATTTCACTGTTTCCTCCTTTGGTTCTAAAATTTATAGACAGAAAACTAAAGTCCGTGTACTTCTAGCCACTTTTTACAGAATTCCAATATGATGCTCAGAGAGAGATTTATGAATATTTTCCCATGATCACCTCTTTGAGATGAAAATAGGGAGCCTAAAAAATACCTAACTTCCACAGATCATATCTCCGAAAATATTGCGAACCAAACTCTGAAATTTTGCAATGATGTTCCTCAAGATTGCGTCTTCACACTCTAAAAATTTTAGCTTCTGAATCTTCGTAGAAAAAAATTTATAGAGAAAATTCTGCGATGACCTATTTAAGTGAAATTCAGGAGCCTGCAAAAAGCCCTACCTTCCATAGATCATATCTCTGAAAATATTGCGAACGAAGCTCTGAAATTTTGCGACGATATTCCTCAGGAATTTTTCTTCAAACCCTAAAAATTTTAGCTTCTCAACCTTCATAGAAAAAACGTTATAGCGACAATTCCACGATGACCTGTTTGGAGCAGCGAAACCCTAGAATCCAAAGCTCTAATACCAAATGTTGTGTAACCAAATCCGAAAATAGAAGAAAAGAGATATCAACGCCTTAGAAATAAGCCACTTCAAGGGGGAAACCTCCAATACATTACATGAATGAAAAATTCTTGGATGATTCAAATTACAAAACCTCCTTTCTATATATAGGAGTCCATGGGGCCACAATGTAATCCTAGCCGACCTAACAATAATAATTTAAGGGCACAATAATAAAAATATGGGGGTTACAGGGGTACAATAATAACAATAAGGGGGTTACACTAACAAAAATAAGGGACTATACTAGTAATATAGGGACCTAAAAATCCCAACCTTTTTCTCACCATTTCTAGTCTCAAACTCCCCTCGGCCTATTTCCTGTAGCTTTTCAGGACATCGTGTAGCACTATAGAAAATATTGTAGCAACTTCCTATAGTATTGCCCAACACTCTCTCCTTCAGCCCAAAATCATTCTTCCACCTCTTCTAATACCAACCAGGGCACTAATAGACCTTCAGCTCTAAACCTTTGGTCCAGGGACCCTCTTAGACCACCTAGGCTCCTCCTTCTTTTGTTGTAATACAGAGTCATTTAGAAGTGTGATTAGTTCATTACTAGATGCATCATTAAACACAATAGTTAAGCATGAGTTAGATAGGAATTAATTATTCATTGATTCAGTATGTGTGCTCTAGATTAGTTTCCTTTTTTGTAATTCCATTCAACACTATATATTATGAATGCCACTTAGTGTAATTTCCTTTCTTGCATTAGCATAAGTGTGAATCATTCTTTCTTGCAAATGGTTAGATGAATCAGTGTAATCTAGAGTAGTTTCCTTCCTTGTTGATAGAGTAATGGCTATGATCTATTTCCAGTCTTATATTTCAAGTTTCCATGCCTAAGAAATTCGTGAGTAGAGTCATCATGGTTTGTTCGGCTAAATAATGTCGAGATCCTCCCTTTGGATTCTTGTTTCCTACAATTGTGCAACTCCCCAAAGGGATAGATCTCTCCTCCACCTTATGAGATATCCCAAACCACCTCCTCCTCTCCTATAAATACTTCCTTCTCACATTGTTTCAACTAGCTGAATAGTCATTACTATAGCTAGTGTGTAGAAGAAGGCAGAGAAGAATCCATTGTCAAGAGAGAGTTTAGGCCCGTTGCCTTGCCAAGTCTAATCCCCGACGAATTCTTGAGATGCGCCCAACCGAACCCATCGAAGGAGGCTGCAACGTCAAGGTATTAAGGTTGTAAGCTTCTTTTCTCTATCATTAATACTTGACTGGTTTTTTTGTTCCAATTTTGTGTTTAATCATATGCAAAATGTTTGATTCTCTTTGACCAATCAAATAGTTGTAAATGAAAGTATGTTTTCATATGCTGTCAGTGTTCACTTGATCTTTGTGTAGGTACACAAACATTATCACTGAAGGACCGCGACGTGTGAAGACAAAGATCGAAGGAGCACTACTGCAAGCCACGACGAGAGCGTTGGATAGAGGTAGGTTATCTATAGTAGCTCATCTTTCATTTATACGCTAGGAGTTTAAGCGTCCAACATGTTCCCTTGTTGCTAGACCCACCCTAGGTCTAGAGGGATAGCCTTTGTCTGCAGAGGTGATTTTCATGCTCAACAAGTTGGAAACCATACTAGGGATCAATGTGTCTATCGTCTCTCATTGTTCTTGTAGTATTTTTCTTGTCTGTCCCACTTTGGTCGTATTGCCACTTGTCTTCTTTGTGTTGCTTGTCTGACTGTTTCTAGCCATCTTACGTAGTATCAGAGTATTAATTTTGGCCTTTTCTTCTTAGCTTTTTATCCTTTCCTTCGTTTTTTAGCTCAACGCAGATGTTTCCTTAACAGTCACGCCAATTGGCATTTGTTGCCTATTTTACGGGTGCACTTTCCCTTGTTTAGCAGGGATTACAATTGAACAGTCGCATCGAATCCTATAGGTTTGGATTTGATCTTCTTCCCTGCGTTTTTCCCGTGCATCTTGCCTCTGGATTGGATTTTCCCTCCTAGATTAGTCCACTTGAATTACTTTGACTTTCTTGTCTCATTATTTTTCAGTTGTTTGTCCCTCATGTGATCAGTATGGCTCATCATCCTAGGTTTTCTAGGTGTCTTCTATTGCTTGTTCAGAAACCTCCTCACTAGGGTTCTAAGTTGAGTCTGAGTCAATCTAGTCTTTCATCTTTTTAGCTTGTTAATTGATTGTTTGATTTTTTCTTTCGATTCTACGTGTTGTTGGGTCATTGAACTATCATCATGGTGTCTGTTTGACCTTCCATCTGTAATATCCCAAAATGGGATATGCTAGCAAGGCATGACTGGAAAATGCATTTTCCAGGAATGGCTTCTATAGGATTTGAAACCAAGACCTAGATCACTTAGATCAATGTATCTAAGACTAAAATCCAAGAGGTGGCTCAAAATAAATCCCTCTAGGTGGGTTAAACAGGTATCCCACACCTAGTTGTCTTCAGAAAATGCCCGATGAAGGTGTTAGGGTCCTGTGATTTGGCAGATTGGCATACCAAATGACAAGGCAACATCAAAACCACTTTGGAATCCTAATATCTAGCCCTCTCGGATTCAGAGAGGGATCTCTCTATATAAGTGTTAGAATGATATGCTTTTAAAGCTTATGATATGATATTAGGCTAGTTATGAAGCACAAGGCGTTTGTTTGTTTGTTTTTGGTTGGGAATCATTAAATGAGAAGGTCATGTGAAGTGAAGGAGGAAATAAGTGGAAGGATGTTTCAGCATGGGAAGACAGGTCAAAAAATAGTGCTAAACCATTGGGCTATGGAGTCTTAAAATGGTTTACTTGCACAAATCTATTCAAGGGTTTTCAAAGGGCAAGTCATCTATATCAGAAGATATTTTAAGTTGAGTTTGTGGTATGGAACATTAAGAAAGGCTGTGAAAGAAGAAAACATGTAAGAAAACAAAGGGCAGCCTAAGATCAGGTAACGATTTTTAACCTAGCCTGCTTTTGGCATGCACTCAAGAGAAGACATTTAAGATAAACATAAAAATTAACCTAAGATCAAGTAAGGACTTTTAACCTAGCCTGATTTTGGCATACTCTTCAGGGAAATCTTCAAAACATCTGTTTAAGACTAAACAAGGGACAGGGCTAACCATAAACTTCCTTGATTAGGACTCTACTTAGCATGCAGTGAAAATATCATTCAAGAACAACATCTCAAGTTCTACTCAACAAGACATGGGCTCACAAACATTCCTTGACTAGTTATACTCTATTGAAATCATTTCCAAACACACATTTAGAAGAAAAAATAAAGATAAAGCTTATTAGTTAGAATTAGGGTACTTTCAGAAGTAAATCCTAATCTATATTTGCTGTTCTTTATAAGAGAATATGAACATAGTGGAAACATTAGGAGAATAACAATTATAGTAAGAATAACATCACCAATGATTTAGATCAGGATCTAGTGAATCTGCTTGTCTATTTGATGTTTAAAACCAGTTACATACTTTGAGTCCAATAGCTTTTACAATCTAACAATTCTCTTCCCAGCCTACTATATTACAACTACTCAACAACTCTTACTCAATAACAGTTCAGCAATTAACAATTTTCCAACCCTTTACAATGAATATTCAATGAGTACTTATAGGTGAATGAGGAGGAGTGCTGCAGAAATGGTAATAAATATTAATTAAGACAGAGTGGGAGAGGTATTCGAATTCCCCTTCTGCTTAATGACCATTTCATTAATTGATTGTACCATTTTAGTAGTTTTTCCTATCTTTGAGGCATATCTGGTAGGCTGGTAATAACTCTGAAGTGTGTTCTTTGAAGCTAATTGTGGCCTGAAGTACTCTGTTTGACCTCTGTGACAAGTAACTATCATATTTCAGTTCTGAGACCTCCCATGACCGTGCAATAACTATTCTAACAGTTTTAAAGAGTTTTTGCCAGCAAGATGGCTATCACGGTGTCTTTGAAAGGAAAAGTAGACTACAGGTGTCCTTTTGGTCCTTTGGTAGAGTAATAGCTTCTGTAGATGTGGCATTCAAGACCTTATTTCTGTTGATCTGTCTTGTTTTAGCACTTTAAACACTGATATTTAGCTTTTAATTGTGTTTTTAAGGCTTTATTAGGCCTTCTCGGATCATCTTCTGTCTTTAAACTATGTTTTTCTCTTTATGCTTAATTTGTTGGTTAAGCCTTTGATCTTCGGATTTATGCTTTAACCTCTAACTTTCACTGATCTTCTTTGTTTTCCTTTGTGTACAGATGTCATCCTTTACCGTGCTGGAGGGTTTAACTGTATAACCAATGCTTCACAAAAAAATTGGTTAAAACATGGAATTAACCATTGATATCCCTCTTTTACATTGAATTTTTCTTCGAGGATTGTCATCCTCAGTTTCTTACCACTGGTTTGGCTATTGGAGGAACTTTTAACACCATGGCCGCCATTAAAACTTGAAAATAAAACATCAAACATTATGAAAATCTTGCGTGCGGGACTATAACTGCTTCAGAGGGCTCGGTGGAGATGGAGGAGCTTTGCAGAGAGGTGGAATGTAGGCAGAGGATGTTTCCATGGTAGAAGGGCGAAGAAACCAAGGTTTAAAAGGAAATATGGGTGCAGAAATATGATGGGTGATTTTGCAGAAAACTGCGAGTGGTTTTCGTGCCGGGTTTAGGCAGTAAATGGTATTGGGATAAACGAACGCGACACAGGTTGATGGGTGATGCATGTCCCTTGAAAACCACACATTTTCCGTTCAAAATGTATGATGGAGGGGTTGGTTGAAATGGGTGTGAAAATGAATGTGAGCCATTGGATCTGGGGAAATCAACGGTGGATATTGGAAGAAAGACGATGAAAGCCCAGTGTGGTCAGGTGGGACCAACAGGATGACATGGGAGATTGGGTGCGAGACTTAATGAGGATCGTTGGATCATGAGGATCAATGGTCAAGATCTAACATGATTTCACGCAAATCACGGATGGTCGAGAGATCCAATGGAAAAGGTGGGGTAGCGGCAGCCGTTGGATCGGGTAGATTAATGGTTGGGATCTGCTTTGGGGAAAAGGTAGTTGATAGAGAGGAAGAGCAAGGAGGGGCCCGAAAAGGGTCTGGACCATCGGATCTGAGGAATGGATGGTTCGGATGAAGCGAGAGGATATATAAGGCTGGCGGGGTGGCAAAAGGAGGATCAATGCGAGTCGTTGGATCAGGATGATCAATGGTAGAGATAACTGAGGAGAATAAATGAGTGGGCTAAAAGCGGAGGAGTGCAAACTGTTGGATCAGCATGATCAATGGTCTAGGATGCAGTGCAATATCACATAATGAAATGAATGACGCGAGGGGACTCGGGGAGAAATGCGATGCGGCTAAGGCGCAATGACGTGAGGGCCGTTAGATCTTGAGGATCAATGACAGAGATACGTCAAGGAGAAACACAGTCAGGGTGAGAAATTATAAAGGGAAGAGGCTGAAGGTAAGGTTGAATGGGAGCCATTGGATGACGAAGATCAACAGCCAGGATATCATCGGAAAGGGAAAAAGGGAAGTGGAAATGGAGATCGCCAAAGCAATGGAGCGATGCGATGGAGCGCGGAGGGCGATGGCCATCGGATCTTGGGGAATGGACGGGCCAAATCTACTTGGGGGATCGCATCGATGGGGAAAACATAAATAAGTGGAAGGAAAGGGCATAGTAAGGCGCGATGCGATGAAAGGGGCTTAAGGACTGAGTTGACAGTCACAGGTCCCGGTTATATCGTGGAAGGGCTGAGAACTTAAGCCTGCAGGGGCTTAAGTCTACCTTAAAGAAAAAGGTTGGTTTTTAAGGAAAAAAAGGGGTTTTCTAAAGGTTTTAAAGGTTCCTATAGATATAAAGAAGGGATTAAAACCAAATAAAGGGGACTCATATGATTTTAAGGGGAATTTTGAAGGGAGTGGAGGGATTTTTAACAGGAAAAAATGAATGGAAGAGGGGTTCAAAGAATTTTTCTTCAAGACAATAGTAGGGCTTTGTGAAGACATCAGTGAGATGGAATATTTGAAAAAATAGACACAAAAAGGCTTCAAGAAGTCACAGATTTTCTCCAAATTTGTTTCTTGAATACTAATAGACCTATTTTATCCATCATAGTATATGAAAAATTTATAGATGGCTAACAGAGGGGACTGCAACAATGTATGAACATATAATGGAATGACAACGTTATTTTTATAAGCTAAGAGAGAAGAAGATATAGATAGCCAAAAAATGGTCTTATAGTAGTAAAGAGAGTACAAATCCTTGAGGAAACATTCACTCAAGCAAGGCAATGCAAGCCTCAACAACACATGTACAAGGAAATGAAGAACACTGCTATATATGTATAAACTCAGGCTATGACTGCACAGTTTATTGGAGGCACTACTGCAGAAATAATATCAATACAAATATATGAAAATGTATGGCTCAAATAAAGTGGGGAGCAAAGCTCTAACCCCTGGAAACAATAATACATCAATCCTTAGAAGGATTGGTTGAAATATAAAAAATGGAAAAAGTGTCGGAGTAGCAGGGCTGAGTAGCAGCTGCAAATCCAGAAGTGGATGGAGATGGTTGTAGATGATGAAAAATCTAAATATAACTCCTTTAATAGATCTTCCAAGTGAAAGGATGATCCTAACACTGAAGATTTGACCCTCCAAATAAGCATTGCAACCCTCACTGCAGATGCTCCATGAGAATAACGTAGTCAATGAGAGGGACCGCATTGTAGGTGATGAATGATGGTTGGCCTGATGCCAAAGATGATGGGAATAAGCTCAAATTCTCTCTCACTGATCCTCCAAAGGAAAGGAGGCTCCTTCCTTTGAGAAATAGCTGATGGAGTGGTGTTGTAGAACCTCCACTGCAACACCCTGCAACACAGAATTATCCTTCTTTAGGAATAATGTTGTAGCTGAAGGAGGATGCTTGGCCTCAAGCGTGAATGTGGAGAAAATGAAGAGAAACTCCCTCAAGTGGACTATTTTGAAAGGAGAGGAATTCCTAAATAGGAATGCCTTGTGCTAAGAAACACTGCAACTCTGCTAAATAGCAGGATAATGCACAAAGTCTAAATAGACAAGAAATCAATAATCTTCAACATGAGAAACAATGGCTGCCTTGCCCTCCTTTTAAAGAAGTGAGATCAGTCTCACCATGGGTCCCACTCATTAGGGTTTCCTTCACCAAATAAACCTCTTCCCATTCATATTGTGATGTTTCTCTAAGTGCTCTCCACCTCTTATCCCAACGCTATTGACTTGGTCAAACTTGACCTTGTCCACTTGCAAATGATCCTGTTCACACATGAGGGTGTGAAAACTAGCTCCAATGATGATCCCCTTTCATTATATGAAGGATTTTATTTATATTTTTATTATTCATGGGCCTCCTTACCCATTTATTGTCCTCCTAGGTGAAAATAGCAAAAATAAATATTCCAATTTGCTATATGCAAATTTTGGAATATTACAGTCCTCCCCTCCCAAATGTTGCTTATCCTCAAGAAAATGCAAGGATAGAACTAAGAATTTGCCTCCCAATTCATGGAGACTAGAAAGTATTGGGAAAACATTTTCCCCAAGTGGATCCTCCATTCCAAGCAATCATCCATACAAAATGAGTCACCTCCCAACATGGCAACTCCTAAAAATTATCCTCCACCTTGTGCTCATGCAATGTAGGTGGGATGAAAATTTGAACATGGTAGACATAGAAGCCTACTTCACACTATGCTCCTCTCCACTTATGGTAAGTGTAGAGTAGATGTTGATCCTGGGCTGCAAAATAGTTGCCCTCAAGTGGCAAGATGAAGACTAGATCTCCAAAGATCTCCCCTCCAACACTGTGAATCAAGCTGGCCCAAATCAATCCATATGTGATGGATAGGAAATCATCACCATATGGCATACAATCAATCACATGGCCCACCTCAACAAAAGGAAACAAGTGTTTGGCTGCGGTGGCCATATCTCCTCTCATGCTCCCCTTAGAACATGTAATGCAAAACGTGTGGGAATCCTCTTCCCCAAGGGACACATCCAACTCCTGTGTCTCTCTCCCAATCATGCTTGCAATACAAATCAGATCCATATCAGCAAATGAAATCATGATCAGCAACAAAATGAGGAAAATGCTGAAGGTTTCATGTGGTGCAAGAGGGTACCAATAGTTTTCCCAATAGTGACAACACAGTTTCTGCTGCTTCAGAAAATTACATGGAAAGTTGTCTTTTGTTACATGGATAATTATGTATGTCATGACATCTACTGATAAATAGCAAAAGGCTAGGTACATCAACTGAACATACATGAAAGAGAACACTTTCCCAAGGTCGTATAAGAGATGCCTATCTCCATCATACAATTTGGCCCAATGTTGACCTAGAGCTCAATGAAAAGCTTGCCCTCTTGTGGAGCAATGCACTGAATATGAATGGTAAGAGTATCCAAATATTGTGTTAGATAATCCAAGGATGCAAAAACAATATTCTTACCATATTTTGAGAGTAAGATGATGCATATGTATATGAATGACTCCTCCATATTGGTATGACACACTCCCATGAAGAGGAATGAACCATAGGCTGCATGAAGATCACCCTTTTTATACTTGGAAATCCAAGTCAAGAAGACCATAGAAAGTAAGATCATACCAATGTAATAGATGTTCCCATCCACTACTCCATAATTCTCACCTCCTTTTTGCCCACCAAGTGCATCAAGTGTGAAGTGGTCCTAAGGATACTCCATCAATAACCCTAAGCTCTCAAGTGACAGTGATGTTGTCCTATACAAATAAGCTCTTTCCAACTCATAGCTCCATTCTTTGACATGCTCCTTATGAAAGACAACTCCCATAATGCTGCTATACATAAGAAGTTCCTCCCAAGGTGGAAGTACCTCTTGATCATCTAAGGCTAAGGAGATAATTTCATCTCCTCCTCCTACAACATCATGCAAAGTGTGAGAGAAAATATGCTCTTGCTCTCCCAAGAACAAGCAAAGAAACAAAATATTTTGCTGCCTCCTCATACTTCCATCATACAAATTAGGTGATGAAAACATAATGAATGATATGAAGATCATATGAACACCATGCATCCATACTCTTTGCTGCTCAAAGATGCAATTATCTTGTGACATACCCTTAGAAAGAGGATGATGACAAAACTCTTTCAAGAGTAACCAGTGTAGCCAAGCCTCCTGCTGCCCGGTATCATAAATTTGCAAGTAGCTCACCAGCTTCTTGCTCTCCATCCACATCCACTCAAACAATTGTGGATGTCTCCTTCCATCCTCTATCTTGTTACTCCTCCCATGAGAGCTACCATCCTCCCAAATAAAATTCTTGTCTTTGCACTTCATGGGATTTTGAAATGCAACCTTCTCACAGATCAATTTGATCCCATAAGGACCCAAATAGGTGGTAGGAAAAAACCTCCCATCATGATGTGTATGGCTCAAGGAATGTCCAACACAAGCATGAGAGATGTTATCCATCCTAAGATGTCCTCCATATTCTATCTGCTCCTCCTTGAATCCATGAACATTCAAGTGTGAGAAAGGAAGAAAATCCTTGCACTCCATGATGTGTTGAAGTGCACCTCTAATGAAATCTCTCCATGAGATCTCCTCCTCATGCATGGCCTTCCAAAACCAAAGAGGCCTTGGATCTACTGCAAGTAGAAGTCTCTCTTTGAGCTGTGGCATGCTCATTGAGAGAGTGTCATCTCGAAAGGAAAAAGTGTTTCTCACTTCAAGATGTCTACCATATATCTCTTCTCTCTCCATTGCTTCATGAATGAAGCTGTCATGTGAATTTTCCCATGAGGAATGATTCCTCCTTTCTTCATCACTGCTCTTGTACTGTGTAGTGAAATTCTACTGCTCTAATTCAATAGTATGCAGTGATGTGGACCCATCCATAATGTTTGCTGAAATGACAAGAGATGGACATTCAAGCATACCTTGGTGAAATTTGGAGGCTCCTTGCAGAGCTGCAAGAGTTTCCTCCTCATATGTGTTGGCTTCTGAAACTGTTGAAGATGAAGGCTACTCCTCCATGGTCTCAACAACGTTGGTACATGCCTCTTCAACTGGTGGTGAGGGCTCTTCCGTCCTTTGGCCAAATCTCCTGATCATTTTTTGGGAAAATTCAGCAAGAGTGGATACCCTTGCATGGCTCCAATGGCTGAACCACCAAGTACTTGCTTCACCTTCAAGGTGCAGCACTGAAATTTCTATAGCCTCTCTATCTACTACAAGATGTAATAGAAAGAAAGCCTCTAGCTTCATCATCCAAGCCTCTACTGCACATGTGAGTGATCCATCAAAAGTGGACAATAGAAACCTATTGCCTCTCATCATCCCGTAGTTGTGGGGTCTTCTCTCTTCTTCCTGCTGAATAAATTGTGGTAAAGCTAGAGTCTCTTTGAAGGCTCTAGGTTTAGCTCGGTATTCATTAAGGTACTCACTTATAATTTCGAATTCCAAGTGTTCTTCATGCTTCATGCCTTCTCCTCTTTGAGAATAGGAAGTGCATGGTCCTTCCACTTCTCCTTCTTCCATCTTCTTGACCTCCTTGGAGACGTCCTCTCTGGATCTAAAAACTAATGAGAGCAAGCTCATCTTATTCATCTTCTTGATCTCTTATTTTTTCTTCTTGGGCTGAGACTCACAGGATGAGCCAAGAAAGCTGCTCTGATACCACTGTAATATCCCAAAATGGGATCTACTGGCAAGGCATGGCTGGAAAACGCATTTTCTAGGAATGACTACTATAGGATTTGAAACCAAGACCTGGATCCCCTAGATCAATGTATCTAAGATTGAAATCCAAGAGGTGTCTCAAAATAAATCCCTCTAGGTGGGTT
Organism: Pinus albicaulis; assembly: GCA_034641835.2. Taxonomy (NCBI): domain Eukaryota; kingdom Viridiplantae; phylum Streptophyta; class Pinopsida; order Pinales; family Pinaceae; genus Pinus; species Pinus albicaulis. The sequence goes on along the minus strand of CM076576.1, from coordinate 381,017,332 downwards.
AAATAGGTCTCCCACACCTAGTTGTCTTCATAAAGTGCCCGATGAAGGGACTGCAACAATGTATGAACATACAATGGAATGAAAACATTATTTTTATAAGCTGAGAGACAAGAAGATATAGCTAGACAAAAAATGGTGTTATAGCAGTAAAGAGAGTACAAATCCTTGAGGAAAAATTCACTCAAGCAAGGCAAGGCAAGCCTCAACAACACATGTAGAAGGAAATGAAGAACACTGCTATATATGTATAAACCCAGGTTATGACTACACAGTTTATAGGAGGTACTACTGTAGAAATAATATCAATACAAAGATATGACAATGTATGGCTCAAATAAATTGGGGAGCAAAGCTCTAACCCCTGGAAACAATAATACATCAATCCTTAGAAGGATTGGCTGAAATATACAAAATGGAAAAAAATGCCCGAGTAGTAAGGTTGGGTAGCAACTGCATTTATAGAAGTGGATGGAGATGGTTATAGATGATGCACAAACTGAATAGACCTCCTCCAATGGATCTTCCAAGTGAAAGGTTGATCCTAACACTGAAGATCTGACCCTCCAAACAAACACTGCAACCCTCACTGCAAATGCTCCATGAAAATAACGCAGTTAATGAGAGGGACTGCACTGTAGGTGATGAAGGATGGTTGGCCTGATGCTAAAGATGATGGGAATTAGCTAAAATTCACCCTCACTAATCCTCCAAAGGAAAGGAGGCTCCTTCCTATGAGAAATAACTGATGGAGTGGTGTTGTAAAACCTCCACTGCAACACCCTACAACACAGAATTATCCTGGTTCAGGAATAATGTTGTAGATAAAGGAGGATGCTTGGCCTTAGGCCTAAATGTGGAGAAAATGAAGAGAAACTCCATCAAGAGGCCTCTCTTGAAAGGAGGATCAATTCTTGCCTTGTGCTAAGAAGCACTACAACTCTGCTAAACAGCAAGAGAATGCACAAAGTCTAAACAGACAAGAAATCAATATATCTTAAACATGAGAAACAATGGCTGCCTTGCCCTCCTCTTAAACAAGTGAGATCCCTCTCACCATGGGTCCCACTCATTAGGGTTTCCTTCACCAAATAAACCTCTTCCCATTCATACTGCATTGTTTCTCTGAGTGCTCTCCACCTCCTATCCCAGCGCTGTTGACTTGGTCAAACTTGACCTTGTCCACTTGTAAATGATCCTTTTCACACATGAGGGTGTGAAAACCAGCTCCAATGATGATCCCCTTTCATACTATGAGGGATTTTATTTAGATTTTTATTATGCATGGGCCTCCTTACCCATTTATTCTCCTCCTAAGTGAAATCAGAAAAAATTAATATTCTGATTTTCTATATGCAAATTTTGGAATATTACACCATCTGTCACCCTGAGCATAGATCACATTGCTCACTGAGTCGATTTGAAAGTCCTCTTTTTGCGTGAAGGAATGCATTTCTGTTTTAAGTGTGTTTTACATTCGTATTGAATTGGTCTCTTTGTTTTTTATCATTTTGTTCAAGTTTCTCAAAAATAGTATTCATTCTATCTGTTAGTGTAACAGTGCATCATTGATTCTCATTCATCTAAAAGAAAAAAAATTGCATTCTTTCTCTCTATTTGAAAATGAAAAGAATTCTTTTGCATTAGTAGCTTTCCCATTAAAAATTGAACAACAAGAGAAGATTCTTTTGTTTTCTGCTTTGGTTGTGTTAGAATCATTAGGAAAATTTCTTCTTGCATTTAGTTGCTTGTTGCTTCGTTGTGAACTTCTATCCCTCTCTTCGCTAGCTATTCATCAAATTGGAATTATGTTCTTTCGCATGTAGTTGTGCATTAGAGATTCGAGGTAACATTTGGTAAGGCCTTGAAACTACAACATAATTTCAAGATCAACTTTAAAATGAACTCAATCAACCTAAGGGAGCATTGAAACTTAACACTCATATTTAGAGGTCTAGGCTAGTGACGTGTTCTGGCGTCGTTAAACCTAGTAGCTAACGTTCGCCATCTAACAGTAGACAGCGCTAGGATAGACTTCTACTCCCCGTATCGTCGAGTATATAAAGGGAGACTCTCATAGGTTGCAATCCTTTATCCATAGGAAGCCGAGTTTGTCGCCCTGTATCTGTGATACATCGAACATAGCATTCGGGGAGACTGCCTACATGTATGTTAAGTCCTTGGTCATTTCTCTTTCATTTGATCACCAAGGTTTATATTGTAGTTCATGGGAGCTTGGTACACCCTCATTAGTAGAAAAGCCATTATCTAAGAGAAATCTATCCATTTTAGCATACCAAGCCTGAGGAGCTTGTTTGAGACCATAGAGAGACTTCCTAAGGCGGCAAACAAGGCTGGCGTCCTTTTGGATAAAGCCAGGGGGTTGTTCCATGTAGATTTCTTCATGCAAATCTCCATGTAAGAAGGCAGATTTGACATCCATCAGATGGACTTCCCATTTAAAGGAGGCAACAAGTGAAAGAATAAGGCCGATAGAATTCATTTTGGCAACAGGGGAGAAGGTTTCAGTATATTCAATGCCTTCAACTTGCAAAAAGCCTTTAGCGACAAGACGAGATTTATGTCTATCCACTTTTCCATCGGGTCCAAACTTTGTTTTGTAAACCCACCTGTATCTGACAAGTTTTCTTCCTTTTGGAAGAGGAACAAAATCCCAAGTATTGTTTGCCAATAAGGAATGATACTCTTCATTCATAGCTTCATCCCAAACTGGATGACCGGAGGCTTATTTAAAGGTTTCTAGATCAAGTTGTTCTGGAACTTGAGCCAATAAGGAAGAAGCTCTTTCGAACTGAGAATGTGTATGTTGTCGATCGATAGGGTCACCTGCAAAAGAACCTGCTACATCTCGAGTAGAGCAGACCCATCTTGGAAGCGGTGGAGTATAAGGAACAATTTCATGAGCTAGAGGAGGATTTCATCCTCGCTGTCATCATCTCATCTAGAAGAAATTATATTAAAAATAGAAGAGAGAGAGAGAGGTGGCACATATGCCGAATCATGCTCGCAGGCCAAAGGTGGCACACTTGCTGAACTAGGCTCGCAGGCTGATATATTTTCATCAAATTTTACATCTCTTCTAATGATAATATTTTTGGATTTTGATTTAAGAAGTCTATATCCTTTTACATCTTCAGAATATCTAACAAAAATAAATTTTTCACTCTTAGGGTCTAAGGCTTTATGTTTAGCATCTGGAATATGGGCCCAAGCATCACTTCCAAAAACATGAAAGTGACTTGCATCTAGTTTGATTTAGCTCCAAGCTTCTTCTGGAGTTATATTCTTTAAAACCTTAGTAGGAGTGAGATTTACTATGTAATTTTCACAGTAGGAGTGCGATTTACTATGTAATTTTCACAGTTAGTGGCTTCTACCCAAAAATTGAGACCAAGTCCTTTAGATTGAAGCATACAATTAGCCATTTCTTTTAAGGTGTGATTCTTCCTTTCAGCTACACCATTTTGTTGTGGAGTATATGGAACAGTGTGTTGCAATTGAATGCCATGCTTAGTGCAGAAGTTGATAAATTTTTTGTGAACATATTCTCTGCCATTGTCTGATCTTAACATAAGAATTTGATGTCCAAATTGTTTCTCAACAAAGGCCTTGAAGGCCAAGAACATGTTAAAAAATTCACTCTTGAGTTTTAAGAAATATACCCAAGTGTGTCTGGAAAAATAATCAATGAAAGTTAAGAAGTACTTGCAACCAGAGAAATAAACAACAGGAACAGGACCACATAAATCAATGTGCACAAGCTACAAAGGGGCTGAAGTGTGCCAAGAGGCACGTTTGTCAAAACTGTCCTGATGATGTTTTCCGAGTACACATCCGGAGCAAACACCATCTTAGCAAGATACCATAGGAAGGCCCGTCACCATATTTTCCTTACATAGAGTTTGAAGATAGCGATAGTTTAAGTGACCAAATCGCTCATACCAAAGTTTGCTCACATCATCATTATGAGAAAAAAAAACCGAGGGAAGAGATGATGACCCAAAGTTATCAAACTTATACAACCTTGTGGAATCATCAGCAATGCCAGTAGCTAAAATATGTTTAGGATATTTGAGGTCCTTGATTACAACATCATGAGGTGAGAATTCTACTATTTTCCCTTCACCTGAATGATTTGTCTGATAAACAGATAGAAGGTTGCATGACAAGGTAGGAACACATAGTACATCATTAAACTAACCATTATCTAGATGAATGGTTCCAGATCCTACAACACTAAGAGATCTATCATCACCAACATAAATATGTTTGGTGTTACAATCATTTAAACAAGAAAACATGGATTTATTTTTAGCCATGTGGTAAGAAGCTCCAGAATCAATGAGCCACTCATGAGAAGGAGAAGAAGAAGATACATTTAATGCATAGCCAGATCTTGATGCTTGACAACCACAAGCAGAAAGTGCCATGCCTGAAGATGAAGGTGAAGAGTGCTCCAAATTGATGTTGTGCTTCTTCGTTGTTGCTTCTAAGGCTTCCATCTTCTTAAAACATTTGGGCTTTATATGGCCATCCCAATTGCAAAAGTTGCAATGTCTATCTGCCTTCTTCCCCTTGTTTTGATTTGCCTTATTATTTTGGTGATTTGATTTTTCAGTTTGTAGCTGAAATTGCTTAGGGCCCTTGTTTGGTTTAGGACCATATTTTTTAGGATACTGCTTCTTGGAATTCTTTTGATATGGTTGTTTTTGGGTTGCTAAGGCTTTCTTAGAAGCATTTCCAGTAGTGATAAGACCAAGGTGTAAAAATTTTTCATGTTATCTTATCAAAGAATCACAAAAGGCATCAAAAGATGGATTCTTGTAGGTGGTTCCTGAAGAAATGATGGCTTCTCTGGTGGAATGGAAGGTGGAAACAAATACAGAGTATGTAGGACCAAGCTTAGAAAGAATGCAATATATGAGGTTACCATCTTCCTTTTTGACCTTACACCCTTCTAAAAGAAGTGTAAGGGTCTTGAATTTGGACAAAAAGTCTTAAATAGAGGAGAAATTATTAGGGTCCAAAGTAAGCAACGCATTTTGAAGCTGGTGGACCCTGATTTGACTTTGAATGCCAAAAACATTATTTAGCTTTTCTAGGGCTTTATCAGGGGTGTCAATGTTAAGGATGTGAAATCGAAGATCTTGAGAAATGAACATTCCTATCAATCCTCATGCTTGATCTTGTTTATTTTCCCATTTAGGAACTTTATCATCATCAGAAGGTTTAGTTTCTTGACTTGTGGCTATTCTATAAAGCCCTTTACTTCTAAGTATATCTACCATGTGAGGTAGCCATTAGAAATAATTGGTGCTGTTAAGAATAACCGGGCATGCACTTTCCATTTTTTTTTTAAAATGAAGCTGAGAAAAGCCGAACATAACTACTCCAATGGAAAGATCTCGAAAAATTAGGCCGTTTCAAAAAAACGGCTCGAAGAATGGCTTCCGGATGAAGAAGTTATGCCTTCTGAAAAATCTGAGTTGTAGATGCCAAATAGTTGCAAGAACGGGATGAAGTGTGGCTTTTTAAAAACAAATTCTGCCGCTTTGAACAAAAACTTTTTACAAAAGAAGCTTGAGAAGGAGACTTGAACCTAAGACCTCTATTCTCATAAACTAACCCCTCACCAAGTGAGATAGTAAAAGGATCATGTTATTTTAGAAAGGAGGAAGGGGGGATTATTATTATTATTATTATTATTATTATTATTATTATTATTATTATTATTATTATTATTATTATTATTATTATTATTATTATTATTATTATTATTATTATTATTATTATTATTATTATTATTATTATTATTATTATTATTATTATTATTGTGCCTTTTCCTGCACAAAAAACACAAAAAATGAGCCAAAAAAAATTAAATGCAAAGCCTTACAGTAGAATGTTAGATTCTTAGTTAGCCTTACCAGTAACTATCACTTTTTTCACTATTTCTGACTTCCCGAGATCGCACAAAGACGTAGGGAAAGAGCATACGTAGCAAAAAAAATCCTTTTTTCCTGTTTCTGATTTGCCGAGATCACACGGAGTGCACAGAAAAGAGCATACACAGAGAAGAGGGTATAGATCTAGCAAATAAATAAAACCTTAATACAGAAAAAAAAAAAAAAAACCAAAATAAGAAGAACTATTAACAAATATAATTGCGAAATAGTGCTTTATATCTCCAGATCTAAACTGACATAACTTGGGCAGCTGGAAACCTTTTCGCATGAAACGAAAGGCGTTCCTCACTATAACAGATGCTTTGGACACAACTGAGTAGTTCTACAAGCCCAAAAATGTTCAAAAATATTAGATCTGCAAAACGGCATTCGCATGCAGTCAAACCGGCGTCGGATTTTGATCAACAACAGACGTGACCCTAAAAATAACTCCGATACCATGTAGGAATTTACAGGGTAAGTTCTGTAGATCAAGAACCAAAGGTCACCGCTCACAAACAGATCACAAATCAGTACACCAGTATAATCACTTGGTTAAAACCCTCAAAGAGAGAAACAGTCCACGCCCTGAGCCAACGCGGCCACTTTAGGGAATTTATTAATATAAAAAGAAAAGTTACATATGTTTCTCTCATAAACGGTTACCGGAAAAATGAGCCTCCATGCTCTTTAAATAGAGATCATGGACCAGTCAGGTGTTAAGCCACGAATCAAGTGCCGTTAATACCGAGGTGAGAGATAACCGTCAGATCACTACAAATTGTGACCATCGAATTATAAGTTACAAATGTACATGGTAAAGAAACACACTTTACCTAGCTCTACACTAGACTAAGTTATTCTTAACTATTTCCTATGTGTCAGAATATCCTAACATGGTGAGTTCTTCCAATGCCCTTGAATTGTTGGCATAGTTTTGGACACTTTTTACCTTCTTCACTTCCTTACGCAGCGAGACTACTTCGGCTTCTAATGCTTCCCTTTCTTGGTTGCTTTCTTCCAACTTCTTTTGAAGTGACTCTTCAATACATTTGTGTTTTTCAACTTCAATTTTGAGACCTTGAACTTGTTCTTCAAGAGTATTGGAACAGATCTTCTCAGCTTTGAGCTCTTTCATAAGCCTGATTTCCTCCTTAGAAAATTATTCTATGGTCAACCATTCTTATTCATTGTTTGATACCTCTTGTTTATTATGCTTGGCCATAAACTATACCCTCTCATTGGCTTCTTCTTCATTTTCACTGTCTTCACCGGATGATGAGCTATCTTCTTTAGAGAGAAAGTTCCTTTTGAATCCTTTCTTCTTGCCTTGCTTGTTTAATTTCTTAAAGCATTTCTTTCCTTTGGAGTTTCCATCACTTATGTTCAGACATTTTGCTGCGAAATGCCCAACCTCACCACAGCCGAAACATATCAATGGAAGTTTACCTTTGAATTTTCCCTTACCAATTTTTAGTTTTCGTGTAAAGTAAGCATATTCTCCATCTAAAAGACCTTCATCATATTCCTTTTCTTCACACTTGTAGGTGCAGGTATTTGCCTTTGAAGGTTGTTTGTCCTTATTGGTTTTCTTAGATGTAGTGAACACAGTTTCTAGATGCGAAGTACCCTCTTCTTCATCAAGTGTCATTTCATATAATATGAGAACTCCATGTAATTCCTCTTTGTTGAGTTTTTCCATATTTGTACTATATTCTAAGACCGATACCTTTGGGTTGAATCTTACTGGTAACGTTATAAAAATCTTTCGTATAATAGTCTTCTCGTCAACAGGCTCTCCCAATCCTTCCAGAGTGTTAGTTATTTCATCAACGTGTTGGAAGTATGCAACAGTGTTGTCATCTTCTTTCATTCTGAGTTGCTCAAATTTTTCTCTGTAGATTTGAAGCTTTGCTTATTTGACATTTGAGTCACCTACTTATATATTCTCAAGCTCGTCCCATACATTTTTGGTGTTTTTACAACCCAAAACCTTATGATAAGCAGATTCAATAAGTCCATTGATAATAATATTCTTTTCTTTTGCATCATTTACCAAATTCTTCTTACCTTGTTCATCCACAGTTGGTGTAAATCCATTTTGAACAGTGTCCCATACTTCGTAACCTTGAGCCAAGAGATAGACCTCCATTCTTCCTTTCCCGAGTGCATAATTTTTTTCATTGAACACAAGTACACCATTCTTGGTATGCTCCATGACCTCCTTCCAACTGTTAAACTGATTTTGAAGGAACTAGGCTCTGATACCAATTTTTGGAAATACTAAGAGGGGGGGTGAATCAATATTCCATTCAAGTATTATTATTATTAATCTTTTAGAGCATTAGTTAATCATGAATTATTATCATTTTTTGTACAGTGATAACAGTAAACAAAAAGAACACAAATGCACACAGTTTTTAAGGTGGAAACCCCCTTTGAGACAAAAAAAACACCTGAATGCTTTTCTAATAATTCTTTAATTTTCAAATCCAATTGAAAAGAAAGCTCTATATTCCTAGAATCTAGAAAATCATTCTTCTCCAACTCCCATTGGATGGACACTCTAATGCCCGAGATTCTTCAGTAGTTAACTAAACGGATGCCCCAACACCCAATGAGCTACAACTCACCCTAGCACCACCCTACCACCCTGAAGTTTTCAAAGGCTTGAACCTGTTGGTGACTTCATGCACCAGCCTAGCACCACCCTACCACCCTATAGAAGAATAAAAGAACAATGGACTCCCGTACCAGGGAAAATGGTCCACTTTACAATGATATAGAATGATGTAGAAGAAGAAGACACACTAGCCCATAACCCCAACTATGACACAACCACCTAATGGTGATCCTAGACCTCCCGACACTTCCTCTTCAACTCTTGAGAGATAGAAACGTGTACAAATTTTACAATTATGCTTTTACAATGACTTAGTATAATGATACCTTTACAATGACTGTATGTAGTGTTGCCCACTTGAAGACTTCATGTGGTGAACTTCTTCTTCTTGTTCTCCACCTTGATTTCTACTCTTGTCATGCTACCCTTTCTCACTCTTCAGAACATTAGATCATGCATTGAGTCTTATCTTGATGAATATATAATACCTACAAAAACTATTCAAGGAAATACGCATGACATGATAATAAAAAAATTTACCTCATCCTGTAGAACATATATCAGTGCTAAACAAAAAATACAAATTAGAATACAAAGAACCTAATGAAATTAAGAGATGAATATGCATATAAAGAAGATACTTATGTGGAGCTTACCTCTGTTGCATCATTTTTATGCACCTTTCTTTTCTTTGCTGCCCTATAAAGTCTGGTCCTTTGCAGCCCTTGACATCACATGATCTAGTTTTTTCTTGCCTTCTAGGAGCTCAATATTGATTCTGATGTATATCTGTGATTTTAGATCCCCAATATGTAATATTTGGTCCAGTAGCAGCCCTCTGAGCCTTCTTTTGAATGCCATAGGTCTAACCTGATTTGGTTTCTTCAAGAAAAAATTATATCCAATCTCTCACAATGACCTAATTATGTACTAGTTCAGTAGAGCGAAATTGTACGTCATGCCACGTGTCATTGTTTCCTCCTTTAGTTTTGAAATTGATATGCATAAAACTGCCATCTATGCACTATCCACCACTTTTTACAGAATTCCAATCTGCTTCTCACAGAGAGAGTTATGATGATTTTCCCAAGGTCACCTCTTTGATATGAAATTCGGAAACCTACAAAATCCTAACTTCCATAGATCATATCTCGGAAAATTTACCGAACCATGATCTGAAATTCAGACACGATCTTCATTAGGATTTTTTCCAAGTGATTTCTTTGTTTCATTATCTGAATCTTCCCAGAAAAAAATTTATAGTGAAAATTCCACAATTGCCTGTTTTTAGTAGAAAAATCCTTACATGAGGAGGATATGAGGGCCACAATTTATATAAATGCTTAGGTTGAGAGGGTCTTCAACAAGTGAAAGTTGGAGGGATTTTAGGAGCTGAATTTTTTTTAAATTATTGACTATTCAATGACAAAAACCAATGATTTGTGTCATGCCACAACCCCATGGGGTTTTAGCCCACTAAGGTTACTAAATTCAAACACGAAAATATCTCAAACCGTGAAGAATTACGTGGCGTGCCATATATCAATGGAAACATCTAGACAAGTAGAAACCATCCCAAATATCCTTGACTTGGAATAGAGTATTTTTTCAAGTCAAAATTCCCATGCAAGATCGGGGTAGCCCTTGATGCTACTTGGGTTGACATCAATGATAACCACTGATCAACATTTTATTGCAGAATATAGTCTCCTTACATCAACATGAAAGTATCAAAAACCTATTACAAGAGCTAAGATTCTATTAGCTTCCTTCAAAGTTTTAATTCTAATGAGCTCTTGCTCAACCCTATTTAACCTAGAGGGTAGCTACCAACAACTCCCTAAAAAGTAGGTGATGTGTCCACTTTGACTACAAGTGAAGTGTAGCTTTGGTGCACCTGATCTTGAGTTTCCTTGGATTCCTTTGATTTCAAGTTGCTGGAGTGAATCTCGAGGATCCCTTGGCTGCCTTTGGGAGTTAAGGAGGTGGAAAATACCCCTAGAATCTCTCCTTGTTGTCTACTCCGAGCTTTAATGGAAAAATCTTGATAAAAAATGCAATAACTTCCTAATTTTCATGCATTTAACTCATGTTAGGAATTTGAAGTATAACAAGCCTTAATCACCATCTACAGTAGAAAAGCAAGACAAAAATATAATTAAAATGTGAGAAAAAGAGACTTAATAAGGCAAAAAGGTGATAATTAACCCCTCCAAATGTAGCTAATGATGGAGCTCATCACCAGGAAACCGGGCTAAACATTTAATGAGAGAATATTGTATGGGATTCAACCTCCTATGTGGCCTTAAGGAAGTGGAACCGATGGAAAACACAACTTACAAACCTTGTACAAAAACCACAACACCCCGAGGAGGTAACCCAACTATTCAAGCCTCTTACTGCTACGTCACAATGGAATTTTTACCCCCTTTGAGCCAATTAAACGAGCATAACATTGCATTTTAGGGGCTAACAAGATATAGCCATAGGCACAATGCTACATGCCAGTAGCCAGGGCTCCCAAAACTTAGTTATTCACCTGCATCTTCGATATCTGAGCCACCTTTCCAGGCCCAAAGCCCAGGTCACTACCCAGAACTTCATGAAAACTTAAGGGATAATAATAACAATAGGAAAATGATAGATAAGCAATAATATCAACAAGAACTCATTTTTTCCCTTCCTAACCATGACCAGAATTTTGTCAAACATGTCACAAACATTGAATCTATAAGTGTAAACAACAGATTTAAGCATAGGGATCTCATACTTATATGACAATCACTAAGAGGAATTTCTCCCCTACATCATAAGCTGCAATAACATCTATTGGACCATAGATACATTGTGCATTCATTTACAAGTAAAAACACGAGGAAAGCCATGCATAATCACAATAAAAATACGTGCTCATAACCAACATAATAAAAACAAAAATACAATGGATACAGCAACAATGAAATCCATACATAAAATAATACATTTTCATGCCAAATACCAAAAGAATGAGCTCTTCAAAATAGAATTTAAAACCAAGCAGAGATGGATCTTCCACGTTCCACCTGACCATAGATTGGTTGAGGCAAGTCCCTCTTCAGCCAATCTCCCCCATGCCATATTCCAAGCATGAATGTTGGATCTCGTCAAACAAATAAATCAAAATCAATCAAAGGTTTCCAAAGGAAAAGCCACCTCAACCCGCTACCAGTGATTTCACCTCATGGTTGGACATCACAACCATCACAAATTGGTATCTACCCAAGCTACTCTAGGGCTACAGAGTTTTATTTCCAACCAAGGCTCCAGGACTAGTAACTCAATCCTAGTTTTTTCCTGAATCCAGAGTGTTTGTCCAACCAAGGATCCAGGACTAGTAACTCAAACCACCTAGGGCTCCAGAGTGTTTGTCCAACCAAGGCTCCAAGACTAGTAACTCATCCCAATAGTTGTTCGTCGAGCTCTAGAGAGCTTATCCAACCAAGGCTCTGGTGAGCCCTGTTACTAGACCAAGAATGTTGCAACTCCTAGAGGCTACTCTAATTTACTTTATCAACTCAAGGTATGTACAAACTTAGAGGTGAAAATGCTATATGAATAGTAGATGCATTATACTCATGTCATCCTCTTGTGAGTCCTACGAAAGGGTGGTATTTCTAGGGTCTCAGAGTGAATTCTATTAGAATTCTGAATTTAGACCTAGAGCTACATGTGATTCAAAACCATTACTCTATCAACAATCAAAGAACTATTCTACAGAAAGAAATTACATCTATCTATTCTACAAGGAAAAAAATCTACACATTAAGCTATGGAAAGAAATGGAAGCAAACTAGGCATCTTCATCAAGTAAATTGTTGAATTGAAATTGCAGAAAGAAGACTAATCTAATCACACATTGATGGGCCAAATGGCTAAACACACTCTATCTACTTCATGCTTTAATTATCATTATTTTACTTATGCATCTAATCATGACCTAATTATTCTTGTAAATGCATTGTTTTGCAGCAAGGAGGAGAAAGTGCTAAGGTGGCGTAGGAAGGTCTTGAACTCATGGATGCAGGGTTGAAGGTGTCTTGATGGTTTTGGAAGCTCTAGATGAGGTGGATGATGGTTCCTAGGCTTAAGGAGAGGCCCATTGGTGCTACTACAGGTGTTGTTACATGTTTCCTGTAGTGCTACAGGAAAGTCATGAATTGCTACAGGAAACAATCTGAGGGAAATATGAGGCCAAAAATGATGGAGAAAAGCATAGGGGAGGTGGAATGAAAGTGTATTTGGATGAATGGAGGGTTTCTAACCCCTTGGTCAAGCTCAAAACCTCTTGAGAAACCCGTCTTGCACTTCTAGGGTCGCTCACGATGTGAAGGTGAAAATATTGAAAATAGGGCTGAAGGTGATTTAATGGAAATAAGGTTGATGATGGGTGAGAAATGAAGCTAAGGGTGATGGTGAATTCCTCCTTTAGTGTGCTACTTGAACATGAAAGAAAACTACTTGTTCATGCAACAAACATTAGCAAATCTATGATGAAAGAAATGGAAAAGATGAGTTGAATTTGGAAAGAAAACCTACTAAATAATTCAAATAGAAATCTAACTCAATATTTTAGACATGCTCATGACACTACATCAACCTAAATATTCTTTCCAAGACATCATAAACTAAAGAGAAAATTTGGCTTGTGGTGAAGATCTACCCTCCTCGAGGTCCAATGAAAGAGATGAGAGAGGGGGGCTTGACACACAAATTTATGAGTTTATCAGCTATTCTACCAACATTTATGCAAGATTAACTACAACAAAGAAAAATGGAAGCAAACTAAAAACCATGAATTGAAATGTAAGCAAACTAGCTAAAACTCATAAAGAAAATTATCTAGAATGACATAAAAATAATTATGAATACACAAGAGATACTAATTCCAATGGATTGGGCCCTAACCCACAATCCTAGCCCTCTGAAACTAAATCAGTGAAGGACAATCTGAATACTCATATTATTGTAGAAAATAGTCTCATTACATAATCATAAAAGTCTCAAAAACCTATTACAAGAGCTAATAGTATATTACCTTCCTTCAAAGTTTGAATCCTAATGAGATCTTGATAAACCCTATTTAACTTATAGGGTAGCTACCAAAAACTCCCTAAAAAGTAGGTGATGTGTCCTCTTTGATTGCAAAAGAAGTGGAGCTTTGGTGTGCTTGATCTCCCACTTGCTTGATTGACTTTGATTTCGAGTTGTTTGAGGGAATCTCGAGGATCCCTTGGCTTCCATTGGGAGTTAAGGAGGTGGAAAATCCCCCTAGAATCTCTCCTTGTTTTATAATCCCAGATTTAATTGCAAAATATTCAACAAAAGTGAATGTCTTCGTGATTATCGTACATTTAAGCCATATTAGGAATTCAAAGTATGACAAGCCTTAATCAACATCTACACTACCAACATAAGGCCATAATATAATTTAAATGTGAGAAATAGAGACGTAATAAGGCTAAAAGGCTGACAATTAACCCCTCCAATTATACCTAACGATGGATCTCATCATAACCCCTCTACCAAATGGTTTCTCATCCTCTGAGAAACTTAGTCCTCCTTTTGCATCTCTTTCAAAGCTTTAATGGACCCTCTGACTTCCCAAGTAAGAAGTGTGAGAGTCCCTTCAGGAGGGTAAAAGCCATAATTCTTTTCTTCTTCCTCCCATTCTCTGTTATTCTCATCTTGGTTTTTCCCATCACTCAGTCCTAGTAGCAAGGGTTGACTGTGTTTCAAACCAAGCCACTGAATCTTCCCGCCCTGCATGGCCCTCTTGTATAGTCACGCCCTTTCTAGAGAACTTATAAATATTTATGGTGTGTGGTATTCCATGTTTATGAGACTACGAGGGAGGTTATTCCATCTCCTTTGACTAGCCATTATGCATTCATCTCCCAACAACCTAGAAACATAATCAAAATGGGCCATGGGTTGTGCTTGTGTGCTGAGGTAATTTTTTGCAAGTGCATCATCCCTTTCTATATTGAGATGGTTCTTGATGACTCCCCTAGGGATGAATAGTTCTACCCTAATGTGTATAGGCTCCCTCTTTTCTCTCCTCATGAACCTCCTTACTTCTTGTGCTCTAGCTTCCTCATTAACCATTCAAGAGGCTAATTCCATTAACAGCATGTATCCCATTCTAGGATTAGGGTCCCAAATATTCAAGTATGTCAACACAAGATTGTGAATGTATAATTCTTCCATTTTTTCCTTTTCTTCCTTACATGACTAGTTTCAAAATGCAATGAATTGTCTGCAGTTCAGAAAAGGTAAGGATCTATGAGAGGCTAGTGACCTTATTTGAAATAGGATCCAGTCTTCTTTGAGGTATACTACATAGGATTCTGATGTGTATCTATGTTGAATGGCCTCCATGCAAAAATATTACATGGTGTCCATTTTTTGTCTTTTTACTGAAGCTAATCTTGTAATCTTGCATTCTCTGCTTGGGATTTATAAAGCTTCTCTTTCAACATGGATTCTCTGAGCCTAATATTAGACAAATCCCTTCCCAAAAAAGTCACTTTTTCCTCCACGACCCCTATGTCATGTACACCTTTGGTTGTAGCAATCTTCATCTAATGATGAGTGCATGCCCTCTCCTCTTCCAACTAATAGAATAAAGGTATTGTAAAATTTTGAGGAATCAATCTGCCCACTTCAATAAATGTATAGTAGGAGCTGAGATTTGGCTGAGGGCTAGGGTGTGACACTATTGATACATATTTGGGAATAGGTTTTGGTGAGGTAGGCTCCTCCTTGTCATCTTTCTCTTCCTCCCCTTTGGCATATTTTCCTTCATCTTGTGCTTTTTCATTAACTTCTTGGGCTTATTTCCCATCTATGGGTGTCTTTTCTCCCTCACCCAAGGTTTCTTTCTCTGATTCTAGGCTTGGTGTATTTTCCTATAGCAAAGATAGAGTTTCCTATATAAAAAATTGTTTTTCTTGTGGTGAACCCTATCTTTCTTGTTTTTCGCTTTTTTTTTATCTTTTGAGGGTCTATGGGGTTTGGTAGATGTGTATGGGATGCCAACCTTGCTGAATGTCTTCTTATGTAGGTCATAGGGGTCCTCACAAGTGAGGTGACCTCTTGAATCTTTCCTTATTCTGTCCTTATTTCATCATCCTTCTTGGGTGATTCCTCAATGGTAATAGGGCTTTTAGTTGGAGTGAGTGGTTTCCCCTGCCTCACTCTTTGGCTCTTCCTAGTCTTGAAATACATGGGTGTTTGTCTCTTCCTCTTTTATTTCACTGGTGTGCTAAAAGGGGCTAGGGTAGTAGCCACTTCCTGATTTGTTATGTATGGTGATATGCTGGTGTGTTGAAGAGAGGTATCAATGCCTAGCATAGGGTCCAATATTTCCTTCTCCTCTATATTCTCTTCATTCTTCCCCTCAATGTCTTCCTTATTTGTTTCTAAGATCTCTGTGCTTTTTGTTTCAACCTCCATCTCTTCTTCTTCCTCCTCATCTTCATACTTATTTTCTTTTTCTTCTACCCCCCTCACTCTAAGACTAGTGGCAGAGGTTTTTCCTCTTTGGGTGGATACGAAGGCTTCCATATCCATGTCTATGAATGAGGACCAATACATAGGGAGGTTTAATCTACTCAGAGCATCACTCACTATCAATTTTATAATTCCATGATGATCCAAGTACTGGCATTTCCTTTCCCTCACTTTTTTCCTCATGTCCGTTATTGACTTCAAGAGGAAATGAGGGATGATCAATATTTGTTCTAGAAGGAGTTCTCCTTTAAATCTAAGTTCATTCAACAACTTGAAATGGTATCCATAGACTACACTAAGTTTTCCTTCATAGGAAATGAATTTCATGATATGGAAGGCTACTACATCTGAGGGCTATGGAAGGCTTTCTCTCCTCACTCCATTATTGTCCTCAATGAACTCTTCTCCTAACATAAAGAAGCTTTTCTTGGCTACAGTTCTTGGCATCCTTTCTTTAATCCACTTGACTCCTAAGGGAAAAGTGGTGATTCTGCTGATTTTTTCAGGTGAAAGTGTGATGGCTAGGCCCCTAACCACAGTGGTGGCTCTCTCTTCGAAGTGTGATTTTAGAGCCATTGAAAAGTATCAAGCTATCTCCTCATTAAAACCCTTTAGAGTCTCCAAGAAACCTAGCCATTTGCGGTTCATGAAAATCTCCATTACTTGAGGATGTTGTATTACTCTTTTAATATTAGTGGGATCCCTTATGTTAAATCCCCCTCACATTTTTGTGGCTTTGATAAGAAGGTGGTATGATGGTTTTTGTTTGAGAGTTACTTGTGAATAGGTCTTGGAGATTATGGTCTCAAACAAACTCAGATTTCACCATTTAATTCCAAAATTATAACTGACTATGTGTAAATATCATGGATAAATTGAAATTATGGAGGATGGAAACCACTTTACACTATCCTCTATTGTTTTTTCTTGGGAGATGGTGGCCTTAGGAAGTAATTTCACCGAAAGGTGACTCTATTTTCTCTCCTTATCCTTGTTAATCTTCCTGTGTAGTTTCCTGTAACACTTCAGTATTTCCTGTAGCACGAGGGTGCATGCAAGTTCAGATTCGATACTCTTCTCTGTGATAGCTCCTCTGATTTCTTTTGCTCCCACTGCTCTTGAAATTCTCAATGGAGTGGGTACAATGAGGAAGAAATTACCTTTATGTCCTTTTTAACCAAATTTGGAGCAGAGTGTTGACCTGTACTGGGCACGATTTTTCCTCTTTGGGATAGTTGGTCCCACTCTAGTTAATCATTGCCCTAGCCTCATAATCATCTCCTTGTCCTTGTTCACTCCCCCTTAACTAATTTGACTTGACCTAGTGGCATGTACACTTAAAATTTTCATTCTGTTTAACTTTACGAAGGTGGCCAAGTTAGTTGGCCACCTTTTTTCCTTTTAAGTCTCTAAACCTCAACATTAAACTATTTTGATCATTATGAGTGCATAGAGAGAGGTGAATGGACATACCTGAGCCTACCCAATGTTGTTGTGTTGTAGACATGATATGGTGTAGGGATCTGGGGTTTTGTGTTGCAGACATGATCTTTCTCTCTCTCTCTCTCTTTTCTTGAGTGAGAAACTTGTTTTCTGAGTGAGCTTCTTCTTTTCTGATTGAGCTGCTTAACCTTTTGTTAGTATTTTATTCTTAAAGGTGTTACATGGAGGTCCTTAGTTGCCTTGGATGGTGTGTTCTCTCTCCTGGAGTGTGCTAGTGGTCCTCTAAAGCCATCTTCTTTAGCTTATCTTCATATTTTGTCCTTGATGTGCCATACACAAAATTGGTACCAGAAACTTTCCAACTTCCTATAGAAACCTTCTTTCTACTTCTTCGGGCTCCATATTTCTTAGGGATTAATTAAAATGTTTTATGGAAGTTAGAGATGGAGTGATGGAATGAGTGGAGTGATGGAGAAGTAAGGGGAGAAGTCCCATTCCAAGGTATAAATGATTTAGCTTCCAGTGATGCAACAAATGGTTTAGAGAGTGAATCCTTGTGCATGGAGTGAAGTGAGGGTTAGGAGTGGTAGGTATTGGAAAATAATTAAATTATCATGATATGTTTGAATTTTAGAAACCTTTGAGAGAGCTTATTTCCTCATAAATAAGTTTCTTGTAGCATTTACAAGGTTTCCTGTAGTGCTATAGGAATCCTGCAGCTGCTAGAATTTCTTATA
The DNA here is from genome assembly GCA_034641835.2 of Pinus albicaulis. Classification (NCBI taxonomy): domain Eukaryota; kingdom Viridiplantae; phylum Streptophyta; class Pinopsida; order Pinales; family Pinaceae; genus Pinus; species Pinus albicaulis. Next base: position 380,999,015 of record CM076576.1, on the reverse strand, counting down.
CCAATTACAATCAGGGAAAAAATGGGATTTTTTTGCCTACCTGTTAGTTGAAATGAATGAATCGGTGCATGTTGGATTGGTTCATGGAGTGTGTAAGTAGAGGAGAGGTAGAGGTGAGGAAAAACTGCTCCTCTAGGATCCAAAAACCATCTTTGATCAATAACCTGCCAAAAAAAAAATTCGAGTGCATAGGTATCATCTTTCTCTTTCTCTTTTTATTTCTTTCCTATTTTATTCTCTCTCTTTTTTTTGAAGGCATGTGGGCTGCCTTAACAAACGTTTTCAAACCACAAGCCTGCCTTGGGTGCCTTTAGGATTTTTTCACCAAAGGATCTTTTTTTTTGTTCTTTTTTTTTTTCTCCAGGATTGCCTCATGAAGGTTTTCAACCCTAGAGTTGGACTTGGGTGCCTCAAAGAGGTTTTCACCCATGTCTCTTTATTTTTTTGTCTTTTTTTTTCAGGAGGGGGGGGGGGGAATGGAAATGGAAACTATGGAGTTTTTAATGACATACACCTCCCTGTTTATGAAATTTCTAAATTCATCCCTAGACAGGGTATTTTTGTAACCTTTGAGCTGGTAACCATTGACAAACAGGGGAATCCCCTCCTCATATATGGTCCTAATTTAAACTGAAACATTATCATAACATTCGTCAACTTTGGAGGGTCCCAACCATCTTTTCATCACTTTTCCTTTGAAATCCTTGAACCTTGAGTCATACAGCAGCACCCAATATACTTCTTGAAAGGTCTTCTCCTTAATGTTCTTGCCATGCTAGACCTTCCTTTGTAGCTAAATCACTTATGTTTGAAGGAGTGCTTGCATCCTGAACTCATCCAATCCATTTAATTGCATCAAAATTTCTTATTAGGCTTTTGATATATCTAGGTCTAACTCAGCTGTCGTCCTTAGGGTGTTGAACTCAAACTCAATTAAAATAAGAGCTTTCTTCCCATAGACCAAGTCACAAGGAGTGAACCCTATTGTTGTTTTCCAAGTAGTGTTGTAGGCCCAAGTAGCTTCTACCAATCTGTCCGCCCAATATTTTCTACTGTTTCTCACAACCTTGGTGAGGATATTCTCCAAGGCTTTGTTGGTCACTTCCAATTGGCCATTTTCTTGAGGATGGTAGGTAGTGGAAGTCTTATGCTTTATCTTGCGCCTCCTCAAAATATTCTCAATGAGATGGATGTGAATCGTTCTCCCTGATCAGTGACTACCTCTCTTGGGTATCCAAATTTTTAGAACATGTTCTCTCTCAGAAATTTTGCTACCTTCTCCTTAATTTCTACCTTTATAGCTTTTTTTTCAACCCACTTTCTCACGTAATCAGTGCAAACTATGATATATTGTTTCTGGATAGATGGTGGTTCAATGGGTTCAATGAAGTCCATGCCCCACTTGTCAAATGGCTCTAGAGCCACCTGAGGATGCAAATGCATCTCATTCCTCTATGTAGGTTTCTCCATACTTTCACACTAGTCACACCTACTAGTGTATATGTTGGCATCTTGGTAAAGGGTAGGCCAATAGTAACCTGCCTACATAGATTTTAAGGTTTTCCTTTCTGCAGAAAATTTTCCCCCACAAGGGCTATCATGACATGCAAAGAGGATTTCAAAAACTTCTTCCTCCCTCACACGTCTCTTGAGAATTTAGTTAGGCCCTAGCTTGAAGAGATTTCCCCTAATCCAAGTGAAATGGGTGCTTTTTCTGATGATCTTGCCCTTCTCCTTGGATGAGAGGTTAGGAGGGAACTTTTTAAGAAACCAAGTAGTTATCTATGTCATCAAAGCATGGAGAGAGTACCAAGATAGATAAGAGGTGTTCATCTGGTAGCTAGTCATCCACCATTCCTTCTTCATCTACTGGTAGAGCTAACGTAGATAAAAAATATGCAACAACATTCTCATTTCTAGGTTTATTGACAATGGTTAGGTCAAAATGTTGTAATAGTAATAACCATATAATTATTCTAGCATTAACATCAGGTTTGTTCATTAAATATTTGATGGCTTCTTGGTAAGTATGTATAAAGGTCTGATAACCAGTAATATAATGTATAAATTTGTTTAAATCACGGAAAATGGCTAACATTTACTTCTCTGTGACAGTATAATTGAGTTCAGCCTTGGACAAGTTCTTACTAATGAAGTAGGTTGCATAAGGTCATTTTTCTTCTAACTGCCCCAAGGTTTCCCCCACAACTTTGTTTGGTGCATCTATGTGGATTTGGAAAGGCAGAGTCCAATTTCAACCTCAGAGAATGGGGGAAGTAGTTAAATTTTCGTTAACAATCTCAAAATCTTCTTAGCAAAGACTGGACTAGGTAAACTTAGAGTCTTTGGCCAACAACCCAAATAGTTGCATCGCCATCTCGTTAAAATATTTAATAAGCCTTCTATAGTAGACAGTTAAACCTAAGAAACTGCTGACATCTCTCTTCTTTTGAGGAGAAGGTACCCTTTTGATGACGGTGATTTTTTTCTAGTCCACCTTTATTCCTGCTTGGAAGATTGAGTGGCCCAATACTAATCCATCTCTTTTCAAGAACTCACACTTTTCTAGGCTTAGGGAGAGATGCAGCCCAATGCACCTTTTCAACACTTTTCTCAAATTGGAGAGAGCTTCTTGGAAGTCATCCCCATAGGATGTGAATTCATCCATGTATATTTCAACTGAGTCATGTACTAGTTAAGACAAAATTCTTAAGAAAAGTCTTTGGAAGGTAGTTGGGGCATTGCACAACCCAAAGGGTAGGACTTTGTAAGAAAAAGTACCCCGAGGACATGTGAAACTAGTCTTATCTTTGTCTTCAGGGCTAATTTGGATCTAGTTATACCCACTGAACCCATCGAAGAAAGTAAATAACTTCTTTCTTGCAAGGCCATCGAGGACTTTATCTATAAAGGGAAAAAGGAAATGGTCCTTCTTGGTGGCCTTGTTGAGTTCTTGATAATCAACACAAATTTGCCATTTTCAATTTTTCTTTGGGAATAGGACAAGAGGAGATACCCATTCACTGTGTGATATAGAATAAATGAAACCTGCATCCAACAATTTCTATAGTTCTTTGTTGAATTTGTCTTTCAGAGATGGGTTCATCCGCCTTTGGGGCTGGTGCACAGACTTGCATCCTTCTTTAACGTAAATATGATGTCTGCACACATAGGGATGCACCCCTTTCATGTCCATGTAGTCCCAATCTCATTTTCGATCACCACTCCGTCCCCCCTCTGAAAACCTCCATTCCACTACCCTTGCATTGACCGTTGACCCCTTCGCTCCTGCTTCAATAACCTCCAGCCATGTGGACCTCCTGTCCCCACCATGACTCCCCTATCATCCATCTCCCCTCCTACACCTATCTGCCATCTCACCCATGCAGACCCCACTTCCCACCCATCAAATACAATCCTCGTCACCTTCCTCCCCCAGCACTATAATTCCATTTTTCATTCCTCCCTCCCCATTAGCCAACTATTTTATGAATAAATTCCTCCCTCTCTCGCGATAACGGACCTGCTCCATTTAACGATAATTGAACAACGGTAAACACATTTTTTTCCATATAAAGCACCAAAAATCCATTTTATCCCCTCTATTTACTGTTACAGGATCATCAAAAAAATATAAGAGCACAGTCAGTTGAACATAGCCACCCCAACACACAGCTAGTGGTCCACACCCTCACAGTGACTAGTTAGCATAGATAGCCTCTACAACCAAGCGCTTACCCATCATATTTGCATCAAAATTACCAATCTTCACCTATTTTCTGAGTAATTCTAAAAGTCCTGTTCTTATTTCCATAATGGCCCATAAGGTAAAAACCCCTACGAATAAATCGAAAGCCTTTGATGTCAATCCCATGTTTTCCCCTGTCATAGATCTATATCACCAACCATTAGTATACCAACAATACAAGATCATTGACACCAAATTACTATAAAGAGTCAACATTCTCCTTTGATACAGACCAAATCCATCCTTTGATCAGATGGACATGCATAAGTAGACAAGCGAAATGATGCACTCGACTTTGACCAATGTTGTCATGTCATCCTCTAGGTTGTAGGCCTCAGTTAGTAATATACCACTACAAGGAAAATACCCTCTAGTAGAGATTATAGAGGAGATTTTTAGTGTTATAAAATTGGCCAAAATTGTCAAAAGAACATTTGCTACAACATCTATTTTTGGTAATAGAGGTTTTGGCAGAGCTTCTAACGAAACTTCAACACAACTAAAAAAACTGGGTGGTTGGAGGTTTTTATGGATGTTTTTCTCATCGATGCGTGCATCATGTGTGAATGCATCGGTGTGTTTTACCATGTATGCACTGACATTATAAACATACTAAGCACCAGCATGGAAAACAAATTTCAGATGCACTGGGGCATTTAACAATGTCCCAGTGCATGTCACCCAGCACAATGCACCAAGCCGTTACAGTGTAAAAATGCACCAGGTCGTTTAGGTATTAAAACGCACTGGGTTGTTAAGTTATAAAAACGCATTGGTGCATTAAAGGAAAACTACACTGGTGCATGCAATGCCTATCGGACCGCCCGGGTGGTAGTCATCGATAAATTGCACCGGGCATTCTAATTAGCATCGGCATTTGTGTGGTGCCGAGTATCATACAAACGCATTGGTGCGCAGTAACTAACACGCACCTGTGTTCATTTTGTATTTTTTAGAAACATCGACCTGTGACAGTGAAATTATTGTGATTTTTTAAAATTCATTATTCATCAAAAGTCGACACATATCTTATAACATTATTCATATCAAATAAATTTTTATTAGTGCATTTCATTGTGATGTTTGGATTAATTTGTTATATCATATCATCATATTTCGCATCTCTTCATTACAATACTTAACCATCCATATATTTAATTAGTGTTGTAAAATGTCACAGCGACCATGGAGAATGAAATAGAATAAATTAAAATGTATTATATATATATATATATATAAGACACTCTTTATCATACAAAATGATACAATTATTGGTATCCCTTTGTCTTTCAATTGGGACACTATGTCCACTACTTTAAACAAAATGTCTGATTTCACAAACAAATATTTCAAAAAATACAATGCCTTTCTTTGATATCCAAACATATTGATTATCATTCTTCGTTGGAACTGCAGTCACTGCTCGAGCTACTTCCATGAGTTGGGTTATTTTGATGAAGGTTTTGTTCATTGTGTTAATTGTTTTCTTCTTCTTCAAGTTCCATCTACAAACATAAAAATAAAGTGTAATGAGTGTATATAAATTGGTGAGAACAATGAAAATTGCAACATTAAATAATATACATCAATGTAAATCGAAAATAAATGTACCATAGCATGAATTGACACGTGAACTATACACATTCTTTAAAAACCAAATTCCATGCCATCTCTCAACAATTCATTTGTTGGCGCAGTTCCACACTTTGTTTCCTGCAAGTTTTATACCCCATAATGAATCATAGATTTAATATAAAAAAAAAAAAAAAAAAATTCTATTGATTATAGATGGAGCTAAGTAAAACAAGACAAAAGCTTACAAATTCCACAATTAATTTTTGATATGCCAACATATACTCACAACCCATATTTAACCCAATGTCAATCAATTCTTCTGATGGTTCTTCTATTTATGTTAGCATCTATTTGAAGACATTCAATG